>JARQOD010000001.1:668667922-668759015 GCA_033576555.1 Oophaga sylvatica | reverse complement strand
CTGAACCCGTTTCCGTGGACAATAACACCACTGTGTCTCTTGGGTGCATCAGCCACCTGGAAGTCCCTGGCTTTGTATCAGCAGCACACAGACCTGGCTGCACAGAGACATTAGTTCTGCAGCTTGCAAACTCCAAACTGACACACCCAAGACAAAACTGACAGATTTAAATGGAATCGTGGCCATAGAGCCACTTCCAAAACCCGGAGTGGAGAGAGTAATTAGCCCCAATAACAAACCTGCAAATCCCTCTAAAAATAAAAGCAGTTAAGGGGTTTTCCTAAAAAGCTGACTGAGTCTCTACTTGGACCCAATCCACTCTTTATTTTGCCTTCTGATTCACAGGCGTCCTGCTGTGAACACAAGACACTCCAGCGGATTTAGTAGGACTCCATCTGCATCCTGAGGGACACATATCAACCCTTGCATATGATTCCCCTCACTGCCTCACAATATAGAGAGTGAAACAGCAGACAGACAATCAAACACGGGTATGTTTTCAGTAATATCAGCAGAATATGCTTATCATTGAGTGTCATTAGCATATAAATGACACTGAAAACCAAATATGCCAATGGCATGTCCACTAGGGGCTGTATAATGAGATAAAAGGAAGGAACCTAGGACTGAACCATGAAAAACCTTGACAATAGGGGGAAAAGTAGAGGACGAAGAGCCAGCAAAAGAGACACTGAAGAAATGGAAAAATAGATAGAAGGGTAACTTAGAAAGCAGAATCCTTGAGACCGACAGAGAGGAGTATAGTGATTGGTGATCCCCAATGTCAAATGCTGCAGAGAAATCCATAAGACTCAAAAGAGAGTAGTGACCATTAGATTTAGTGGTTAGTAGTGTTGAGCGATACTGCTCGATATCTAAAAATATCGGATCGGAATGGCATCGCCGATATCACTAAATATCGGCGATATCCGATTCCGATATCGGAAGTCCCATGTAAGTCTATGGGAACAAAATATCGCAACTAAAAAAGCACTTTCTTTCCTTGTAAACACAAAATATACACACTTAGAATACATATATATATATATAATATACATGTCATTGTGACATATATATATATACATATATTTATAGTTTATTCACTTCTACATAGTAAAATAGCCTCTGATTCAATTGCCGGGTAAAGCCGGCATTTGTGAAAAGACAGAAGCACCCGAGGGTCCAGTCGCCACAGAGATGTTGCATCGCACCCAGCGGTGTGACAACTTACTCTCAGGTAAGGAGGAAACACCCCATTGACTCCAACCACTGCATTCAACAGTACACTATGCCAGTGAGTGTAGGCGGACCCAATGGGATGGTCTAGCTCAGGCTGGTTAGAACAGGGTGTAGCTGTTGGATGGGAGGGGTTGAGGCAGCCTTATGCTGCATGTCTTTGTAGTAAGAATTGTTTCCTTTCCTGCTTTCTTACTACGTCGCATACTCCACTCTGCTACATCACTCTGCACCATTGCTCTATCTCACATCTATCTGCCCTGGAAGGATACCGTCTTACCTGTACAAGACTTATCACCTAGCTGCACTACACCATCCCTGCCAGAGGACCTGCACAGCAGCGCTGGTCACCCTGACCAGGTACTACAGGTGGCGTCACGACAAACTACACAAACATTCTATCATCCCCTGGAAATATCCCACATTCCAGTGAGCGACCAGGGCACGGACATAGCTGTGCTACCCGTCACATCCCCCATAGAAGTCGACGGGCTTGGTGCCGAGTACCCCCAAAACCTGTGGCTCTGTGCGACTCAACTTTGGCGTCACAAACAGGATTCAGAAGCTCGCTATAAGCGAGTCCTGTGTGCCTTAATTGAACGTTTTTTTTGCTTGAGAATTGCAAAAATCATCATAGACTGTATTTGCCATTTTTCCGTCATATCTGCGCCACGAGGCACAGGTGAAGAATAAGGGCGTGCTCTCGTGGGCGTACACTCACTCCGTGGCGCGAAAACGATGTCCGCACACTCTAAATGTTACTGCAATGTAAGATCGTGCCCCACAGCTCTGGAGTTCCGCCTCCTCATCCTCCTCAGTGGGCGGAAACGAACGCGAAGGTCCCGCCTCCCTACAAAAGATGTCGCCTCTCCTGATGCTAATGACACATGTGACTTGGCAGAGATGGCGAATGGACGTGAGCAGAAGTGGGAAGGGATGGAGGAGTCAGAGCTCTCCCCCCACGGAAGCGACCCGATCGCCACGGAGCCACCGTTTGGCACCCGGCCTGGAAACCCTCCTACGCTGGAAGAAGCGGAGGATACCCTGAGAGACCTGGCCCGGCACCGGGAGGAGGTCGCCAGGATGGAAGCGAGCTGGCGGGCCCTAAAACTACAATTGGAGCGGCGCCAATCCCTCTTACCCCCTGAAGTGTCTGTACCGGAAGGTGAGGCACCCGTTCCAGTAGAGGAGGCCGTGCGGGCATCCCAGCCCTTGCAATCTGAACCGGTTGCCAGTATCTCAGTGGAGGCACCCGTTCCAGTAGAGGAGGCCGTGCGGGCATCCCAGCCCTTGCAATCTGAACCGGTTGCCAGTATCACAGTGGAGGCACCCGTTCCTGCTGAAAACGCCGCACCAGCACCCCAGATCCCGCTGTCTGCCCCCGTCGCTGAGGCAGAAGAAGCGACACCCGTCCTCATGGAGGAGGCCGCGCAGGCACCAGAGCTCTACCTGCCTGTACCGGAGCCCCGACCGTCATCTGTTCCAGAGCTGGCTGCTTCCGCCACAGGTGAGCGCCGCCAGGACTGGCGGGCGCCAGGAGAGCTGCCGCAAACCGGACATCGTAAGCTAGCGTTTGATGTTGGAGACATGGAGCTGCTGGTGGAGGAGAATTACAACCGGCGTCAGGAGGAAGAGTGGAGACGTCGGGAGCAGGAAGCAGAGCGACAAAGGGAGCAGCGAGAATCCCAAAAGCTTCGGCAACGTCACCTGGAGAAGGACCTGGCAGAGAAGGCACGTATGAGAAAGGATAAAAGTACGGTGAGGGAGCCGCGGCGTAAGGGTGCAGTACGGAACTTTAAGTTAAAAGGTGGTTGGGGCTTCATCCAGGAGCCTGGACTTTATTTAGAAGTTTTTGTAACCCGGCGGGACGTGGAGGCTCACCTCCCAGAAGGACACCCGGGAGGGACCTGTTGCCAGGAGACTTGGTGACTTACACCCGACACTGGGGTTACAATGGATGGTACGCCCTAAATGTTACCAGGTGCGACCCCTACTCCTCAGAGTGTCAGGAAACTGACAGACCCTATGAGCCTTCAGCCTCCCCCAACCAGGCCTCTGCACAAGTGCCCACCCCACGCCGTAAATCTCCCCAGCCTCCCTCAGTGGTCTCCTCAGCAGCCCCAGCTATGGACATGATAATGATAGCTGGCCCGTACCCGGCGCCTGTTAGGCCCCCTGGGGTTCGTACAGTCCGGGACATAGGGTTCCAGACCCGGAGGGAGACGAAAGAGGTGGCCACACAGACCCAGATAGCGGGTCACAACGTTACTGTACAGGCCACAGGACGTCATCAGGTCTGGGTGGACCCTCCTGTCACGGATGTTTGGCAAGCTCCAGAACAGTACCAGGTGGTACCTGTAAGAGGCCAGCCAAAGAAGTCTAAATAACCCGGACAGGGTCTCTGTATGTAAATAGTTAAATTATTGATGTACCCGGACGGGTGAATGTTCATAAAAAGAAGTTTATTGTTGCCTTAATATACCCAGGTTGGGTAATGGTTTGATGTACCCGGACGGGTGAATGTTCAGAAGAACAAGTTTATTGTTGCCTTAATATACCCAGGTTGGGTAATGGTGTTTCACTGTAATGAAAATGTTGAACTTTGAAGCCATGAACTGTACTGGCTCACAAACTTTTCTGTAAATAGTTGGCACTTCGGTGCTCCATCTTGGTTTTACAAAAAACTTTACTGTGCACTATTTTCAACTACCTCAGAAACTAAAAACCCGTTTGGTGTGGCCGAAAGTGAGGTCTGCTCAAGGAAAGTCTTGCAGCCCACCAAAGACCACAGTTGGAGGTTTGGAGCGGGTCCTCCACAAGCACAAGTAAAGGACACTGTGAAGTTACCCCGGTGGGGTTGTAGTCCTAAGAAGTCTCCACGAACTTCGGCACTAATGCTATTTGCACTTTTGTTGAATATGTATTTATTAACACACATGTATAACACATATCAAGGGTATGAACAGTAACAAAACATGTCACATAATATAAGCCATTTGCACTTTTGTAATGTTATTATTAAAAATTTTATTATGCAACGTTTAACTTGAAGTGTTTCCTGCTTTCTTACTACGTCGCATAGTCCACTCTGCAAACATCACTTTGCACCATTGCTCTATCTCACATCTATCTGCCCTGGAAGGATAGCGTGTTACCTGTAGAAGACTTTTCACCTACCTGCACTACACCATCCCTTCCAGAGGACCTGCACAGCAGCGCTGGACACCCTGACCAGGTACTACAGGTGGCGTCACGACAAACTACACGAACATTCTATCATCCCCTGGAAATATCCCACATTCCAGTGATCGCCCAGGTCACGGACCGAGCTGTGCTACTCGTGACATCCCCCATAGAAGTCGACGTGATCGGTGCCGAGTACCACCAAAACCCCTGTCTCTGTGCGACTCAACTTCCCTCACTGTGCTGGCACTTTACATTTACAATGCCTCTGGGTTTTTTTTTTGGGGGGGTGGGGAACATTCAGACTTTTGCTATGGGGCCCCATGATTTATATGTACGCCCCTGCTGCTGAGGCATGGTATTTAAGGCTGTTAAGGAGCCAATATCCATGGACCTTGCCAGCAGCGTCAGACTGGAGTACCTTGGGCCCACCAGAGAAAAATTATTCTTGGGGCCCACCATCATACTTCCCAACCTTTGAAGAAGGGAAAGAGGGACAAAGGCTGTGGCACGCTGTGCCTGCTGCAGCAAATTTTAGGCCATGCCATGTTGCACCACAGACTATCCAGGAGTTGGTGGATGCTTTAGTCCAGGTGTGGGAGGAGATCCCTCACGAGACCATCCGTCGCGCTCATCAGGAGCATGGCCAGAAGTTGTAGGGAGGTCATACAGCATACCTCCCAAATTTGGAAGACAGGAAAGAGGATTAAAGGCTGCGGCGCGTGTTGCGCGCCGCTGAAAATTTTAGGCCACGCCCCGACAACACCCATTTCACAGCTAATCACACCCATATCCTCGCCCCAAGCGTAACCATTTAGCACTGCTGATCACACTGACTGGTAATGAGGGCACAGTGGCTGGTACTGAGGAAAAGAAAGAAAGAGCAGCGAGAGAGAAAGAACAAACAGAGAAAGAAAGAGAGGAAAGAAAGAAAAGAGAGAAAGAAAGAACAGAGAGAAAAAAGAACAGAGAGCGAGAAGGAAAGAACAGAGAGCGAGAAAGAAAGACTAGAGAGAGAGCCATAGGCATAGCTAGGGTTTTGGTTTAGTGGGGGAAAACTTCTGAGTGGGCCCATCATCAGAGAACCTCAGCAAATGACCGCGCTGTTGGCCAAAATATCTATATATAAAAAGACCAATATTGATATTACCGCCATATGGTCTGTGTTAAATAATACCAGTCCTACAGAACATATAATAGATTACAGCACAGGTACAGATAATGACTTACCGCTGATGTTCTTTCTAATGGAATTGTTCACTTTTCATGTCTTTTCCATCTGGCCCACACCGACATGACGACTTCTCCAGCCAGGACTCGACTGCACCCCCATTAAAAAAAAAATCAAAAAAAAACTCACCTCCCGGCTCCTGTGCTGCTCACTGTTCTCCCTCTCAGCGTCTGACAGCGGGCGCCGGCAGGTGATGTTATTGCGCCCGCTGTCATACGCTGAGAGGGGGATTATGGGAGAGAAGGAGCGCTCGCTCCTTCTCTCTCCATACGGTCAGCTTTATCGGCTGGATGCCGATACAGCTGACCCTCCGATGAGGGTGGGGGGCCCACTGCTGGCACCGGGCCCCCCCAACGCCTGTTCAGGCCCCATAGCTTCCGGGCGGCAGAGCAGGGAGAGCGATTCTCCCTGCTCTGCCGCAGAATGTAACTGTATCGTAGCTCCGGGTGGGCCCCCTCAGAGCGCGGACCCCGGGGCCACCGCCCCCTCTGCCCCGCGACCTATCCTTTCAAATCAGGGCCCACCACGCAGGAGCTGGGGCCCACCGTAGGTTTCTCCGGTGTCCCGGTGCTTCAGTCCGACCCTGCTTGCCAGCCTGATAATACCAGGCCACAGCAGTCTGCATATCTTGGCTGGTTAACAAAAATAGGGGATCCCCTCGAAAAAAATTTGGCGTGGGGTCCACCCTATTTTTGTTAACCAGCCAGATGAAGCAGACTGCTGAGGCTGGTTTTTCAGGCTGGTAAGGATCCAATATCCATGGACCTTGCCAGTCTGATAATACCAGGCCACAGCAGTCTGCATATCTTGGCTGGTTAACAAAAATAGGGGATCCCCTCGAAAAAAAAACGGCGTAGGGGTCCCCCTATTTTTGTTAACCAGCCAAGTAAAATGCAGACTGCTGCGGCCTGGTATTAAAAGACTGTCAAGGCCCATGGATTTTGGCCCTCAACAGCCTGATAATACCAGGCTACAGCAGCCCCACATTTGGCGCATCAAAAGATGTGCCAATTGTGGCACTTTACCCGGCTCTTCCCACTGCCCTGTAGTGGTGGCAAGTGGGGTAATAAGGGGTTAATGTCACCGTTGATTGCATGGTGAGAATAAGCCCGGTTAATAATGGAGAGGTGTCAATAAGACACCGATCCATTATTAATCCCAAAGTTTTTAAATGTATAAAAAAAAGACACAGCAAGAAAAAAGTATTTTAATGAAATAAAAGAGACAACACAGTTTTCATTATTTTATTATACTCTCATTCCTGCGACGCCATCGATCTCCTGTAAAAAAAGAAAAAAAAAAAACCAACAGTATACCACCTGTCCAACGCAGTCCATAGTAACGAGGGTCCCACGACGATCCAGCTCTGCTACATCGCAATGACAGGCAGAGCCTGTCATCGCGACGCAGCACAGCTGATTACCTGCTTCCCCGGCGGTGACGTCATCGGACTGACTGCTTTACGGCCGGGATTACCCAGCAGTCACTGCAGTTATCGCGAGAAACTGCATGTGACCGCCGGGGAAAGATGATGGCGGCCATCAAGCAGTCCAGCCCGTGACCGCCGGAGATCTTCTGCCAGGTAAGTGCCGCTGACTCCTGACAGACCGACCGACGGACACTGACAGTGACAGTGACAAATCCGATTCCGGTATCCGATAAGACGAAAATATCGGAACTAAGTATCGAAAGTCCGATAGAGCTAATATCGGCCGATACCCGATACTTGCGGTATCGTATCGCTCAACACTAGTGGTTAGTAGATCATTAGAGACTTTAGTAAGGTCAGATTCTATAGAATGTAAAAAGTGAAAACTGGATTCTAAAGGATCAAAAAGAGAGTTAACTGAAAGATAGCGGATTAGACAGGAGTAGACAAAGCATTCCGGGAGTTCAGAAATAAATGGGAGGTTAGAGACAGGTCTGTGGTTAGCAGAAACAGTTCTGATTCAAGTGATGGCTTTTTATAGCATTAGTTGTGTGATTGCATGTTTCAAAGAAAAGGCAAAGATACAGATTGGATAAAATATCAAAAATTGTTTTGTGTACAAAGTGGATAAACTTGATTAGAAACTTTCTCAATCAGAAACTCTCATTAATTACAGCAGGTTTATGGCTGAGGTTCAGAGAATAGAGCTTCCAGATTTTTCCTGGATTTGTCCATTAACCCCTTAACGACTGCCGTTAAGAGTACTTATTCCCTCATTGCCATTTTAAAACTGCGATCAAGAATAAGGTTCAAGCGCTCCCCGGAGTCGGAAAATCTCCCAGCTACCAGCTGTAGCTGAGACCATGGGCGTACCCAGGATCAAAACTAGGGGGGGCAAGCCAATGTCGCATCTTATTCAGGTTACATCATATACACTGTACATTATCCTGCATATTAGGTATGGAGCATTGGAACTGTTGTATATTGTATAATACAGCAGTGTATGCGACACTACGCTGTATATACCATATATTATACATGGCAGTCGCACTCATGTCAGGAGCGGTACCAGCAAGTCCGAGTATTGTGGTGCGATCCTCGCATGAGTTATTCGGCCGTCTGTCTATGCCCTTGTTATAATAATACTGAAATATTAATCTATTATTAAAGTATTAAGGAGCTCACAAGTAAAAAAAAGCCCCCTACCTCCCCTGTCCCACACCCACACCCCAACAGCCCATCGTCTCACATGCACCCATTAGTGTTCTGTCCCACTGACCCCACAATACCCCTATCCTCTCACATGCACCCCTCAGTGCTCTGTTGCCCCTCCCCACTTCAGCCCCCACAATACCCCCATCCTCTCACAGTAAACCCCCAGTGCCCTAGCCCCACAATACCCCCATCCTCTTACATTCAACCCCAGTGACCTGTCCACCCTCGATCACAATACCCCATCCTCTCACATCAACCCCTGTGTGCCAGCCCCCACAATATCCCCATCCTCTCACATTCACCAACCAGTGCCCTGTATCCCCTCCCCCACAATACCCCATCCTCTCACATTCACTCTGTGCCCTGTTGCCCCTCCCCCACTTCAGCCCCCATCCTCTCACATTAACCCCCCCAGTGCCCTAGCCCCCACAATACCCCATCCTCTCACATTAACCCCCCCAGTGCCCTAGCCCCCACAATACCCCATACTCTTACATTCACCCCAGTGCCCTGTACCCCTCCCCACAATACCCCCATCCTCTCACATTAACCCCCAGTGCCCTAGCCCCCACAATACCCCATACTCTTACATTCACCCCAGTGCCCTGTACCCCTCCCCCACAATACCCCCATCCTCTCACATTAACCCCCCAGTGCCCTAGCCCCCACAATACCCCCATCCTCTTACATTCACCCCAGTGCCCTGTACCCCTCCCCCACAGTACCCCCATCCTCTCACATTCCCCCACAGTGACCATGACATGCCTGAGCAGAATGAATTTAATAAATTCCATCCCCTCTTACCATGAAGCTTGCAGGCAGTGGCTGAGACAGAAGCAGGAAGTGTACAGTGTATGCACACAGAGGGCACTAGTACACAGTGTGGCTGAGACAACCAGAGCCTGCAGGGCAGAAAGTGAAACTACAGCTGCTGCAGCCAGGAAGAAGCTCCTCTGGTGAGACAGCAGCTCTGTGCACTGCGCACACAGACAGGCAGAGGGAGCCGGCATTGTGCTGCTCTCTCTGCTCTCTTTCATTGTGTGCCCCTGCTTCTAGGGGGGGCACTTGCCCCCCACTGCCCAACGGTGGGTACGCCCATGGCTGAGACCCCAGATAACATGATCAGGGCTGGATTTTCCAGCCCCTGATCATGTGTTCGCCGTTATTCAGTGGAAAAAAAATTGTGCCCTCTGTTACAATGATTTCTTTGTCTTCTGACATGATATACATGTCAGAGGAGAGAGAAATTATGCCCCCTGATAACCCCTGATACATCCGCCATTCCCGGGTCCTCCTGATTCGTCCCCCGGCCCGACGTCATCTTCCTGGAAAAAAATTGGCTGTCGCATGCGAAGTGTGATGGTCATGATCTGACGTCCGATGTAAGGTTCTGTGTACATGTTCCTGAAACTCAGTTTGTTCGTCAGCCATTTTACTTTCTGTCTTGCTGCAGCTATCTTGCCCTCAGTCAAAATGGAGTTTCCAGCTTGCATGTTCCCGCCCTGATTCTCTCCTTTTGCTTCTTAAGCAGCCACAGCTGAGCAATCAGTGCTTCAGAATCTAGCCTGCAGTGAACCTGTGACCTGACTCCTAAAGCTTTGGACCTTGTACTCCAGCTATTCCTACTGAGGAACTCTGAAGCACTTGTGGACTCTGAACCCTGCTCTTTGAAAGACCCACGTTTGCATGGACTTACGGTAACAGAGAAGAAGATCCTGAACCTGTTGTGGAGAGTGATTGCTGAGCTTAGATTACTCTGGCATGCTGTGTCTCATGGTTCTGTGTCTGCAAACTGTGTGACTATTTTTGCCAACTTGTATGAAGTAATACAAGACTTTCTATATCAAACCTGTGTCTCATGTATTTTCATCGCACCCAAGCACAAGACGCTATATGAACTGTACTACATACATTACAAGATTCTGAAGCCAAAACGTTAGTGTCTGCTGGGTCTGGAAAGGCTGTGTCTGCTGTAACTGTGGATATCGGATGTCCGGTTGTACTTTCTGTGATGACAGTGGTTGTGACTTCTCACAACCATTCCAGGTGAGCAATTCCCTTAAGTGTTTTTTTTCTGCAGTGTTACCACAGGTAAACACTATTGTTTTTTTTTTTTTTTCTTTTCTCTTTTTTGTCTGCTGTAACTGTGGATATCAGATGTCCGGGTGAACTTTCTGTGATGATAGTGGTTGTGACTTCTCACAACCATTCCAGGTGAGCAGTTCCCTTAATTTTTTTTTCTCTCTGCAAGTGTTACCACAGGTAAACACTATTGTTTTTTTTTTTCTCCTCTCCTCTTCTTCCAGTACTCCTGTCTTAAAAGATCTGGAAAATGGAGGCCCGCATAAAGGAACTTTGCGGAGTGACTGATAATATCCTTGCAGATTTGCAGAATATAAAGACCCGTTTTTCAAGCCTACAGGACCTCACTAATCGCAATTTGCAAGTGTTTGGACAGACTGCCCAGGATTTGCGAGCCAGGATTGAGGTTCTAGAAGAGCGAGTCCAGGCTCCTGCCGTAGCCCCGAGTTCTGGGATTCCCAAGTTGCCCCCTTTTCGTTTTGGCGGTGAACGTGAGAAATTCAGGGGATTTATTAATCAATGCAATCTTTTTTTTTCTGCACATGCTTCACAATTTCCCACTGAACGATCTAAGGTGCTTACTATAATTATGTTGCTTACCAACAAGGCTTTGATGTGGGCAAACCCTCTGAATGAGACTGAGGATGATTGTTTGAATCACCTTGATGCTTTTATTTCAGCCATGGGGCAGGTGTTTGATGACCCCAATCGAGGTGCAACAGCTGAAGCAGCCATGTTAGCTTTGCGCCAAGGTAAGCACTCGGTAGCTGAATATGCCTTGGATTTCAGGAGATGGGCCCTTGATACCACCTGGGACAGTTCCGCCAAAAAATCTATTTTTCGAAAGGGGTTATCTCCACTGATTAAGGATGAACTTGCTCGTGCCGACCCCTCCACTGCGTTAGGTGACTTTATTAACTACTGCATCCGTATTGATACTCGTCTGACTGAACGCAGGCAAGAGAGATGGTTCGAAAGCAATCGCACTAACCTTTTCCTACCTTCCTCTCCAGCTAAGGAACCTTTGAGTAGGATTACACGGGAACCTGAACCTGAACCATGCAGGTAGACTCTTTACAACGACGGGTTAGTGATGCACGCAAGGAACATCGTTTTAAGGAGAATCTATGTTTCTATTGTGGTAAGTCAGGGCACTTCATTATAAACTGCCCCAGCCGTTCTCGTAAGACTACTGCAGCACTCATTCATTGTGAGTGTTGCGAGAGGGGATCTGTCAGGTCCGAGCCTCAGGCTCCAGAGAGATCTGCAGCAACAGATCTTGATTTCTCGGACTTAAACTCCGTTACCTCTGAGGACGTTGACTGTGTAAACGCTGCCATTTTTCAAGTTTCCTCAGCGGTGTCCCAGCTGAGTTGTAAGAAAAACAATTCTCATTGCTTTCTTTCCATCAAACTCTGGGTTGACTCAGCTTGGGTGTCTAGCTCTGCTATGATCGACTCAGGGGCAAGTGGAAATTTTATGGATGTCTCCTTTGCTCTGAAACAGGGGATACGTTCAGTGAAGAAGGCTACTCCAGTACAGATGGAAACTGTGGATGGCTCCCTGCTGACCTCTGGACCAGTGGATCAGGAAACAGAGCCTTTGAGGGTTCTTATGGTAAAGATCATCAAGAGAAACTGTCCTTTATGCTTATCTCTTCTCCCCACTTTCCCATTATTCTAGGGCTACCATGGCTGCAGGCTCAGAATCCTACCATTAACTGGGAGACCAAGGAATTACACTTTCCAGAGAAACAGATGAGTCCAAAAGTTTCAGCTTGCTCTGTTCCTAAAGGAACCATGTCAGTCCCTGAACTACCAGCTGTATACCAGGACTATGTGGATTTATGTGACAAGAAGAACGCTGACCAGCTTCCTCCTCACCGTCCATATGATTGTCCAATTGAATTATTGCCTGGAGCAGAGATACCTTTTGGTAAGATCTACCCCCTGGCGGGGCCCGAGCTAAAGGCTTTAAAGGATTACATAGACGAAAATCTAGCCAAGGGCTTCATACGCCCCTCTTCATCTCCTGCAGGTGCACCCATCTTCTTTGTAAAGAAGAAAGATGGATCTCTGAGACCATGCGTAGACTATAGGGAACTCAATAAGGTTACTATTAGAAACCGTTATCCATTGCCTTTAATCCCTGAGTTATTGGAGAGAGTGCGACATGCCAAAATTTTCTCTAAACTAGATCTTCGTGGGGCCTATAACTTAGTCCGTATTAGACCTGGGGATGAATGGAAGACTGCATTCAGGTCACGCTATGGACACTTTGAATATCTAGTTATGCCTTTTGGTCTGAGTACCGCCCCAGCCACTTTCCAACACTTGGTGAATGACATCTTCAGGGATCTCCTAGATACATTCGTGGTAATTTATTTGGATGATATTCTAATTTTTTCTAACTCCACAGAGGAACATCATGGACATGTGAGAATGGTCTTGGAACGTCTAAGACAAAATCATCTTTACATCAAACTTGAAAAGTGTGAATTCCATAGGACCGAAATTCAATTTCTGGGGTATGTACTGTCTACACAAGGAATTAGTATGGATGGAAGCAAAACCCAAGCCATCAAGGATTGGCCAAGTCCTAGAAATGTGAAGGAGGTACAGCGCTTCATCGGGTTTGCCAACTTCTATAGACGTTTCATTAGAAATTTCTCTGAGGTAGTGTCACCTATCACCCAACTTACCCGGAAAGAGTCTAGGTTCTCCTGGACTCCCCAAGCCCAGGAAGCATTTTCCCGTCTAAAAGATAAATTTACCACCGCACCTATCTTAGTACATCCCAACCCCGAGCTTGCCTTCATAATAGAGGTGGATGCTTCAGACTGTGCCGTTGGAGCTATACTCTCTCAGAGAACAGGTGAGAAGAATGTCTTGCATCCCTGTGCTTTCTTTTCCCAGCAGTTGTCTTCGGCTGAGAGGAACTATGATGTGGGCAATAGAGAGTTGTTGGCCATTATTGCCGCCTTCAAAGAATGGAGACACCTTCTTCAGGGAGCTGCACAGCAAATAGTCGTCCTGACAGACCATCGTAACCTTGAGTTTATCAGGTCGGCTAAGTGCCTGACTCCTCGCCAGGCTCGCTTGAATCTTTTCTTAAACCAATTTAATTTTATCATTTCTTATAGACCAGGATCGCGCAATGGAAAGGCTGATGCACTCTCTAGGATTTACTCAGCAGAGACACGTCCAATTACTCCTCCTAAGACTATTCTTCCTGACTCTAGATTCCTAGGAGTAATTCATAATCAAGACCTACTTAAGGACATCAAGGAAGCATACCATGCGGATTCCTTTTTGGCACAACCCCCAAGGGACGTAAGTCTTGTCTTTAAGAATGGTGTGTGGATTCAGGGACAACGCCTGTATATTCCTGAAACAGTCAGATTGAGAGTATTGCAACTCATTCACGATTCCAAGATAGCTGGGCATAGAGGAATTCTAAAGACACAGGAATTTCTCTCTCGTTTCTTTTGGTGGCCCACTTGCAGGAAGGATGTTTTAAACTATGTCACTTCATGTGAAGTCTGTGCAAGATGCAAAACACCTCGCTCCTCACCAACTGGTCTGTTACAGCCTCTTCCCACCCCGTCCCGCCCGTGGGGATCCATTTCTATGGACTTCATTGTGGAGTTACCAACCTCTCAAGGGAAGAACACCATTCTAGTGGTGGTTGACCGTCTAACAAAGGCAGCTCATTTTATCCCTTGTGTCGGCTTACCCACTGCAAAACAGACATCAGATTTGATGATTAAAGATGTGTTTCGCTTACATGGAGTACCGGATGAGGTTATTTCGGATCGAGGGGTGCAATTCACTGCTAGGTTTTGGCAAAATTTCTGTGCAGCATTGGACATTAAAGTAAACCTTTCTTCTGCTTTTCATCCCCAGACTAATGGACAGACCGAACGAACCAATCAAACCCTGGAGCAGTATCTCCGCTGCTTTATCTGCCACCTACAGGATGATTGGGTGGATCTACTTCCATTAGCTGAGTTCTCGTATAACAACTCTCAGAGTGCCTCCACTAAGCAGTCTCCTTTTTACTCTAATCTAGGTTATCATCCTAACATTCTACCACGATTTCCCATAGAAACGCCTTTACCAGCAGTGGCTGAAAGAATCACGTCTTTACAGAAGAATATGGATCTTCTAAAGGAGAATCTGGAATCGGCTCAGGAAAGGTACAAGAAAGCAGCAGATAAATTTCGTAAACCTGCACCAGCTTTCAAGGTAGGAGACTTGGTCTGGCTGTCAACCAGAAATCTTAAGTTAAGGATTCCATCGTCTAAGTTGGGACATAAGTACATTGGACCCTATAAAATCAGTAAAATTATAAGTGCCGTTGCTTGTCGTCTTCAACTGCCCAGAACTATGAGAATTCACCCTGTCTTTCATGTATCCCTACTAAAGGCTGCGACACCCAATACGTTTCCTGGACGTTCTTCTCCTTGCCCTGACCCAGTGCTAGTCGATGGTCAGGAAGAATTTGTGGTGGAAAGGATTTTAGATTCCAGGTTGTATAGAAATCAGTTACAATATCTGATTAAATGGCAGGGCTACCCAGTGGAGGACAACTCATGGGAACCAGTCAATAACGTTAATGCTCCTCGCTTGCTCCGTCAGTTTCATCAGAGGTACCCACACAAGCCTGGCCTGAGGTCATCCGGAGGTTGTCCCTAAGGGGGGAGTAATGTAAGGTTCTGTGTACATGTTCCTGAAACTCAGTTTGTTCGTCAGCCATTTTACTTTCTGTCTTGCTGCAGCTATCTTGCCCTCAGTCAAAATGGAGTTTCCAGCTTGCATGTTCCCGCCCTGATTCTCTCCTTTTGCTTCTTAAGCAGCCACAGCTGAGCAATCAGTGCTTCAGAATCTAGCCTGCAGTGAACCTGTGACCTGACTCCTAAAGCTTGGACCTTATACTCCAGCTATTCCTACTGAGGAACTCTGAAGCACTTGTGGACTCTGAACCCTGCTCTTTGAAAGACCCACGTTTGCATGGACTTACGGTAACAGAGAAGAAGATCCTGAACCTGTTGTGGAGAGTGATTGCTGAGCTTAGATTACTCTGGCCTGCTGTGTCTCCTGCTTCTGTGTCTGCAAACTGTGTGACTATTTTTGCCAACTTGTATGAAGTAATACAAGACTTTCTATATCAAACCTGTGTCTCATGTATTTTCATCGCACCCAAGCACAAGACGCTATATGAACTGTACTACATACATTACATCCGGTATCTGGCAACAATAGGAACATTTTTCCTATTGGTTCTTTTTGATCACTGTGATAGACCATATCACAGTGATCAAAAGAAAAAATAGTAAATCAAATCCTCCTTTGTCACCCCCAAATTTTTTTTATTTTTTACATTCTTTGCAGTTGGGGTTAGGATTCTGTTAAGATTTGGGTTGGAGTTAGAATTGAATTTTTTTCAAAAGTAAAAAAATGATATGATGGTTAGTGTTGAGCGCAAGTGCTCGCTACTCGAGTTTGCATCAGATGCTCGGGTATGCATGGAGTATCACAGATCCCCGCATTTTTGGGGGGCGTATAACAGCCGCAAAAGATTCAGGGCAGGGACATGAGCATGTCACTCGAGCACCCACAGTATTCGGTGTATACCTGAGTGAGCTGCCCAGCCAGGGCTGTGGGGTACTCGGACCCGAGCCCGTTGATCTCTATGGGTGATGTCACGGTGGCCACGGCTCGGTCCTTGGCCCTGGGCGCTCACCCTCAAAAAGGGGATATTTACAGGGGATAATGTCAGTGAATTGTGACGCCACCTGTAGTGTCTTGTGAGGATCACCAGCGCTGCAGCAGTCCACTGAGGCCGGTGTTGTGGCAGCTTAGGTGGTATCGCTCCCCACAGGTGGAGCGGGCCTTCAGGGCAGCGTAAGTGTAGAGATGCAGGACAGAAGGAACCCAGCCGGGTAAGAATAAGAATGGGAGAACACACAAGTCACTTCATTACCTTTACTAGAGTTAGTGCAGGAATATCCCGGAGCACTGTAGGGTGAAGGGTGCACGTCCGGATTCTCCCCAGTGAGCAGGTGTAGGGCCTCCTGTTTCGTTTCTGACCTGCCTGTAGCTAGGCCTAACTTTGTCTCTGTCCTGCACCGGCTGACTTTGTGGTAGGGCCTTCTCCTGGAGTACACACTCCCTGCTTGTAGGGTCTCCGTGTCCCCTGGCTCTGTTGCGTATCAGCTCTTTGGTGCTCCTGGGACCTGTAGTCCTCCAGGAATTCTGGTTGTCTCCTACTGGGTCGTGGAGATCCCTGTAAGTTTGGAACCGATGTCCGGTATGTGTTTTCTGGGGTGAGATGGTAAGGCTCCTCTGCCCCCTTGCTACTCTCTCCTCTAGCCTTTGGCCTACTCAGGCCCTCACTAGGCTATACACACTGGCAGTTAGCTGGCTGCCTCTTCTGCCGCTCTCTAGAGCGTCGGCACGCTCTTAGCTCGCTGACTTGAGCTATTGAGTCTCACACTGCAGACTGACCTTTTTCTGTGTCTCAGAGTGTTCTGTTCAGAGTCTGTTCTGTTCTGAGTCTAGAGTGTGCTCTCTAGAGTGTGTAACTTCCTGCCTTCTCCCTCCTTTTTTATCTACCTATACAGGCTCCCCCTGGTGGTCTGAGGAAGGGAGAAGGTGTGTGAATGCTCTGAGGGCCTCTTGTTGATAATCCTTCGATGCAACCTTCTAGGATTTGTGGCTCCAAGCACAGCTGGGCTCCACACGAGCACCCGATGCAAACTCGAGTAGCGAGCACTAGAGCTCAACACTAATGACGACATATTCAATTTGACAACCTAATGTTATTAAATTCTGTGTCGTACCTGTGGGTTCAAAATGCTGACTATACCCCTGGATAAAATCTTTGAGGGGTGTGATTTCCAAAATGGGGTCACTAGTGGGGGATTTCCACTGTTTAGGCACATAGCTATAGTCTATATAAGACCTCACAGCTCACAGTGCATGTCAGACCAAATGAGAATAATGAGGTCAAAGGAACTGGCCAAAAAGCTCAGAGACAGAATTGTGGAAAGGCACAGATCTGGCCAAGGTTACAAAAGAATTTCTGCAGTACTCAAGGTTCCTAAGAGCACAGTGGCCTCCATAATCCTTAAATGGAAGAAGTTTGGGATTACCAGAAGTCTTTCTAGACCTGGCCATCCAGCCAAACTGAGCAATCGTGGGAGAAGAGCTTTGGTGAGAGAGATAAAGAAGAACCCCAAGATCACTGTGGCTGAGCTCCACAGATGCAGTAGGGAGATGGGAGAAAATTCCACAAAGTCAACGATCGCTGCAGCCCTCCACCAGTCGGGCCTTTATGGCAGAGTGGCCCGACGGAAGCCTCTCCTCAGTGCCAGACACTCGTATGAAAGCCCACATAGAGTTTGCTAAAAAACACATGAAGGACTCCCAGAATATGAGAAATATGATTCTCTGATCTGATGAGACAAAGATAGAACTTTTTAGTGATAATTCTAAGTGGTATGTGTGTAGAAAACCAGTCACTGCTCATCACCTGCCCAATACAATCCCAACAGTGAAACATGGTGATGGCAGTATCATGCTATGGGGGTGTTTTTCATCTGCAGGGACAGGATGACTGGTTGTAATTGAAGGAAACATGAATGCAGCCAAGTACAGAGATATCCTGGATGAAAACCTCTTCCAGAGTGCTCTGGACCTCAGACTTGGCCGAAGGTTCACCTTCCAACAAGACAATGACCCCAAGCACACAGCTAAAAATAACAAAGAAGTGGCTGCCCAACCAGAGCCCTGACCTAAACACAATTGAGCATCTCTGGAGAGACCTGAAAATGGCTCTCCACCAACATTCACCATCTAACCTGATGGAACTGGAGAGGATCTGCAAGGAAGAATGGCAGAGGATCCCCAAATCCAGGTGTGAAAAACTTGCTGCATCATTCCCAAGAAGACTCATGGCTGTACTAGCTCATAAGGGTGCTTCTACTCAATAATGAGCAAAGGATCTGAATACTTATGACCATGTGATATTTCAATTTTTCTTTTTTAATAAATTTGCAAAAATTTCTACATTTCTATTTTTTTCAGTCAAGATGGGGTGCAGAGTGTACATTAATGAGAAAAAATGAACTTTTTTGAATTTACCAAATGGCTGCAATGAAACAAAGAGTGAAACATTTAAAGGGGTCTGAATACTTTCCGTACCCACTGATACTCTCTGATTTAAAGACATAAAAATTAAAAGTTTGAACATTTTCCAAATTTTTTGCCAAATTTCCATTTTTCACAAATAAACGTAAATCATATTAAAAGAAATGTTACCACTATCATGAAGTATAATAAGTACGAAAAAACATTCTCCGAATCAGTGTGATCCGTTGAAGCGTTCCAGAGTTATTATCTCATAAAGTGACTCCGGTCGGAATTGTAGAATTTGGCTTTGCCATTAAGGTCAAAACTGGCTCGTTGTTAAGGGGTTAATAAGGTAAGCTGAAGTTTGCTCTGAAATATATCAATTTATATGTCCTGTTTTGCTCTTACATTCTAACAATCGACACACATTTTTTTAATGTTTCCATTTATTTATAGTAAAATCACAAAATTACAATTTTAAAAAAAAACTTTATAAATATACATTTTATCTAAGCAGCAGAAATCTCTATTCTTATTACAGGTCAACAAGTAGGATGTTACTTATAAATAGTGCAATAGCAACATGCCACGCGAAAGCTCGGTGCACTGATCTTTCCATCTTAATCGACCAAGCCAACTGATGGATTGAACTTTAGTCAGAAAATCGTTCAATATTCATGACTTTGTCAGTATGTCTGTATTAATGAGGACAGTGATTGGGGTCACACAAATGTTAAGAGATGTTTTTCCTGGCGTGGTTGAGGTCACAGTCTTGCTTACAGGTAACGGCACTTGTTTCCATTGTAGGTGGTGCAGTATATAGTTATTACAGTAAATGATAACATTGATTTGTCATTTCATTACCTGGTTTCTTCGACGAATAATGACTGCAGTATCTGCCATTAGGCAGACATTAGTCAGGAACTCAACTTGTTAGTTCATAGAGGGCAGGGATACATGTAGAAACAGTGCTATTATGCAACCATATCTCCTTTAACCAGTTCAAGACCGGGCAATTTAGCACTCTTCGTAACAGGCACATTTTTTTGTTTTATTTTGCTTTTTTCATACATGTGGTTTAAAGAGCTGTAAAACAAATTGTGATCTATAGGGCTTCATATTATATCACTGTCATTCTCTTTTTCTCTGATATTGGCTAAGATCAGTGGAAAAATAATGGAAATTAACTTATTTGTGCAAAATAACAAATCTTGCATTGTTTGTGGGAGTGTGTTGTAGTATTGTATCCCATAGAAAATATTGATTCTCAAAGGTAACTAAAGGTTTTCTGACAAATCTGTTGGGGTGTACTCATTAATGCTGAGCACTGTTAATGGCTAAAATCCCATGTGGCTTTTATGTACTCTGGCAGACTGTAAAAATGGTATTCAAGGTCAAGCACAAGCCAGAGAATTTGGTGTCCCTGTGCTTGACATTGCTTAGATTTGTGCAGCTCCCGCTAATAATAGTTGTACTGTAATTAACAGTTATATTTGGGATAACATATTGCATATCTTCTAATATGTTCCGGTGCAATTATCCAATATACAGTAATGCCATGTGCATACAGCCAATATTTCAGGTAAAAAATACTTCAGTAAAGGCATGGATTGAGTATGCCACAATGATTGTACTCATGGATTCTAATGAAACCTATCAGATAAAAATTCATCACCCTTGTGTATAAGGTCAGAGATTCAGAAAGATACACTATTGTCAAGCTGTGACGGTCTTTAGTAAGGAAGAGGAGCTTCAAACTGTCCCTGGAGCTACAGTAGGACCCTAACTATCCTTGGTACTCTTAAAAGGCAGAGAGGACCAAGTCTCCCACCTTACTATGCTCCTGTAAAAACCCTAATCTGTCCCCTCCCCCACACCATGAGGCATGGGACAGAAATGAAAGCTAAACTAGACACAAAGACAAAACAGGGATAACAGAAAACCTCTATCATACAAAAGCACTAACCAATAATAGGGAGGAGGATAGGAACAGGGAAGAATAAACTAAATGTGAAAAGTGCATATACACTTGTGTTTTTGACTCTGCTCGATGTAGGGCAAAGCATAGTATGGAGGCATGAGCCATGATTTTTCTGCACAGGCGCAAGATTTCACCCAACAATGTTGATGACGCTGAAGGCATCATACACGTCTATCAATGCCGGAGGATGGAGAGCAGCACAGATAGTATCTTCACAGCATGGACAATTGCCTTCCGATACAAGATGTGCAGCATCTGAAACAAAGGATACTGGAAGCCTGTGCTAGCATTTCTTCTGCGGTGTTGCTATCAGTGTGTCAAGAGTGGGAGAAGAGGGTTGCATTGACAATCCAACACAATGGGCAGCACTTTGAACACATTTTATAAGTGGTCATAAACTTGTAAATAACTCATGAAAGAATAAAGTTACATTAAAACCAAGCACACTATTGTTTTTCTTGTGAAATTCTCAAAAAGTTTGATGTGTCACATGACCCTCTTCCATTGGAAAAAATAGTTAAGTCAAAAATGGCTGACTTCAAAATGGCCGCCATGGTCACCACCCATCTTGAAAAGTTTTCCCCCTCCCATATACTAATGTGCCACAAACAGGAAGTTGATATCACCAACCATTCCCATTTTATTTAGGTGTATCCATATAAATGACCCACCCTGTAGATGCCTCAGACTTAAATATCAGTACCATATCAGCCATCCTCCAATCCTGTGGCACCAACCCTGTTACAAGAGAGTATAAGAATATGAGATACAGCAGTCTGTCAATTACTTAGCTCAGTTCCTTCAGTATCAGTGGATGAATGCCATCTGGGCCAGGGGACTTAGCAATGTTTAATTTGTTCAGATGTTAAACTTTGATTTTTGCCTTGCTGAAATATCACTGGAACAGGCAGGTTATTAGTGAACATGGATGTAAAGTGCCTGTTTAATATGTCAGCCTTTTCTTTGTCCTCTATAATTATCTTGTTATTATTGTTTATAGGATGATCTAGAATGAGTTTACGCATTATGCACTCTCGTCAAATATCAGTGTCTGACCTCACAAATGCTCTTGTGGATGAACAGGCAAAGGTTCCCACAGACACCCTTTAATAACTTGTAAAACGTTTTCACAGAAGAATGGGGGCTGATATAGCTGCAAAATGAGAACAAACTCCAAATTAATTTCTATGGATTTAGAATGGGTGTCAAAAGCTTTTGTAGGTATAATGTGTTTGTGTTCCAATACTTTTGTTCACCTACATCATTAAACATAAGCAGTTTTTACCCCTGGAAGGTAATGGTGATTGAAATCAATTGTACTATGTTCAATTACAAGTGTGCCATGTACCCTGAACTGAGGGTCATTGTCCTCTTTGACTTACAGAGGAGTAGCCACCTAAATGCTCAGCTTTTAACATCATATACTTCTTAGGACCAAAATTCTGCATTAATGTCTTAATAAAATTTTATTGGTCAGTGGTCTGTTTTTTAGATACACAGACAGGTATTACAGAGAAGTAGTTATCACCGGCTGCATATATTAAATTCCTCTGGAAATAATTGCATTGTGTCTTGAATATGGCCCCTTTTCACATGTAGTTTACATTTATGTATGTTTATACACTGCCATTCCATTCAAAAAAGCATGTTATGTCAGACTTATCATGGGCAATATATGGTAAAAATAACATTCCTGCTGCCTATGCAGACGACAGTGCACATACTGTATAACTCTCACTCTCAAGCGTTGGCCGGTATTATGTATAGTTCACACACAATTTCTTATTTTTTGAAGTATCTATCAAAGCAGCGGCACATTTGGGAACGCATAACCTTGCTCACCCCTCTGTGCCTGCAGTTTCTCTGATTGCTGAGAACAGCAAAATGTGTTTTATTTGAGCGGTAGAGGTTGGAAACCTTTTTACCTTAACTCATACTGGCCTGTATGGTATGGAACAACTAGTCAAAGCAACTTAAACAACTCTCTTTTAGTTGAAGGAAAGTTTGCTTTGCTATTCCATTGTGAAATCTACAGGTCAGAAATGATAGGTCCTGCTGAGCTAGTGGAATGTATGAGTACATACTACCTGCAGAGAGATGTAGAAGCTTTCAATATTCTAAAATGCTTAAGGGCAATCCAGTGATTTATTTCAATTAAATAGAGTACGCTTACATATACCTATGACTTCACTACTACTGTATCAGAAACAGTGTGCAAATTTCCTTGTGAAACAGCAATTTAATGCTGAGGGTGAAACCTGCTGCAAAATTCCATGACATATCAACAATATAATAGACATGTTGTGGCTCAGTGGTTAGCACTGGGTTCAGATCCCAACGAGGACAACATCTGCAAGGAGTTTGTATGTTCTCCCCGTGTTTGTGTGGGTTTCCTCCAGGTTCTCCCCATCGGGGACAGTGACGATAATGTCAGTAAAGTGCTGTGGAATTAATGGTGCTATATAAGCAAGTAAAATAAATAAATGTTGATCAATTCCCTGACTTAATTATGGAGGTAGTATTCTGTTAAGGAATAAGGTAAAGGGGCTCGATTGATCAAAACTGTTACTCCACAATTCTGATGTAAAAGCTTTGAAAAGCTTTTGATTTCTTCACGCTAGTTTCCAAAATGGGTGGAGGAGGAACAGTGGTGTGACGTTACAGCCCCTCTAATTCATGACAAGCTGTGACATTCCTTATGCCAGAAATCTCACTCCTGTCAGGTCGCTTGACTGGAGTTAGATTTCTGACATAGCGCACAGAGGCGCACACCACTTGTCAGATGCTCCATGATCAGGAGTGTCTGACTTCAGCAAGTCTTCTCATCAAAAATGGAGGGAACAACAACCGTCTTGATGAATTGGGCCCAAAGTGTTTAGTGTGGCAGAAAAAAAAGAGCCAGCTCACCTATGTGGAATTCAATCTTTAAAGAGAGGTCCAGTACCAAAATAGACACAAAACTTGCAGGCTACATCAATAACGCCTTTTAAAATCTGTAGCACCCACACAATATATTACAATGATAATGTTTTTAATCTTAGCATGAGCTAAATAAAATAATAACAATTCTTAAATGTCCCCATGAACCAATGACCAGGATTTAGAGGAAATCACATTAAGAAGTAGACTATTCACAGCTTCCTAATCCTGAGCACAATTAGTAATGATATTCGCAGCATATTATGGGAAAGTAACCACTATTCATATGTACTGCGTTCCAAATTATTATTCAGATTGGATTTAAGTGTCATAAAGATGTATTTTTTTGATTTTCTGTTAAGATCACTGAAATCAATCTCAAAAACGTGGGATAATTAGTTTGTTAGGTCAGCCCAATTAAAGGAAAACTACTTGAAGAGGATGCTCCACATTGTTAAGCAGGCCACAGATTTCACGCAATATGGGAAAGAAAAAGGATCTCTCTACTACCGAAAAGTGTCAAATAGTGCAATGCCTTGGACAAGGTATGAAAATGTTACATATTTCACAAAATCTTAAGTGTGATCTTAAGCGTGAAATTTTTGACTGATACAGAACACAGACGAGTTTGTGCAGATAAAGGCAGAATGAGAAAAGTTTCTGCCAGGCAAATTCATTAGAATAAAAGATCAGGTGCTGAAATACTATTACATAGTAGCAAACAGGTATTTGAAGCTGCTGGTGCCTCTGGAGTCCTGTGAGCCTCAAGGTGTAAGATCCATCAGAGGCTTGCACTTGTGCATAACCCTACGTTTCGACCTCCCTTAAACAATGCGGAAAAGAAGCAACGGTTGCAGTGGACCATATATGAATGAAGACTGGTTATAAAACAGTCTTCTTTACTGATGAGTGCCATGCAACTCTGAATGGTCTAGATGGAGGGAGTAGTGGATGGTTGGTAGATGGCCACCATGTCCCATTGGCTGTGACGTCAGCCATGAGGTGGCAGAGTCATGCTTTGGCCAGAATAATGAGGAGAGAGTTGGTAGGCCTTTGTAGAGTCCCTGAAGGTGTGAAAATTACCTCAGTAAAGTACCACTTTCTTCCATGGTACAAAAGAAGAACCGTGCCATAAGTAGCAAAATCATCTTCATGGATGAGAATGCTCCATCTTATGCAGCAAAGAATACCTTTGAGTCATTGGCTGCTATGGGCATAAAAGGAGAGAAACTCATGGGTGGCCACCATCCTCCCCTGACCTCAACCCTGTTGAAAACCTTTGGAGTATCCTTAAACGAAAGATCTATGAGTGTGAAAGGCAGTTCACATGAAAACAGGTGCTCTGGGAGGCTATTCTAACATGCTATAAAGAAATTCAAGCAGAAACTATCCAAAAACACACAAGGGCAATAGATTCAAGAATTGTGAAGGTGATATCAAAGAAAGGGTCCTGTATTAACAAGTAACTTGGCCTGTTAAGATGTTTTTGATTGAAAAAGCTTTTGATTTCAGTAAAAGTGGCTAGAGATGAGCGAACTTGTTAGGAAAAATATTGCCAATCTCAAATTCAGCACAATCGTTGCACATATGAATTTGTGTTAGGATTCCCAAGCATTTTCCTCAAAATAGGCAAAATTCATCCAAGTGTTCGTTAAATGATCAAGTTTCCTTTAATGTTTTTGTTAGCACTTTGGAAAGGATAGTGGTGCTGTAAGATGAGCGAGGGGGACATGTTTGATGAGGAGAGGGCGTGGGGAGAGGTCAGAGTAGAGGTGGCCTGTATGTTTTATTTTTAACTTAATGTGTGGAAATTTCGGCAGTCAGTCAGAAAAATATTTAGAGTTGAGAGTCCTCAGTGGTTGATACCTTTTAATGGCTAACTGAAAAGATGGTAACAAATTGCAAGCTTTCGAGACTACTCAGGTCTCTTCATCAGGCTAGACTAATACAAAATCTGAAGAATCACATATTTATACACAACACAGCACAGAAATAATGCAATAGGTAAGACAAGTGACGTGAAGCAGAATAGTCATTATGGCAGAGGGATGAACATAAATATTGGAACAGTTCATAGATAAGGAGTGTGAAAGTTTTATTGCCCTCTGATTGGGGTCTGGTAATGTTTTGTGATGCTCTCACAGGGTCTTTGGAGTAAATTCCTTAATTGATGTAAAACGTCATAAATCCATGTGACAGGTTCATTCCAGCATTAAGAGTGTCAAAGGTCACCATCAATTTGTATTCACAAACTCTTCTGTGTCTCTGAGATGTGAAGCTACCTTTCAGTACAAGTAATTTCAAGTCCAACATGCTATGACCAGGGGAACAAAAATGTTTTGCCACAGGTAGATCCATTCTTTTTTCTCTTATTGTGTGGCGATGAGAATTCATCCTTGTTCTCAGTTTTTGCCCGGTCTCTCCCACATACAGACCCCCAGTTGGACATTTAGTACATATAATTAGGTACACCACATTAGATATGATGCAGCTGAAAGTACCTGGTATCTTGTAGTCCTGATGGTAGTTGGGATCTTTATCTTGTCCGTGGTCATTATAAATGGACAGGTTTTGCATTTCTTCTTGTTGCAAGGAAAGGTTCCTGCAGCTGTTGGGGAGGACAGGGAATTTCTGACAATGATGCTTCTTAGATTTGGGGGCTGCCTAAAACACAGTAGTGGGGGGTCTGGAAATATCGATTGTAATCGGGCATCTTTTTGTAGTAAAGGTTGTAGTTTCCGTGCAGCTCCCCTTAGTACCTCCAGATTTGGATTGTAGGTGACCACTAGAGGCACCCGGTTATTTTCTTCTTTAGTTTTGTAATGTAGCAGGTGATTCCTTGATATTCTGGTGGCTCTTGTAATTTGGCTTTCAATTGTTCTTGGATGGTAGCCCTGATTTAAAAAGGTCTTTCTAAGGCGACCAAGTTGTTCATCTCTATCCATGGGGTTGGCATGGCAGTCAGTCAGGGCACAGAAACCATCCACAACATCCAGACATAAGGATTTCTGTCATTGGTTGCCGATGTCACATGTCCCTCTCCATATAAAAAGCAGACATGTTCTTTTTGCACCATTTTGTTAGTGTAACAGAGCAGCGAGGCTGCTCCTACTGCTGCAAGTAGTCATATAGTTCAGACAGATAGGGTCCTGTGGGAAATCAACCTTCCAGCCATGGCCGGCATCAGCACCCGGCATACCCGGGCAAGTGCCGGGGCCCTGAGTAGGCGGGGGGCCCACTCGCCGTCGGGCACCCCGGCAACCGTTAGAGGTGCCACCGCCACCACTGGGCCCCCCCGCTTGCTCAGGGCCCCGACAGCAGCTGGCGCAATACTTACCTCTCCCCGTGCCTCTGCTGCCGCAGCTCCAGGCTCCAGGGGCTGCCTGCGCCGGCGCTTCCTCTCTCACAGCAGCGCCGCTGAATGACGTCATCATTCAGAGGCCGGCTGTGGCAGAGAGGGTGCGGACGCCGGACAGGTGAGGTGTGTGTGTGTGTGCCTGCGTGTGTGTATGTGAGAGAGTGCCTGCGTGTGTGTATGTGAGAGAGCGCTGCCTGCGATGCTGTATGTGTGATGGTGGTGGGGGGAGGCAGTGATGGTGGTGAGGAGAGGCAGTGATGGTGGTGAGGAGGCAATGATGATGATGATGAGGGGGGCAATGATAATGGGAAGGCAATGATGATGATGATGATGATATTAATGGGGAGGCAATGATGATGATGATGATGGGGAGGCAATGATAATGGGAAGGCAGTGATGATGATGATATTAATGGGGAGGCAATGATAATGATGGGGAGGCAATGATAATGGGAAGGCAATGATGATGATGATATTAATCGGGTGGCGATGATGATGATGGGAGGCAATGATGATGATGATGATAGGGAGGCAATGATCATGATGATGGGGAGGAAATGATGATGATAATGGGCAGGCAATGATGATGATGATGGGGAGTCTTTCCACAGCACCCTTTCCTGAGCCGTACCAGTGCAGAACGCAGCACAGTGTAGAGGAGAGCTCCATATTTTGTATGAAGCATTATATGTGGTCCAGTATTCTGTATGGAGCATTATATTGGGTCCAGTATTCTGTATGGAGCATTATATGGGGGATGGCGGGGTGACATCCTGCATGGGGTATTATATGGGTGATGAGGGGGAGACTATGTGGTGCCCATAATATTGTATGGAAGACTGTACTGTCCAGTCTGTACTGTGCGCTGTGAGGATTTGGCGGTTTTTGAGCTATTGTACAATTTACAATAGGTATCAGTCATGTAATGGAAGAAGAGAAGTGTTTGGCATTGTACTATACCCATATTTCTCTGCAGTATCTGTACATCATGAATCGTGGTCTGTGTTAAAGGGGCCCACTGAGACTCTTTCGCCCGTGGCCAAAAAAACCTAGAGCTGGCCCTGCTTCCAGCATTTAAATTGATTGTGCTAATAGTGTGGGTCAGACACCAGGTCACATTTCAGAATCTAAATCGTTTGTGCTAATAGTGTGAGCCAGCCACCAGTCCACATTTTAGAATCTAAATCCTTTCTGCTAATAGTGTGGTCCAGACAGCAGGCCATATTTCAGAATCTAAATTGTTTATGCTGATAGTGTGGGCCAGACATCAGGCCACATTTCAGAATCTAAATCGTTTGTGCTAATAGTGTGGGCCAGACACCAGGTCACAGTTCAGAATCTAAATCCTTTCTGCTAATAGTGTGGTCCAGACACAGTATCTTAGCAAATAAGTACTGATTGTTAATTTAGTGACAGGTGACTGACAGGACTGAGCCTAGGGTTGTGAAACAGCTGGTTAAAAGAGGTGTGGTGTAGTGACCCCTGATGCAGCTAGGGGGCACTGTGTATGCTCCTCGGGATATGCATGGAGGCATGATTTGTGTTGTGGTAAAGGACCTGTGATGAGGTCATGACCAGGTGACCTAACCATGTGATCCTGACCTCATCTATGCGTGGGGTTACACCTATGTTAAGGAGTTTGTTTGCACCTGTGAGAGAGTGTGTGGGAGTCTGCCAGTGTGGACAGGCTTCCATGTGTCCACGAGGGACAATACAGAGAGGTCTCTGTGTAGGAATGGAGAAGCCTTCCTATATCTGTGTTTGAAGAGAATTGAAGAAGCCTTACTGAAGACTTGTACTATATGTTGCTTTATGGTTTATGAATATGATGCAATAAACCTAAGGATTTTTGGATAAGAAACGTGTCTCCTGATTACCTCTGAAGCAGCCGAGTGAGTGAAACCTTACAATGGGTAAGGGTGCTTACAACATGAGTGGGAAAAATCAAGGTCTGGTGTAAAAGGGAATAACTTGGTGTTTAAGGTATATGTGAGTTAGGTGGTAATGTTACTGAAAGCTCTACTGAACACACACAGTCTCGTCCTATCCAAAGACAGCTGACAACATCTGTTACTGTACAGACTACTAGACTCACTTTCTTCAGCAGCCGCACAGCAGTACGCCTTGTAGATTAGGGACAGAAAAAGCATATGCTCCAGTGGATGGCAAGCGCTACATCAAGTGGCCTCTCCTTCTTTCCTCCATATGCCAAACTCTCAAACCACCCAACTGATTGTGGGGGAACACAGATGGCCAAGTCTGCAGAGCTGTTCACACATTCTATTCCATGGACATTAAAGGTCTGCTCCAAAGATTCACAGAATAAAGAGGAGGAAAGCATCTCCACCGATGCCCAAAATTTTTTCAGTTGGAACTGGGGTCGGATGAAGTAGGGTCAGAGCAGAATCCAGACCCTCGTCACCAGAGGTTAACCCACGGGGGTGGAGGTGATACTGATGAGACTCAGATACCTGAGGCACACATGGACTGTACTGTGCTGTCAGGGCATAAAGAGGAGGAGGTTGACTTTCAGGGTGAGGAGTAAGAGAACAGAGAGGATGATGATGAGGTTGTAGATCCCACTTAGTGTGAACCCAGTGGCACGCAGGTGAGTAGATCAGCAGAGGAGGTGGAGGAAAAGTAAGACGGGAAGGTTACATTGAGACTTGCCGCAGAGACAGAGTCAGCTATGACAAGCACTACATCCTCAGCCTCAACTCTGGCTGTGGCCAGCACCGGTCACGGGTCTACAGTGCACAGGGGTGGCAAGGGTTGCCCAGCCTGAGCCTTTTTTGAGACCATAAAGGATGACTCAACTCATGTTATCTGCCAACTTTGCAAAAATCGACTCAGTAGAGGCAAAAATTTCAATAATTTGACTACTAAATACATGCATGCACATGTGTGATCAACATGCGTTAGTCTGGGAATATTACTGCACTAAGGCCGGGGTCACACTTGCGAGTGCGATGCGAGAAACTTGCGTGAGTCTCTCGCATCAACACCCGGCACTGCTGCTGGCACTCGGGACTGAAGTGTGCGGCTGCATAGAAATATATGCAGCCGCACGCTCTGGTCCGAGAGCTGGCAGCAGTGCCGGGTGTTGATGCGGGAGACTCGCGTGAGTTTCTCGCCTCAAACTTGCAAGTGTGACTCCGGCCTAAAATGCAGACTAGCGGACCTCGCCAACCATCGGCCATCCCATCACCAGCATCTGCTGCTTCTTACTCCTCTGTCACCATGGCAAGTGTTCTCACACAGGTCTCCAGCTGCAGAACCTCTACTTTTTTATCCCCTATAGTCGGGGTGAGTGAGAGCCCATCAGCTGTTTCGGAAGTGGAGATGTCTGCTGTTTTTATTTCACCAAGCACGCCACATCTTTCTCAATGCACCATAACATCTCCTCCTGCACCTCACTCACAGTCCAGCAGTTTGTCATGTTCACCCTACTCCACCCTCTGTTAGCACAGCAGCCAGTCCTTGGTCCCACAGTTGTGGTTAAGTAAAAAATGTTTCCTCTTACACATGCCAAAGCTAAGGCCTTGAACTCCACCATATCCAATTTGTTGGTCACGGAAATGCTGCCTTTACACATGGTAGATACAGACAGTTTCCAAAAGCTGATGGCCATCGCAGTCCCCCAGTAACAGTTGCCCAGTCACCATTACTTCTCTAAGAAAGCTGTGCCTGTGATACACCAGCATGTCACAGACAACATCACCCATTCCTTGAAAAAATCTATGTCTACCAGGGTGCATTTCACCACTGATACCGGGATGAGCAAATATGGCCGGGGAGTTACATCTCACTGACTGGGCACAGGGTGATTCTGGTGGCTGTGGGGGCAGGTGGGCAAGGGGATGCTACAAAAATCCGGGAATCCCCAAGACTTGCGGGACAAACCTCTGTATCTAGCACTTCCTCCAATGCTTCTGCCTCCTCCACCTCCTATAAGGCCTCCACCTGTGTCCTCAACCTCTCCCTTAATGAGACACACATTGCAACACTGCAGAGAGAATCCCTCCAACCTCCATTCTGTGCAGCCAGGGCTCACTACAATCAGGCTGGGATTAAATTAATATGCCTTGGAGATCGTAGTCACACAGCTCAAAAGTTGTGGACAGCTATCCAGGCCGAGTTTGAGCAATGTCTGTCTCCACTGAACCTGGAGCTAGGGAAGGGCATATGCGATAATGGTGCAAACCTGGTGGCGGCCCTATGCCAGGGCAACCTCACACATGTGCCTTTCATTGCTCACATCCTCAACCTGGTGGTACAGCAATTTCTCCGCCACTATCCTGGCCTGGATGCGCTGCTGCAAAAAGCACGGTCACATTGTGCTCACTTCTGCCATTCACACCCCTCAGGTCATCGACTTGCATTGCTACAGAGATCTTTCAGCCTATTGACTAACCATTTGATATGCGATGTGCCGACATGATGGAATTCTACTCTGCACATGTTGCAGTGACTGTAGCAGCATCTACAAGCCTTGGTGCAGTATGTTCTTTTGCATGGCCTGGGCCAACGTAGTACGGACATAATGTAAATCATGCTTGCGGATTGGGCACAGATGAAGGACCTCTGCACCCTTCTGCACAATTTCAAAATGGCTACTAAGATGGTTAGTACTGACTATGCCGTCATCAGCATCACTATTCCCATCATCTACATGCTGAAGCACACTTTGAATTCTCTGTGGGAGGAGGTGGTGGTCCCAGAGAAGAGATGAAAGCAGAGGAGGATGCAGAAGGGATAACAACATCTCTAAGTTCCGGACAGCATCAGCAGTGTAAGTGGCAGAAGCAATTTCTGTGAGTCATTTCCCACATTTTTTTGACCAGCCCATGCACCAGCAGAACAGAGTACAAGTCTGACACGTTGTGAATGACTGGAGAGGATGGGGCAGGAGTATCTCAAACTCAATATCAATACCATCAGGTGTGTTCTGACCCTTTTGCACTTTAGTCTTCAAAAATGAAGAGTGGCCTGAGCTCGCCTGTCAGGAACTGAAGGTTTTCTCATGCCGGAGAGACAGCAATTTCTCAGAGCGCGTCTTCAGCGCTGCTGTTGGTGTCCCGACGGTAAGCGCATTCTGCTGTCGCCTGAAAGCATAGATTGCCTGACTAATTTTCATCAAGATGAACAAGTCATGGATCTCCAATGACTTTTCCATCCCAGTGTTAGACTGGGCAGACTAGGCGATGATATAGTTTTAGTGTGCTCCATTCATCTCCCATTATTGTAGTCTGTGACACCTTTGTCATGGCTTCTGTGCCTGCAGTTGCTACTGCTGCTATTACACACAATTTTTTGAAATGTGGAGACTCCAAGTTGGGTCTCCATCTGGTGGATTGCCTGTAGTGGAAGGGGTGTCAGAACCCCATTATACTATTTCTACTCTGGGAAAATTTATGTAAATTCAGTGGAGTGTGGCAGTGAATTTTGGAAATGTGGAGACTCCAAATTGGGCCTCCATCTGGTGGGTTGCCTGTAGTGGAAGGGGTGTCAGAGCCCCCATTATACTATTTCTACTCTGAGGAAATAGATGCCACTTTATCTGGCTGGTATGGTTCATGGATATTGGATCCTTACCAACCTACAATATCAGCCCGAAGTTGTCTGCTTTACCCTGGTTGGTTAACAAAAATAGGGGATCCCACAAAAAAATGACGTGGGGTCCCCCTGTTTTTGTTAACGAGCCAAGGAGCAGACAGCTGCAGCCTGGTATTAATAGGCTGGCAAGGCCCATGGATATTGGATATTGGCCCTCCTCAGTCTAAAAATACCAGCCCACAGCCACCCCACAAATGGCACATCCATAAAGATGCACCAATTATGGCAATTTACCAGTCTCTTCAGATTTGCCCTGGTGAAGTGGCAAGTGGGGTGATAGTTGAGAGGGTTGATGTCACCTTAATATTGTCAGGTGACATCAAGCCCAGAGGTTAGTCATGGAGCAGCGTTTCTGTGACATAAATTGACATGATGTGGCTCGTAAATTCACATTGCAGGTAAGTTTTACGAGGCGTCAAAAAGAAGCACAGTGGGCATGGGATTTCTCTAAATCGCATCCACTGTGCTTCTAATGCTGAATGCAGCATTTTGCGTTGCGTCTAAAATGCTGCTATTCCTGATTGTGGGCACAAACCGTTACTGATCAATGTTTAAGCTAGAAATGCTGGCCAAGCCCTGTCGCAGGCCTTGTCCCATGCATCCATGTTGCACAATTATACTATTTGTACTCTGGGTCAATTGATGCCACTTTTCCTTGTGTCTCCCCCTAATTTGAGCTGTCTTGGCAGATTTTTTGCCCCCCTGAAGGTGTTGTCTATGCGTCTGGTTTTGCCTCCCATTGAATTCAATGGGCTTCGAATATGTTCATCGAACCATTCGTCGAGCTGTTCAGTGAACATCGGGACGTTTGCCAATCCGAACTGAACTAAACCTTGAAAGGTTCGCTCATCACTAAATGTGACCTCTTAATGCTGCAAATTCTACAAGTTACCATTTTCAGTTCTTTTCAACCTTTAAAATGTTTAGAAACTCTGTTCTGCAAGTTTAGAACAGTGCATTTTGAGTTTATTTTTTGTTTTGAAAAGAATACTGTTATCACTGGGAGGTTTGTCCAATAAAATGTGATTTCTACTCTGACGGTTCATGATTTTGAACATGATATTGACTCATTTGCATTGACCATTTAGAAAAATAGCATTTGCATAATAATTTGGAAAGTGGTGTATTTGTCTATGTTTCAGTCTAAATTTTGTGCAGATGTTACATATGTAAGATATTTGTCACATAGTATTTCACATCTCAAATAAAGACTCACATTGCAAATTGCATAAAATATGAAGTTAAAGCAAATCTGTCACCCCCTGAGACATATATGACCTATTCATATGGGCATATGGGTAATAGAAATGTTAAAATACTCCAACCTGTATGCCTCATGTTTATTGTCTTGTATTCCCTGCCTCTTGTCTTCATTATAATGCTACCCCCCTCCCATGCACATCAGTAGTGGAGCCGGAATCCTGTGCCTGCGCCCTGCACTCCCTCTGCAATACGTACCTTTTCCTCCCTTCTATGGGCGCTGCATTCAGGGATCTTCTGCGAAGGCGACTTGCGCTCCAGTGACCTCTGTCGTGCGCACTGATAAGGTGCTCTCCCTACTTCCTACCTGCATAGTCATTGCTGTGTACATATGGTTCCTAGCGATGACTGAGCAGGGAGTGCATATTACCGGCAAGCACACCGGAGGTCACAGTGACTCACCGGCGCCTGCACAGAAGATCCCTGAATGCAGTAAAAGAGGAAAAGTTTTGTATTGTGAAGGGAGTGCAGGGCGCAGGGGCAGGATCTGATGATGAAAGGAGGAGGGTAGTATAATAAAGAAAGGAGGCAGGGATTTCTTCCAAGCACTGCACGTCCCAGAGCCTGGAAGAAATCATTAGCATAAGGAAAGAATATAATATTTCTCAACAACAAGATCGCTAATATGAGGCATACAGGCAGGACTAGCGTAAGATTTCTATTACCTGTATGCCCATATTAATAGGTTATATACGTCCCGGGGTGACAGATTCCCTTTAAGGGTATTATCTGCATTTTGTAATTATATGAACTAATAATGTTCCCCTGGGGTATTCAACATCTAAAACATTTCTAAAAAGAATAATATAAAAAGCGCATAAGAGGATATGATTGTATGTAATGTAGAGCAAGAATTGTATTCAAGCAATGTAAATATGGTTATTATATAAGATACATTATACCCCTATGTAGAATTGAAAGTGTATGCACTTGGCACAATGGTCCTACCGAAAGAAAAATCGCAAAAACATGACAGAATAAATTCACAGACTTCTGTCAATACTGCACGGATTCTGCTGTCACATCATAGAGCCGATGTTGAAAGTTTTTTCAGGCCACATGGATTGGCTACCATACAACTTATGGAGGTATTCCAATCAGATATATTCATGGCATATTGTACTTTTTGATGAGAGTCTATTTGGCAGAATAAAAAGACAACGTACAATTTAGGTGAAAAAAAGTCAAGGTTCCATATATTTTGCTACAGATGCGACGTTTCGACCAGCTATAGGTCTTTTTCAGCTGCAGATGAAGGAAGGGAGACACATTCATTACTAGTGGGTAGGCGGAGCCCACATAGGATAACACACCTCAGATTAAAAAGTGTTGGCCGGCCCCTCCAGCTATATAGGGCTCCTCCTACTCCAGCTCTCCAGTCTAAAATTTGAGGTTCACAGAGGATAGTCGCTGCTGGAAGCAGCTCCTCAGAAGACTTTTTTATTTTTAGTCGGACAGAGACTTGGATCACCAGAAGTGGTCTAGAGGTCTCAGGGGTCTCAGCGCTGCTGGACTCCCACCTCGTATTACCCTATAAGGTGGTCCCTGCAGAACCCTGCCGGCCCTGGGGGATGAGGATTGCTTCCCTGGCGGGGACGCAAACCGCGCTTCTGGGGTCACTGCGTTCCCCGCCCTGGGGGAAGCTACGGGCAGCGCCACAAATCTCTGAGGGGTCCCTGTGGCGCTCAGCTGGGTGAGTACTCCACATGTTAATGTGTTTGAGTGCTTTAGCAGCCGCTGCGGCAGCCGCTGCTACATGTATTCATGTGTGGTGATTGTGTACTTTTGTCCGCAGGTGGATTGCCTGCAGGACATGGGAGCGGAGAGCGGAGTGAGTCGCGCGCTTTTTTTGAAACCGGCGGGGGGCGTGGCTTCGCGCTCTCCCATTTTTTCATAGGCAGGAAGCGCTCTGAGCGCGCGCCTTTTCCTGCCCTTTTTTCTTCCGGTTTAGATCTCTCTAGCGCGGCGGCCATTACTGACGGCCTCCTCGGGCTCCTCACTCTCCGCTCTCCCCGACCGACCAACCGAAAGGAGACACTACACCACGGCCAGCTGGGTGAGTCGCCTCTACCTGTCAGGGCAGAAGCTTGACCCCCTCAGCGCAGGACAAGGTATAGTCACACAGAACGCTCCCGCTGCGATCACAATAACGACGCATAGTTTTGCGATCATTTTTTTGTGATCATTTTTTTATGTCGCTAGTAGCTTCCACGGTGGGCGGTCTCATTGACGACGCATAAGTGGTTAGCGATCTCTTTAGCGACTTTGGTATTGCGATATACAATTCAGCGCAATATGTTAGCGATCTCGTTGGCGTTCTTGTTTTATGTGGCATACTTTTGAACACTGTCCTGCAGCTGTTACCTCATAAGAGGCACCTGCGGCTCGCACACCCTTTTCATTAAATAAGGGTTGTGGAGAGTCTGCAACATTAACCCATTCTTTGGTGGTTAACCCTTTTTTGGGAGACAGCTGGGGTAGCTCTCTATTTAAGAAGCTTAACCCTTCAGCGTTCATTTTTGCCTTTGAAATCCACACTGTTCTGGTGCTGTCAGGTTTTTACCTGTCATATACTGTGTGAGGGCATGTCGGATCAGGGTCCAGGAGCGGACCGTCTCCCAGATCCGCTACAGGATCAGCCTCGCGTATCTGACACGCAGACCTCGACGGCGTCAAGCGCAGCAGTCGGAGGTTACAGGGACGCCAAAATGGATGCCCTCGCTCGTTCTATTGATGGCCTGTCTGACCTTCTAGGTTATTGGGTGTCAGCTAGATCCTCTCATGGCAGGAAGCGACACAGGCCGGTGCCATCTTTCTCGCGTAGCGGCTCAGAGATTTCTGATATGGAGGGTTCCCCTCCAAGCTCAGATGGTGAGATATCCGATTCTGATAAAGAGGAGGATCGGCAGGCTCAATCTGCCTCTCTTTTGAGCCGTACGGAGGCTTTTATTGGAGCCATGAGGGAGGCGTTACAGTTACCAGAGGAGGTAACTAGACGTCCTGGTAAGTCGGCCCGGATGTTTCAGGAGCCGCATAAGTCGCGATCAGCCTTACCATCTCTGGATGAGCTTAATGAGGCAGTGGAGAAGGAACGCCTGTGTCCAGATAAACGTTTTCAGGGGACACGGTTTTTTGAGACACTGTTTCCGTGTACTACGGAGTTGAGTGCTAATTGGATTCCTTCTCCTGAAGTGGATGTCCCTTTATCCCAGCTAGCAAATCCTCATTACTTCCTGTTAAAGGGAAGGCGAGTCTGCAGGATCCGCTGGACAGAAAAACGGAGATGGCGGCGAAATCCATCTACGAGGCCGCGGGTCATGGATTCAGAGCTGTGCTAGGATCCATGTGTGCTTGTAAAGCCTCCTTGAGCTGGTTAGACCGTCTACGGACGGCGTGGCAAGATGGATCCCCACTATCCGAGGTAGAGGGGCTTTTCAAGTCATTGGAGAATGTAGCTCGATATGGCAGTGATGCAGGTTTGGATACTGCCTCCATGCTGTCCAGAGCACAATTCTCAGCGATCACAGTCAGGAGAGCTCTGTGGCTTAGACAGTGGACCGGAGACGCGGTTTCCAAGCAAGGTTTGCTTTCCTTAGCTTACAAAGTTGGTCAGCTATTTGGATCTGTCCTCACAGAGCTGATTGCCAAAGCAAAGGCAAAAGAAACAGCTTTACCGCAACGAAGAGCTGTGGCTTCTGCGTCTGGCAGGCCTAGTGCCGGTGGTAGTCGGCGGTCCTTTCGGTCCAGGGGACGGTTTGGTCAGCCCTCTTGGGGATCGGGTCGTCCCTCTTTTTCGGGAAAAAAGAGCGCTCAGAAATCCCGCACTCCCTGGAAACAGAGCTTCCGCCAAGACAAGCGGGAAGCTGACAAAAAGCCCGCTAAAACGGACTGACGCCAGGGTCTCACTCGAGGGCTCTGGAGTGGGAGGTCGCCTGCTCCAATTCAAGCCGACTTGGGCTTCCCGCGTGTCGAACACCTGGGTGACGCGGGTCGTGTCGGCAGGCTACTTCATAGAGTTTCTTTCTCGACCCCCAGACAGTTTTTGCCTATCCCGCATTCCGTCAGAGCCCGGGCTAATTGCCGCTCTACTACGGGAGGTCGATTCCCTCTTTGTAGTCCCCAAAAAGGAGGACAAATTTCGTCCCATTCTGGATCTCAAAAGATTAAATTGGCATGTCCGCACCCAGAAATTCCGCATGGAATCACTTCGCTCCGTTGTGGCGGCCTTGTCACAGAACGATTTTCTGGTGTCAATCGACATTCGTGACGCTTATTTGCATGTCCCCATCGGAAGGGCCCACCAATGCTTCCTGCGTTTTGCCATAGGTCAGGACCATTACCAGTTTGTGGCCCTGCCATTCGGTCTGGCCTCAGCACCCAGAGTTTTTACAAAAATTCTGGCTCCTCTCATGGCGATTCTGCGAAGACAGGGGATTACGATTCTTCCCTATCTGGACGACCTTTTGATTGTGACGTCCTCAAAGGAGGAAGCGGTGACGGCTCGCGATTTATCCCTTCAGCTCCTGGAGGACTTCGGGTGGCTGATCAATTGGGAGAAATCATCCCTGGAACCATCGCAGTCAATCCTGTTTTTGGGAATGCAGTTCGACACAGTACGAGCAGTGGTGTCTCTGCCCTCAGACAAGCAAGCGAGTCTTCTTCACCATGTGCAGGGTATGAAGTCTGCGACAGCAATGTCCCTTCGAAGGTGTATGCGCCTTCTGGGTTTGATGGTGGCGTCAATGGAAGCAATTCCGTTTGCCCAATTTCATTCCAGGGCTCTCCAAATGCTCATCTTGAACCGTTGGGATCGATCACGGTTTTCACTGGATTGCAGTGTCATCATCTCCCACAGGGTGTGAGAGTCGCTAGAATGGTGGTTACGTCCGAAGCGTTATCCCTGGGGAAGTCTTTCCTTCCTCCAAAGTGGTCGATCATAACCACCGATGCCAGCCTGACGGGCTGGGGGGGCGTCTGGAATGGTCTTTGGATTCAGGGGGTATGGTCATTGGAAGAGTCTGTCCTGCCGATCAACATCCTGGAATTGAGGGCAATTTTCCTTTGCCCCCAACACTGGACGGTCCCTTTAAGCGGTCTACCAGTCCGAGTACAGACAGACAACGCGACGGCGGTCGCGTATATCAACCATCAAGGTGGAACAAGGAGCTTCAGGCTCATGATGTCTCGAATCCTGGTATGGGCCGAGGCTCAGAATATCACAGCGGACTTCCTGAGTCGCAAAAAGATGGATTCCGGAGAATGGAGTCTTCATCCGGAAATTTTTGCACTGCTGTGCTCCCGTTGGGGAACTCCCCAAGTGGATGTGATGGCATCCAGGCTCAATGCCAAGTTACCGACATTCATGTCCAGGTACAAGGACTCGAAGGCTGTGGCGGTGGATGCTCTGGTGGCTCCTTGGGACCATTTCGAGCTAATTTATGTGTTCCCGCCGATATCCTTACTTCCTCTGGTTTTGCGTGGAATCAGACTGGAGAGAGTCCCGGCTATATTGATAGCCCCAGATTGGCCAAGGAGGACGTGGTTCTCGACGCTGGTGTCACTTCTGGCAGCGCCTCCACTTCCACTCCCTCTTCGCCCGGACCTGTTAACCCAAGGGCCCGTTCATCACCCGGACCTGAAGTCTCTGCGTTTGACGGCGTGGCTCTTGAGACCGAAATCTTGACCCGTCAAGGTTTTTCAGCCGAAGTCATTGCCACTCTGCGAGCTGCCAGAGGTCCGGCTACCACTCGAATTTATCATAAGACTTGAGAAGCCTTCTTTTCGTGGTGTTCGGGTTCTTCTAGGAACCCGAGGAGTTTTTCCATTCCCAATTTGTTGGCCTTTTTGCAATACGGGCTGGACAGGGGTTTGGCAGTTAGCACTTTGAAGGGGCACGTTTCTGCTCTGTCCTTGCTATTTCGGAAGGCTATCGCTTCACATAGGGACGTACGTTCCTTTTTTCGCGGAGTAACTCGTCAGTTTCCGCCGCGGAAGGCGCCTGTGTCGCCCTGGCGGCTCAATCTTGTCCTGGAGGCTCTTCAACATAAGCCTTTTGAGCCTATGGACTCTGTTAGCCTTTCTTTGCTTTCTTGGAAGGTTGCCTTCTTAGTGGCGGTCACTTCTTTGAGAAGGGTTTCTGAGTTGGCGGCTCTCTCTTGCTCGCCTCCTTTTCTGGAGTTTTTCCCAGATCGCGTAGTGCTTCGCACACGTGGCGACTTTCTACCTAAAGTAGTATCGCAGTTTCATGTTAACCAGGATATTGTGTTGCCCTCGCTCTGTCCGGGGCCAAGGAATGCGAAAGAACAAGCCTTGCACACATTGGATTTGGTGCGGGCTTTAAAGTTCTATTTGTCCATTACTCAAAATTTTCGGAAGTCGGATTCTCTGTTTGTGATTCCAGCAGGTCGTCGACGTGGGCAACGAGCTTCCAAGGATTCTATAGCTCGCTGGATTCGGTCGGCCATTTTAGAGGCTTACCGACTTAAGGGCGAACCCTGCCCGATTAAGATTCGAGCTCACTCCACAAGGGCTGTGTATTCATCGTGGGCTTTCCATCAAGGAGCCTCGGCAGCTCAGCTCTGCCGGGCGGCGACCTGGCGTTCCGTCCACACATTTACGAAATTTTATAAGGTGGATGTTAGTGCTTCCGCTGATGCGGCCTTAGGACGTAGGGTCCTGCAGGCGGCTGTAGTTTAAAAGTTCTTGGGAACTTATAGTTAGCGCTATTTGCGCATTTATCTAGGTTGTTGGGTATCTGCCTTTTTTGTTTTTTTGCCCACCCTTATTTTTGGACTGCTTTGGGACATCCCACTAGTAATGACTGTGTCTCCCTTCCTTCATCTGCAGCTGAAACACGGATTTTGGTAAGAACTTACCTGTAAAATCCTTTTCAGCGAAGAAGGAAGGGAGACACAGCTCCCTCCCATGGCAGAAGTGTGTTGTTGTGTTTTCAGATGCGGCGTGACCCTTCTCTGATAGCGATTATCTGGGCTGAGGTCGGCGCGCTAAGGCTCTGTTCCAGCATTGCCAGCTCATCGCAGTAGTCAGGTTCAGTGAGTAGTACCTGGACTGTGTGGTTGTTTCGGCTATATGCATAACCTGTCTTCTTGTTTTTTTCTCTGAAGTCCTTCAGAAGGGGTTATGTTGCTACGCTGGTGATATTTGCTCTTCCCTAAGCTTGGGTACGACTGGAGAGCTGGAGTAGGAGGAGCCCTATATAGCTGGAGGGGCCGGCCAACACTTTTTAATCTGAGGTGTGTTATCCTATGTGGGCTCCGCCTACCCACTAGTAATGACTGTGTCTCCCTTCCTTCTTCGCTGAAAAGGATTTTACAGGTAAGTTCTTACCAAAATCCGTGTTTCAAACATACAAAATGGTGTAACATGCCAGGTTTAAAGGGAATCTGTCACCCTAAATTGGTGCGATATTTAAATGATGGCAGTCAGGTCAGATGGGCGGTGTTTTGGGTACTTGCCTTAACATGTTGTTCGCCGCTGTCTCCATTATTTCTGGGAATTGTAGTCGTTGCCCTCCATATAACGCGCCTGCGCATTGCAATCTTGAATTGTGCACACGCAGTATGCTTTGCCCGCAGATTGCAATGCGCAGGCGCGTTATATGGAGGCAACGACTACAATTCCCAGAAATAATGGAGACAGCGACGAACAACATGTTAAGGCAAGTACCCAAAACACCGCCCATCTGACCTGACTGCCATCATTTAAATATCCCGCCAATTTAGGGTGACAGATTCCCTTTAAATAGAGAAGATGATTATAGAGTAAACAAATAGAGTGTATCCCCTTCCCCTCAGGTCCTTCCCCTCACAATGTAAGTGAACCTAATCTGAAAGCATATACATGTGTATATCCATAAATCAGTGTATAGATCATCCATTATCCTAATTAAAAATACATAAGCGCCATATACATAGCGCACTATCAGAAAATAATTACAATATATTCAAATGCATGCAGAACGCATATATTATCAGAAGAGGGGCTTTACTCTAGTATCCAATCATTAACCTGCATCCTGGTCGTTCAAGTAACCTCAGGCAAATCCGACGCTTGCATAATCACATGTCCATATTATGTCATTTCTTCAGCCAATAGTGGTGTCTTCTATGTACATGCGTCCATGTCGTCCAATCCAGGGCACGACGCCGACATCAGTGTAACTAAATCATCAGCAAGCGGTCACATGACCGCAACTCCACATAGAGGGCTTTTATATATATATATATATATATATATATATATATATATATGGGAATCTGCAAAATAATTACATTGTCTCTTTGAACTGAAAGCAATATTATATTTAATGCTACATATTGTGTTATGAATGTGCTAGAGATGGTTTCTGAGCAGAGGCTCCCTCTGGTGGTTACAGACAGTGCTGAACCTTTCAGCGAGGAGTGGCAATCTGGAATCACGGACTGGTCTGATATAAGGGAGGTTCCCTCCCATGATGGTTGCCGGTGATCAATTGTTCTTGTCTCAATTGTGGTTCCTGGTTCATTTGGAAGTTTGCTGGAGTCCTGTCTGCATCTCCTGCTTTCAGATAAGATATTTTTTGCTATTCTTTTTGTGCTTGCTTTTTGCATTGTTTTCTGCACTTTTGTGGAGGTCAGCCAGGTCCCCTCCTGGGGCCTGAGCTCCTCACAGTTTTTCTGCAGCATCTGTTATTTGCTCATTTGCTTTTCCCTGTTTTTTCAGCGGCGGCGGCTTGGTTTTTGTTCACACTGAGAACTGATTTAGTGGGTGGCGAGATCGTGTGATCTCAGTATTTTTGTAATCAGAACTGTTGGATTTTTGTAGGGTTTTCTGGGTTGCAGAAAGTAATCTCTCCTGTCCTATCCTATTTAGTCAGCTTGTGGCCCCAGCGTTTGCTCAGTCTATTTTCTTCCTATGTTTGTATTTTCATCTTGTCTAACCGCCATTATATGTTTGGGGGCTTCCTATTTTCTTTGGGGATCTGCTCCGGGCAGATAGCTTTCATCTTTCTGCCTTTAGGTGTAGTTATCTCTCAGGCTGTGACGAGGTGTCTAGGATCAACGTAGGAACGCTCCACGGCTACCTCTAGTTGTGTCGTTAGTTTAGGAATCTGCAACCCATCAGTTACCAACATCTCAGGTGTTCGGCTGCCCTGCTGTTGTTCCTGTCCTCCTCAGCTACCGAAACAATATTGAATATTTAAAATTGTTATAATTAATATCTGCAATACAGGGAAGGGAAAGAGGAAAGAGAAACAAATGGAGGCAAAGGAAGGTTACATTTCTCAAAAACATGTGCAATACCCCAGGAAACAAGATATTAAAATATAACCTTTATTGACAAATCTAAAAAAGGGGAACAGACAAACAGCACACATATTAAAAAGTGCACACTATATCCACCCTATTAATATTCCCTCGATTGATACCTGCCTTGCCGCAGAGGTTGGCACCCTAAGATAGCCCACACGAGATTGGCGCTCCCGCTCAACGTAGGCTGACCCTGGGATCCTGTAGTGCCCCTACAATAAGTGATCCTTATATCTGGCACAACCAATGAAGATAGTCCCTTAAAAACGTGTGGAAAATTTAGGCAGTGTATAACTGTATGTCAGATCTGGGATCAGGGTAGAAGTTCAATGCCTGATATTGTTTGATATAAGCAAATGTTTTGCCCCTCAGATTGATCTGTGACCTGTGCTGATCCCTGCCTACCAGCGGAGGTCGGCACACTATAGATACACCACAAGCGATGCCACCGCTCCTAGTTAGCTGACCTTTCTATGACCTTATGAATATGTGTCTAATGGCATGATAATAACATGAACACATAAACCCAGGTGAATATATCATAGGGGCATCATTCACTAGACATCATGCAAGATATAATGATATCTGAACACATTTCTGATGTCAATCCCTATACACCCGATATCATGTCTTGTATAGCCAAAAAGGAGCCTCAGACCGAGGGGTACTTATCGTTTTGATGTCTTAGCAAGCCTCACTGCCTATTTTTTTCCTACCTTTTTAAGGGACTATCTTCATTGGTTGTGCCAGATATAAGGATCACTTATTGTAGGGGCACTACAGGATCCCAGGGTTAGCCTACGTTGAGCGGGGGCGCCAATCTCTTGTGGGCTATCTTAGGGTGCCAACCTCTGCGGCAAGGCAGGTATCAATCGAGGGAATATTAATAGGGTGGATATAGTGTGCACTTTTTATTATGTGTGGTGTTTGTTCCCTTTTTTTTAGATTTGTCAATAAAAGTTATATTTTAATATCTTGTTTCCTGGGGTTTTGCACATGTTTTTGAATTTTGAATACCCCATCCATCTTTAAATGAATTATAAGGTTACATTTCTAAAATAATGCCATTACCATCTCATTGGTCTCTGTTCTCAATCACTGCCCTGCATAAGACAAAAACATGTTAAAAACACTCATAATGACTCAGCTTTGACCATTCTCCAAAAAGCATCCATGTAAATTATATTCAGTATTTAACCCCTTGGTAGTCTCACCAACAAAAAGCAGAGATTACATAAACCACATAACTACTAGAACATGTATACCGATCATTGATTGTGTATATTTTACCAGTTCGAGCATGTGAAAACGAATCTCCTTTAGCATATTACCACAGCAGGCGCATCCCAAACATGGGAAGTTCCCCTTTTTTGGGGTACTCAAAGTAGCCTGTGCTATCCTCTCAAAGGAGCCCACGTTCGATTTCACCATTTTATCCTTAATGTTAGAGATAAGATATAAAGGGGGGACTTGAAGTCCTCAATCATAGGCTGACCTTTAGTTAAAAGTGACCAGTGCTTTCTAAGAATACCACGGTCCATACAAACACACGTACATGTGCATAGCACCATAGGATATAATGGGTATGGAGGGCCCCGCAGGGCCGTGGGTACTCGGTACCGGGCCGGGCAGTTCTTAAAGGGGAAGTCACAGCAGCTGTGACACGGTCAATGGCCCTGGGCATCCAATAAAATGTTAAAGATGATGATGAGGTAGTTTGTAGGAGAATTAGCTTGTGATTCCACCCTTGGTGTTCGGCAATAAGAAGATGGCCGATGCTGCGATTCAGGTTCACTGGGGCGGTTGGTGACGCAGCAGAGATGTTACAAAACTCTCTCCACGGGTAGAGCTAGGCCCCAGGGCATTTATAGGATTAATGATGATGGTAACAGTTGTAGTGCAGGGCAGATGACGCAGGAAATGAGTCTGAGGACACAGCAGGCTGCAGTCTTTTCACTTTACTCACAGTTCTTAAGTTACAATCCCCAGCCGGGGTGCTGTGTCCTCCGGGTCAGTGGTCCAGCCAGCTCTCAGGTAATTTGGGGTGCACTTTGCCAGAACTCCCTTCTTATGTTCCTTCCTCTGGCCGTCTCCTTGTGCTGGCTCACTCCCTCCTGCCCTGCACCTCACACACAGTGTCCCAAGCCAGCAGCCTCAGATCCTGTCAGGAAATGTCCTCCTGGTCCCTTTGATCCTATGTGGCTGACTTTTCAGCGAATGTGTGTGGATGTGGCTGTAGCACATACAGTTACCACAGCCCTGGTTTGCTAGCTGAGTCTTACAGATTCTCCACTAGACGGGGCTGGTCCCTACTGCGACCTGGTCCCTCCACCCGACTCCGGTCAGCGTGGATTCGGTTGCCCAGGGTGGATTCCTCACTTCCCTGACCCCTAGGACCCCTTCTTCCTTCTAGAAGCTTCTCTCCTTTAAGCTGCTCCTGTCAGTTGCTACTCCTCTCCTCCTCAATGACTACTCTCCTTCATTCTCCACAGCTCCCAACTAACTGCCTTTCCCTCCAACTGTCACACACATTCCTGCTCTAACTGGGGCTCCTCCCCCTAAGCCTGAGGTCATGTGATGTTGGATGCAAATATGCGAGCACTGGGTAGTGCCCCCTCCTTACCCGAGAGCGGAGTACCACAGCTCTGGCTGAGGTGCAGTACCTGTGGCGACTGTATCCTCAGGGGCGCCACAGGTACGTGTAGCTTCCGTGAAAAAAACGGAGGCCACACGTACCAGAGACACATACATGTGAAGGGGCCTAAAGCTTAGAACCTGCATGTGCGTCATGCTCCTTGCCTAGGTAACTGCCCAGGATAGGACTGCAGGGTGGCCGGTAATCTAGGCAAGAGCTGTACACTATAAATTTAAAAATCCTTCCATTCTTGAGAACAGAGAGGATTTCTAATAAGGAGTAAATTACGAAGTTGCTTATTGTTACAAGCACTTTGCAGTTTTTTCCCATTCGAGAACTTGAGACCAACCCCCTTCCTCTTGTGTTAGCTTTCTGTTACTCTTTCTTATGTTAACGGGTCGGTTTTGACCCGTGTCTTAAATCACCCCTAGGATACCCTAAAAACAGTTATTTATGATCCAATTTGTTTCTTACCTCTTAGTTACCTTGTATTTTTGTTGTGGCCCCCTGGGCCTTTCATTTGAGAGCATACCCTTCATTTTCAATATAAAAATATTGTCAAATGAACCTCAAGAGAATAATATAAACTTAAAAAAGTTTGTTATACTACCTGACTATTACTGAAGGGTTTTAGAACACATTTCTTAAATGTAAAAAAAGTATGCATATATATATTTTATATTATTAACTCTGGTAACATCTATGGTGTTACGGGTCAATTTTGACCCATATCTAACTACTTTATGAAAAGGCAAAAAACTTTTTTTTTTTTTCATAGAACTTTAATACAAATAAAAGATGAAAATTATATTAACATTATTAGCAATAATAATAAAAAGTAGCTTTTCTAGGTCAAACAAACAAACAACAATCAATCAAGCAAATCAACAGAAATCAAGTACTAGTTTTTAGATGCATTAGTATTTAGATGCATGTGTGGCAAAAAGTGACACTTTTTGTGTGTTCTTTGCAGAGGTATTTTTTGCAGCCGACGCACGATGTGTTTGTCTTTCTGTCCTTATTGCTAGGGCAGACCTGACACCTCTTTCTTTTAGAATCAGGTGGTCTCACTGGGGTTGTGGCTGTAGTGGTTGATGTTGAGACAGGCCTGGTTGAGGAGGATGCTGGTGATGATGCTCTTTGTGTTGCTGTGGGTGTGGACGAAGCACTTGTTGAGCTCTGGAGTTGTCAGTCCATGGCTGCAGCGGCTGGGTTTCGGGGCACTCGTTCCCTTTGGTCAATGTGCGCCTTGACAAGGGATCTTCCTAGTTCCTCAAGAAACATCCTCCGCTTGTGTTTTTTCTTTGAATTCCATCCTTGGTGAATGTGGGTCCACAACACAACTGAATTGCATGCTGACACATCAAGGATGTTGTAAAATACAACCATTGGCCATCTCCTAGTCATTCTCTGGCAAGTGTAGGTGGCAGTCAGCTTGTCCAGGTTGTTCACTCCTCCTTTGTTTTTGATATAGTCCAGGATGATTCTGGGCTTTTTGTCACTTCCTGATGACACAGCTGCATCTTTGTGAAGTGTGGACCTCAGTACCACATTCCGTCGTTTTTTGGGGCAGTATGAAACAGCAGTGGTGGTGTCTGTAAAAACAAACTTTGAGGAAAGTGGAGCCCTGTCCTTCATCTGCAACAATTCAGCGGGCAGCTCAGGTTTGTTTTTTTTCACTGTGCCCACCATGGTGATTTTCCTCCTGAGAAGTTCTTGTCCAAGGTCATAGCTGGTAAAAAAATTGTCACAAGTAATGTTGTGACCCTGCATTCCAGTACTCATATCGAGAACTACACGTTTTCCTTGTTTTTTTCAGGGATGCCGCTTGCAGACTTGGCTGTGTAAATCTGTAGATTCCATGCATAGCTAGTTTTTGAATCACAGGCTGCCCAAATTTTTATGCCGTATTTGCCTGGCTTACTTGGCATGTATTGCCGGAAGGGGCATTTTCCGCGGAAAGGGAGAAAACGTTCGTCTACTGTCACCTCTGGTCCTGGGTTGAACATCAGTGGAAGGAGCTGCACCCATTTCTCCCAAACATCCCTGATGGGAGCAAGTTTGTCAGATTTTGTTCTGGTGTCTCTGTTGTCAAATCTGAGGACTCTTGATATCATTTGAAAATTTTGAAGTGACATTGTTGCCCGGAAAATATTCCTGCCTGTCGATGCGTCCCAGAGACTATCAGTGGCCTCATTGCAGGATTTGTACATTCCAGCAAGGAGAAGAACACCAATGTACAGTCAGGGCCAGAAATATTTGGACAGTGACACAATTTTCGCGAGTTGGGCTCTGCATGCCACCACATTGGATTTGAAATGAAACCTCTACAACAGAATTCAAGTGCAGATTGTAACGTTTAATTTGAAGGGTTGAACAAAAATATGTGTTAGAAAATGTAGGAATTGTACACATTTCTTTACAAACACTCCACATTTTAGGAGGTCAAAAGTAATTGGACAAATAAACATAACCCAAACAAAATATTTTTATTTTCAAAATTTTGTGGCGAATCCTTTGGAGGCAATCACTGCCTTAAGTCTGGAACCCATGGACATCACCAAACGCTGGGTTTCCTCCTTCTTAATGCTTTGCCAGGCCTTTACAGCCGCAGCCTTCAGGTCTTGCTTGTTTGTGGGTCTTTCCCTCTTAAGTCTGGATTTGAGCAAGTGAAATGCATGCTCAATTGGGTTAAGATCTGGTGATTGACTTGGCCATTGAAGAATGTTCCACTTTTTTGCACTCATGAACTCCTGTGTAGCTTTGGCTGTATGCTTGGGGTCATTATCCATCTGTACTATGAAGCGCCGTCCAATCAAGTTTGCAGCATTTGGCTGAATCTGGGCTGAAAGTATATCCCGGTACACTTCAGAATTCATCCGGCTACTCTTGTCTGCTGTTATGTCATCAATAAACACAAGTGACCCAGTGCCATTGAAAGCCATGCATGGCCATGCCATCACGTTGCCTCCACCATGTTTTACAGAGGATGTGGTGTGCCTTGGATCATGTGCCGTTCCCTTTCTTCTCCAAACTTTTGGCTTCCCATCATTCTGGTACAGGTTGATCTTTGTCTCATCTGTCCATAGAATACTTTTCCAGAACTGAGCTGGCTTCTGGAGGTGTTTTTCAGCAAATTTAACTCTGGCCTGTCTATTTTTGGAATTGATGAATGGTTTGCATCTAGATGTGAACCCTTTGTATTTACTTTCATGGAGTCTTCTCTTTACTGTTGACTTAGAGACAGATACACCTACTTCACTGAGAGTGTTCTGGACTTCAGTTGATGTTGTGAACGCGTTCTTCTTCACCAAAGAAAGTATGCGGCGATCATCCACCACTGTTGTCTTCCGTGGGCTCCCAGGTCTTTTTGGATTGATGAGTTCACCAGTGCTTTCTTTCTTTCTCAGGATGTACCAAATTGTAGATTTTGCCACTTCTAATGTTGTAGCAATTTCTTGGATGGGTTTTTTTCTGTTCTTGCAGCTTAAAGATGGCTTGTTTCACCTGCATGGAGAGCTCCTGTGACCACATGTTTCCTTCACAGCAAAACCTTCCAAATGCAAACACCACACCTCAAATCAACTCCGGCCCTTTCATCTGCTTAATTGAGAATGACATAACAAAGGGATTGCCCACACCTGTCCATGAAATAGCCTTGGAGTCATTTGTCCAATTACTTTTGGTCCCTTTAAAAACAGGGTGGCACATGTTAAGGAGCTGAAACTCCTAAACCCTTCATCCAATTTTAATGTGGATACCCTCAAATGAAAGCTGAAAGTCTGAACTTCAACTGCATCTGATTTGTTTTGTTTCAAATTCATTGTGGTAATGTCTAGAACCAAAATTAGATAAATGTTGTCTCTGTCCAAATATTTATGGACCTAACTGTAGGCATCCAGGACATCATCATGAAGGTCATTCCACATGTTGCCGTGTACTTTTTTTCCTTCAAGGTTTGTCATAGCAATAATGACTTTTTTTATTGACTATGGCATAAACAGATCAAAACATGACTTGATGTCACTTACTCTTGTCACAGCAAACCTTGTGATCCCAGGGGTCATTTTTATGACATTTGCAGCATCTGCCCTGCCATGTACATCTGGAGGTACTGAGCTCCAACTGATCTTGCCACTTTTGGATTTGAATCTTTCAGCGGGAGCAGCTTCAGCACCAGTGACCTCCTCATCAGACTGATCAGAACTGTCTGTGTCTTCCGGTTGATACTCCACATCATCTTCCTCCTCAGAAACCTGTTCATCTGTATCAGTTTGCTGCTGTGTGTCCTCTGATTCATTATCATCTAAGATATAATCCAGAATTTGGCTTACATCAAATCTTCTCCTCATTGTTGCATGTGTAAACTGGAGATGTACACTCTGCAAAGTACCAACTCTAAAGGTACTGCCATACTTAGCGATCTCGTTAGCGATCACGATAACGACGCAAGCTAACGAGATCGTTGGTGTGATCTCTTTTAGGTCGCTAGTAACTGCCAAACAGGAGATCTCATAAACGACACATCAGCGGTCAGCGATCTCTTTAACGACTTTGGCGGTCGTTAGGATGTCATTAGCATGTACTGAGCACTTCTGATTCATAGGAATTTCCAGCATCGCTCCTGCTCTCTGCGTCCTGCTAGCCTGCTTTGCAACTTCTGCGATCCTCTCTGTGACGCAAAAGAGAACTTACAGATATTGCGATCCACTCTGTGACGCTAAAAACCCTAGTCCCGCCTGCGCCGCTGTCATATGCGTCACAAACGAGGTCGCTCGTCGTTCACAAAAGATGCCAAACACAGCGATATAAGCTCACCAGCGGACGCCAACGATCAAAAAACGTTCCAGAACGCTAGCGAACGATCAGCGACATCACAGCAGGGGCCACATCGTTGCTACATGCCACACACAACGAGGTCGCTAACGAGATCGCTAAATAGTGACGTTTTAGCAATCTCGTTAGCGATCTCGTTAGCGATCTCGTTTAGTGTGGCATACTCTTAAGCTGATTTGGCCATACATGCCTGGACATGTCCCTAACTCAAGTTGTTGGAGGTAGAGCTGGCTGTGGGCTGTTGGTTTATATTGTGTTTATGAGTTCAGTTTTGGGACTTATCATTGTTTTTTTACTCTTAAATTAGACCTGGGTCGAAATTGACCCCAACAACACAAATGTTATAATTTTAATAAGAGCATTTTTACAATTTAGTAAAATAGTTTTATTTATTGTATTTTGTTTAAAAAAAATTCCTGAAAAAGTCAAAAAGTCTTGATGCAATAAACAAATGTATGTAGAATTTGTATGCATTTAAAACCTAAAACAGGTCGGTCACGACCCTAACACAAGAGGAAGGTTAGAGGAAACTATAACTGCAACCTTTTCTTCTTGTCTACCGAAGCTAAAAAGAAAAATCCAGATCCTACAAGAAAGATGAAATCCATAGACTTAAAAAAGAAACACTGTGGATTAATTTATCTAAGCGCACTAAGACCACATGAGGTTAATGAAGAAATGTTACTAAGAGCCACTTTTATAATGAATTTATTCCCAGTGCCTCATTTGTGTTAATTACAGTGACCTTTAATTACTTTCATAGCTTTTTCTCTTCTGGTTCGGATATTCTGATAACTTTTTATATTTGTAATGTCACATTATTTTGATTGCAATTATTTAGAGAAATACTCTTGTTGTTATGGTTTGACTTAATGTCTAATCAAACCAAAGCATTAGTGGATTTATACCTGCACTAGAACGTAATGTATCTCCGGCAATTTACTATGTCTTGCAAAGTCAGTACGATTTTGTGTTGATAAGGCTGATTTTACAAATGTTTTTGGGTGGAATTCGAGCATCCTCCAGAATAACCAGAGAAATGCTCGCAGATTGGTGAACATTATATGTTCCTTACAATTGATGGCAGGGGCCTACACAAAATTCCTGGTGCTCATAGCAAAGGTATGAATTTCGGCCTCCCATGGGCCTGCCTTCTACCATGACAACAGCCAATATGGTTCCCATGTTTGCATCATAAGAGCCCAAAGGGGGTGATACTGCAGTGGACCCCTTGTCTAACCACTTAGATGCTGTGTTCACCACAGCGTGTAAATGGTTAACCACATTGTTCACCACAGAACTAAGTTCTCCTGACTTATGCTGTACATGTACAGCATTGGCATTGGACAATGGACATCGGCATTGGACTCCTACTAGTTGCATGGTCTTCTTGGTGGTACATGTGTGTGGCCCTCTCCATTAAATTTTGCATGAGTTATGTAAAGAGAGGAATTCAATTGTGAATATGCCATATATTCTAGGATTAAAGGAGTGTTATGAAACTAATATTGATTTTAATCCCTTCACAACCTTGGGATTTTTCCCTTTTTGCGTTTTCATTTTTTGCTCTACTTCTTCCCAGAGCCATAACTTTTTTATTTGTCTGTCAATATGGCCATGTGAGGGCCTGTTTTTTGCAGAACGAGTTGTAATTTTGAACGACATCACTGATTTTACTATATATTGTTCTGGAAACAGGAAAAATTCCAAGAGCAGTGAAACTGAAAAAGTTGTCTTTATTATTTTTACCGTGTTCACTAAATGCTAAAACTAACCTGCCATTATGATTCCACAGGTCATTACGAGTACGCAGAAGAAAAAAATCCAAAATTTCCAACAAAAAGGCATCATTTTCCAAGACACGTAGCATCTCCATTATTCATGATCTGGGGCTGGGTGAGGGCTTATTTTTTGCACGCCGAGCTGATGTTCTAATTGATACTATTTTGGGGTCGATATGATGTTTTGAACACCTGTTATTGCATTTTAATGCAGTGTTGCAACGACCAAAAAAACATAATTCTGGTGGTTTGATTTTTTTCTCATTGCGCCGTTTACCGATCGGGTTAATTCTTTTTAGATTTTGATAGATCAGGCGTTTCTGAATGCAGCGATACCAACTATGTGTATTTTTTTATGTTTTATTTTGAATGGCACGGCAGGTGCATGCAGATTAATATTTTTAAAAATATTTTTTTTTACACTTTTTACTGTCTTTTGTAGTCTCAGTAGTAGACTTGAAGCTGCGATCTTCTGGTCGCTTGTGCTACACAAAGCAGGGCTTCAGCCCTACTATGTATTGTAGAAATGGTCATCTTCATGGAGTTGCGCTCATAGCAGATTGGCAATGACAACCACGGGTGTCTCTTGCAGACCCTGGGTTGTCATGCCAACCCATCGGCACCCCGCGGTCATGTGACAGGGCAGCCGATGGACGGAGCTAATGACGTGCTTCCAGTGCGATCATGTTAAATGCCAGAATCACGTCGTAGGTCGTGAAGGGGTTAAACCTAAGTTTCTATATTTTTACTGTAGTAATTTGTTATTTTCATTTATTTTAATTTGAAAAGTCCCTATCATTCTCTCTCTTATCTAACTGCTTTTTTTTTTTTTTTACTTCCGTTTTGATGACATTTTGTACGACAAAACTGCCGGGCATGCTGAGACACTCTGTCATTGCCACAGACTCTGTCCCCACCCTGAAACGAAGCATCATCAGTGTCATCCACTTCAGGGGTTCGGCTAGAGCCAACTAAACTGAGCATGTGCCGGTTGTCCGATGAATACTCAGTTTGAGGTCCTTTGTCAAAGTGCAATTTTCTTTTCATTGTACAGGTACAGTATGCTCCCTCTCCGGCTCTAATGATAAGTGACAAGCAGACAAGAGTGTACTGCCAGTGCGCATTATAAGGAGAGAACCCAGAGAGATGTAAAAGCAGAGACCAGTCACATGCTGGAAACAGACGTCACTTTTGGGAGCCGAGCTTGTCTCTGTTCTGGGTGCCATCTTGCTAGAGAAAAAAATTAGTCTCCAGAAGATTACACCGGCGGTGACCGTGCAGTAGCATCTATCGGATCGCCGTTAGATGCTACTGTGCAGGCACAGCGGGAGCCATTTTGAGACAGCATTATTTTTTTCCCTGAATAAATTTATATCAGCAAATAAAATAATTTAATGCACATTATACATGTGATCCTGCTTCAGTGCAGGCACAGCCGCTGGCGCCTGCCTGCTGAAAGTGATTTTTTTTTTCAAAACATATAATATTCAGTATGTAAAATAAGGGGCAGGTCACTGAAGGATCAGTGACTTGTCATAAGCCATACAGATGCATACCTAATCAGAGCACCACAAGAAGACCCCCCAAAGGCCACCTCAAAACACGAGAATCTCATTAACTGAAAACTGAAAATAAAGATTAAACAACAACCACAAGATGGATTTCATCAACCAAGGTATCATTTTAATCAGTATAATAACACCAACCTGACACTGTCTGTAGGTTACTCAGCATATTCCTACTGACAGGTTCCCTTTAAGTCTACAGTGGAAGTTGCTATTTGACGCAGCTCAATTTTTTGCTTGCAGAGATTGCGTGCCAACAGTCGCACTCTCTCCCTATGTTGTTCATATGCTTCTGACTCCTCTACTTTAGTGAAACCGTCTTCACCAAGTTAACTAATAATCTATTACCTCACTGGTGGACACAGACAGAAAAGGACCCCTGTGCAAGAACAATATATTTTTTGCAGTCCAATAACTCATCAAATTCCACTTGTTTTGGAGGTTTTGAAATGGGCCCTCTTACCTTTTGTGCCCCTGTGCCGCTGCACAAGTTGCACCAATGATACGTCTACACCTGTATTACCAGGCAAATTTTCAAGGCTTACTCTGTGCCCCACCTTCTTGATCTGTCATATGATTTCAACAAATTTCACTCTGATAAACTCTGTCATCTCATGGCATTAAAGACTTTGCAAATTGAATTTATTATCTTCTCCCCATCTAACTAAATCCCACCACTGGACCTAGTAATCATACATAATGGCCACAAAATTTCCCCAGTCCCACAAATTCACTGCCTTAGTGTAACCTTTGCTCTCTTTTTCAAACCAACACGAGGCCAGATCTACCAACTCCAGCTCACATTTCATGAATCCCTCCTTTCTTCGAAGTATGACCTCATCATCTCATGCCTAGAGCAAGCAGCATCCTTCTCTGTGACCTACTATTTAGCACTCTCATATTCCTTTAATCCACCCTCATCTCAGGTAATCCATCGTTCCCTCACTACTCTTCTGCTCTCCCTTCACTGTCCACTCAATTCCCAGAGAATTAGTTTAAAAATACTAACAATGACTTACAAGGCCGCCAATAACAAGTCTCCGTTATAAATCTCTCTCTTTATTCTGCTTTAGAATGCTTCTTACACAATCAACTCCAAGATTTTCCATGTTCATCTCTCTATAACATTCTAACCCAACTGGTCAGCCCCTATCTTTGAAACTTTCAAAAGCAATCTAAAACTGCAACATTTTGAAAAATTCTGTAACCTACAATAACACTGCTGCCACCACATTGCCATATGAGCAGCTTCTACCCACAGTCACTGTCTTCGTCCTCTTTCTCTTGAAGATTGCTAGTCTTTGAGTACAAGGTCCTCTCTCCCTCTGTACGAGTTACTCATTTAATCATGTTACTTAGTTACATTGGTTATGTTATTTGTAATTAATATCCACCTTACGTTATATACTGATTGTAGCATCAGCGTCCCTGCATGCTTCCCATCTACCCCTCCCCTGTCAGTGACGCCGACTCCATCACCGCCCCTCCCCTCGTCCTGCACGTTCTCCTCCTCCTTCTGCTTTCCGGGTTCTGCGCATGCCAGGCAGATCCCCGGGCACTGCGCTTAGGGCGAGCAAGCCCCCAATCTCTTGAAGAGACAATGTGTACTGTCCAAAAGTCACCCCAGACACTTATTAAAGGCACCTCCACCTGTTGGGAGGTGCCTGATCGACTTGTTAAGTTAATTAATTTGCACGCTTGCTAGTTCTTAGGTTCCTTGTTTGTTAGCACCTGGCAGGACCCGCTAGTTTCTGCTAGTACCTGCCATTACCGCTAGTTCTTGCTCGTTCCTGCCTATCCCAGCTTGTGCCTTTCAGCATCTGCATGCACCTGCCGTGCCAGTCTGATACCAGCCATTCCTTGACTTCACCTGCTGTGTCAATCTGTATACCAGCTGTACCTGACTGCACCTGCCGTACAAGTCTGTATACCAGCCGTACCTGCCTTCCCCTGCCATTGTGCCAATCTGTATACCAGACATACCTGCTTGAACCTGGTGTGTCAGTCTGTATAACAGCTGTACCTGACTGTAAATACCATGTCAGTCTATATACCAGCCGTACTTGCCTGCCCCTGCCGTGCCAATCTGTATAGCAGTTGTTCATGCCTGCACCTGCCGTGCCAGTCTGTATACCAGCCGTACCTGCCAGCACCTGCCGTGCCAGTGTGTATACCTGCTATACCTGTCTACATCTGCCTTGTCTTCCAGTATTCCTGCCATGCCTGACTGTACTTGTCAAAGTCCATTCATTCCTGGCCGTTCCCACTAAATGCCTCTTTGCGGGCCAGCTGCCGAGAGTCTGAGGTCTATCCTGGAGTAGCACCATCTGGAACCAAGTCTATTCCTACCATCTGTGGCTCTAATAAAGAGTCAGGTGCTCACCTGTTGTGAATGTGCTAGAGATGGTTTCTGAGCAGAGGCTCCCTCTGGTGGTTTCAGATAGTACTGAACCTTCCAGCGAGGAATGGCAATCTGGGATCACTGACTGGACTGATATAAGGAAGGTTCCCTCCCATGATGGTTGCGGGTGATCAATTGTTCTTGTCTCAATTGTGGTTCCTGGTTCATTTGGAAGTTTGCTGGAGTCTTGCCTGCGTCTGCTGCTTTCAGATAAGATATTTTTGCTTTTCTTTTTGTGCTTGCTTTTTGCATAGTTTTCTGCACTTTTGGAGTTCAGTCGGGTCCCCTCCTGGGGCCTGTGCTCCTCTCAGTTTATCTGTAGCCACTGTTATTTGTTCATTTTCTTTTTCCTGTTTTTTCAGTGGCTGCGGCTTGGTTTTGTTACACCCGAGATCTGATTTAGGTGGATGAGATCGTGTGATCTCAGGTTTTTTGGCAATCAGAAGTGTTGGTATTTTTTAAGGTTTTTTTGGATTGCAGTCAGAATTCTTTCCTGTACTTTTCTGTCTAGACAGATTGGGCCCCAGCGTTTGCTCATTCTATTTTCTGTCTGTGTCCATGCTTCTTCTTGTCTAGCCGCCATTACATGTTTGGGGGCTTACTATTTTCTTTGGGATCTGCTCCGGGGCAGATAGCTTTCATCTTTCTGCCTTTAGGTGTAGTTATCTCTCAGGCTGTGACGAGGCGTCTAGGATCAACGTAGGAACATGTTTGGGGGCTTCCTATTTTCTTTGGGGATCTGCTCCGGGCAGATAGCTTTCATCTTTCTGCCTTTAGGTGTAGTTATCTCTCAGGCTGTGACGAGACGTCTAGGATCAACGTAGGAACGCTCCACGGCTACCTCTAGTTGTGTGGTTAGTTCAGGTTACTGCAATCCAATAGGTTCCAGCCTCTCTGGTGTATTACCGTTTTTGCTATTTCTCCTCAGCTACCTAAACACAACAGTATCACCGGCCCAAAACTAAAATTATATGGTACTCATAAAATAGTGTGGAAAGAAAAAAAGTTGTCAGAGTTGTCAGAGATTTTTTTTTTTCTATTTGTTGCATTTTTTTTCTCTCTTTCTCTCTGGGTGCTGAGGAGGATTTTTTTTTCTCTCAATGGAGTTTGCACAGTTGTCTGGCCATGTGAAGCAGCTTCCCACTGAGGTTCAGAGTATTGCTATCTATCTTGCTAGGTTGCCGGTTGTGGAACCTAGGATCTCCATGCCAGATTTGTTTTTGGGGGATCGGGCTAAATTTCTGAATTTCAAAAATAACTGTAAGTTGTTTTTTGCCTTAAAGCCTAAGTCCTCAGGGAACGCAGCACAGCAGGTTCAAATTGTCATCTCTTTCCTGCGCGGCGACCCTCAGGATTGGGCTTTTTCCCTGACACCTGGGGATCCTGTTTTGAATGATATTGATGCATTTTTTCTGGCTCTGGGGTTATTGTACGATGAACCTAATGTCACTGATCAAGCTGAAAAAAACTTGTTGGCATTAAGTCAGGGCTGAGAAGCCGCTGAACTGTACTGTCAGAAATTTCGAAAGTGGGCAGTCCTGACCAAATGGAATGATGATGCTTTGGCAGCCTTTTTCAGAAGGATCTGTCAGAGAATGTAAAGGACGTTATGGTGGGATTCCCTGTTCCCTCTGGTCTCTGTGTCTTTGGCTATTCAAATTGACAGACGTTTGCGTGAGTGCAGAGGTATGCGTGAGATGGTGTTGCCTTGTGGGCCAGCTCCTGAACCCATGCAGTGTGATGGAGTGACTTCTGGGGCACAGCGTCATGAGTTTCAAAAGCGCAATGGGTTATGTTTCTACTGTGGTGACGCCTCTCATGCTATTTCCGTCTGCCCTAAGCGGGGAAGACGTTTTGCGCGCTCAGTTGTCTTGGGTAGTGTTCAGACTAAATTTCTGTTGACTGTTACCCTGATGTGCTCCATGTCCACATTTTCGGCTCAGGCTTTTGTTGATTCAGGAGCAAATATTAACCTGATGGATTTTGACTTTGCCAAACGTTGTGGCTTTCCCATGATACCCCTGCAGAAGTCTATTCCCCTACTGGGCATTGATTCTACCCCTTTGGCGGAGAATAAACCCCAATTTTCTACTCAGGTGATAATGAGGGTTGAACCAGATCATCAGGAGAGTTGCAAATTTCTGGTGTTGCATAATCTGCATGACATTATTGTACTGGGTTTCCCTTGGTTACAGATTCATAATCCTGTTTTGGATTGGAAATCTGTGTCTGTGACCAGTTGGGGCTGCCAATGTGTTAATGCTGACACTCTGTTTTTTCTGCCTCTCCCCAGTCTCACGATGTCCCTGACTTTTTGATTGATTTTTCTCATGTGTTTAGTGAAAGTAAGTCTGTGTCCTTACCCCTCACAGAAGCTACGATTGCTCTATTGAGTTAGTGCCTGGTGGTAAATTTCCTAAGAGTCATCTTTTTAACTTATCTGTACCTGAACACGATGCTATGCGATCTTATATCAATGACTCATTGGAGAAGGGTCATATCAGACCATCCTCTTCACCCTTGGGCGCCGGTTTTTTCTTTGTGGCCAAAAAGGATGGTTCATTGAGGCCGTGTATTGATTATCGCCTCCTGAATAAGATCACTGTGAAATATCAATATCAATTACCCTTGATTTCTGACCTGTTTTCCAGAGTGAAAAGTGCTAGTTGGTTTACCAAGCTTGACCTCAGGGGGGCATATAACCTTATTCGCATTAAGCACGGGGATGAATGGAAGACAGCGTTTAATACCCCAGAGGGGCATTTTGAGTACCTAGTGATGCCCTTTGGGCTCACTAATGCTCGTTCCGTCTTCCAATTCTTCATGAATGATATTTTCAGGGATTTTGTGGATAAATTTCTGATTGTTTATTTGGATGATATCTTGATTTTTTCCAATGACTGGGACTCTCATGTGAAACATGTTCGGACTGTGTTCCAGATTTTGAGAGAGAATGCACTGTATGTGAAGGGATCAAAGTGTCTTTTTGGCGTACAGAAGGTCTCATTTCTGGGATTCATTTTGTCTCCATCTGTTATTGAAATGGACCCGGTCAAGGTTCAGGCCATCTGTGATTGGGTTCAACCTACTTCATTAAAGGCTCTTCAGAGATTTTTGGGTTTTGCCAATTTTTATCGTAAATTTATTGGTAATTTCTCCGGTATTGTTAAACCATTGACTGATTTGACCAAAAAGGGTTCTGATGTGGTGAATTGGCCTCCTGAGGCAGTTTCTGCGTTTCAGGAACTTAAGCAGAGATTCACTTCTGCTCCTGTTCTACGGCAGCCTGATGTTTCTCTACAGTTTCAGGTGGAGGTTGATGCTTCTGAAATTGGGGCAGGTGCCGTTTTGTCCCAAAGGGATCCAGAGACCTCTAAGAGTAACCCTTGTGCCTCTTTCTCTCGAAAATTTTCTCCAACTGAACGTAATTATGACATGGGTAATCGAGAGTTATTGGCCATGAAGTGGGCCTTTGAAGAGTGGAGACATTGACTGGAAGGAGCCAAACATCAGGTGGTGGTCCTCACGGACCATAAGAACCTGGTTTATCTCGAATCAGCCAAGTGACTTAATCCTAGACAGGCCAGGTGGGCCTTGTTTTTCACACGTTTTAATTTTGTGGTTTCTTCTCTGGCACTAAGAATGTTAAGGCGGATGCCCTCGAGGAGTTTCTTTGCGGATTCTCCTGAGTTATCTGATCCTGCTGTTATTTTGAAAGAGGGTGTAGTACTTTCCGCCATCTCGCCCAATTTGAGACTAGCTCTGGAAGGGTGTCAGGAGGATAAACCTGAGCGCTGCCCTATTGGGAAATTGTTTGTCCCAGACCAGTGGAAGAAGAGTGTGATGTCTGAGATTCATTGTTCCGCGTTGGCTGGTCATCCCAGGATTTTTGGTACCAGAGACTTGGTGAGTCGGTCCTTTTGGTGGCCTACTTTGTCTCGTGACATCAGGGAGTTTGTGCAGTCCTGTGGGACTTGCTCTCGTTCCAAGCCTTGCTCTTGCTCTAGTGGTTTGTTAATGCCATTACCTGTGCCCAAGAGGCCATGGACCGATATCTCTATGGATTTTATTTCCGACCTCCCTGTCTCTCAGAGAATGACCGTTATCTGGGTAATCTGTGATAGGTTTTCCAAGATGATACATCTTGTGCCATTACCTAAGTTACCTTCCTCCTCCGAGTTGGTGCCTTTGTTCCTTCAGCACGTGGTTCGGTTACATGGCATTCCGGAGAACATTGTGTCTGACAGAGGTGTCCAGTTTGTTTCCAGATTTTGGAGGACATTTTGTTCTAAACTTGGTGTTCAATTATCTTTCTCCTCTGCATTTCATCCTCAGACCAATGGACAAACCGAGAGAACAAACCAGACCATGGAGACTTATTTGAGATGTTTTGTGTCTGCTGATCAAGATGACTGGGTCTCTTTTTTGCCTTTGGCTGAGTTTGCTCTTAATAATAGGGCTAGCTCTGCCACCTTGATGTCTCCATTTTTCTGCAATTTTGGGTTTCACCCTCGATTTTCTTCGGGACAAGCGGAGGCTTCTGTCTGTCCGGGTGTTGACTCTGTTGTGGAGAGAATGCAGCAGATTTGGGACCAGGTAGTGGAGAGGTTGTTTCTCTCTCAAGAAAAGGCCCAGCGGTTTGCCAACCGGCATAGGACTGATGGTCCTCGTTTTAAAGTGGGGGACTTGGTTTGGTTGTCCTCAAGAAATATCCCTATGAGGGTTGCATCTCCAAAGTTTAAGCCTAGGTTCATTGGAATATAAGATCATGGAGATTCTTAATCCGGTTTCCTTCCCTTTGCTTCTTCCAGGGACATTTAAGATCCATAACGTGTTCCACAAGTCCTTATTGAAGAGGTTTGTCGAGCCAGTGGTTCCTATGGCTGCGCCTCCTGACCCTGCTTTGGTTGAGGGCAATCTGGAGTATGTGGTTGAGAAAATATTGGATTCTCGTTTTTCTAGACGGAAACTCCAGTATTTGGTTAAGTGGAGAGGTTATGGTCAGGAGGACAATTCTTGGGTGTTTGCTTCAGACATACATGCTAGGAGACTGATCCGTGCCTATCACCAAGCTCATTCTGATCGGCCTGGTGCACAAGTGAGGGTTCTGTGACCCCTCCTCAAGGGGGGGTACTGTTGTGAATGCGCTAGAGATGGTTTCTGAGCAGAGGCTCCCTCTGGTGGTTACAGACAGTGCTGAACCTTCCAGCGAGGAATGGCAATCTGGGATCACTGACTGGACTGATATAAGGGAGGTTCCCTCCCATGATGGTTGCCGGTGATCAATTGTTCTTGTCTCAATTGTGGTTCCTTGTTCATTTGGAAGTTTGCTGGAGTCTTGCCTGCATCTGCTGCTTTCAGATAAGATATTTTTGCTTTGCTTTTTGTGATTGCTTTTTGCATAGTTTTCTGCACTTTTGGAGTTCAGCCGGGTCCCCTCCTGGGGCCTGTGCTCCTCTCAGTTTATCTGTAGCCACTGTTATTTGCTCATTTGCTTTTTCCAGTTTTTTCAGTGGCTGCGGCTTGGTTTTGTTACACCAGAGATCTGATTTAGGTGGATGAGATCGTGTGATCTCAGGTTTTTTGGCAGTCAGAAGTGTTGGTATTTTTTAGGGTTTTTTGGATTGCAGTCAGAATTCTTTCCTGTACTTTTCTGTCTAGACAGATTGGGCCCCAGCGTTTGCTCATTCTATTTTCTCTCTGTGTCCGTGCCTTTTTCTTGTCTAGCTGCCATTACATGTTTGGGGGCTTCCTATTTTCTTTGGGGATCTGCTCGGGGCAGATAGCTTTCATCTTTCTGCCTTTAGGTGTAGTTATCTCCCAGGCTGTGACGAGGTGTCTAGGATCAACGTAGGAACGCTCCACGGATTCTTCTAGTTGTGTGGTTAGTTCAGGTTACTGCAATCCAATAGGTTCCAGCCTCTCTGGTGTATTACCGTTTTGCTCTTTCTCCTCAGCTACCTAAACAGAACACTCACCGTTTCACGCCCCTCCACGCTCTCCTCGGTCCACGGCACAGTGGTTCCACCACTCCCCTTGCTGGCTTTCAATCTTCCTCTACCTCTGATCTGGAGGAGGTCTCCCGCCAAATCGACCAGGAGGATAAAGTCTTCTCCTGCAGGCAGTGACGACCCACTTGGACACGCTGACATCTGCAGCTGCAGCAGCTCCTGTCCAAGCTGCTGCAACCTCAGCCGTGACTCACCAGCCTACCAGCTATTTTCCTGGTTCTAGATCCTGTGTATCGGCTCCACCACGTAATGACAGTGATCCATTATCACCGTGGATTCATTAATCAATGCACTCTGCACTTTGAGCTTTTGGCACATCAGTTCGCTTCAGATCGGGCCAAAGTGGCATTTATCATATCCCATTACTCTTCAGATTGTGCCGGAGTAATCTCAAAGTGGGCCAGCCGATTTCGTACCCAGTCCTCCACTTTACAAGCCTGTCTTGGATTGGAGATCAGGAGAAATACTCTATTGGGGCCAAGCCTGTAGAGAGAGATGTTTTGTCCCCATTTGTCCTGCTCAACCTCCGGCTGCTCCATCAAATTTACCTGGCTTGCCACCCATTTATTGGACTTATGCGGATGTCTTCGATAAAAACGCGGTAGAGACACTACCACTACACAGGCCGTACAATTGCCCTATAGACCTCCAGGCTCTTCTCCTCCATGAGGCCGGAACTACCATTTGTCCCAGGCTGAGACCTGAGCCATGTCTGAATATATCAAAGAGAACCTAGCCAGAGGATTTATCCGGAACTCATCCTCCCCACATAGAGCAGGATTATTCTTTGTAAAGAAAAAGGACTGATCACTTAGTTCCTGAATAGAATATAGGGGTCTCAACCAGATAATGATCAAACATAAATATCCTCTGCTCCTCATATCAGAGCTGTTTAATCATCTCAAAGGTTCCAGAGTCTTTACTAAACTTAAACTGATCCGAATATGCCAGGGGATGAGTGGAAAACTGCCTTTAACACCCGGGATGGTCATTATGAGCATCACAAAATGCCTTTTGGGCTCTGTAATGCCCCAGCAGTCTTCCAAGAACTGGTGAATTATATCTTCCGGACCTTCTCTATTCGTGTCTGATGGTTTACCTGAACGACATATTGGTGTTCTCTCCCAATCTGCCCACACAGGAGGGATGTCCGCCGGGTTCTAGAGAGACTGATGAAGAACAGTTTGTGCTCCAAGTTTGAAAGTGGGTCTTTGAGTAAACCTCTCTTCTATTCATAGGGTACATGATCTCTGAGACGCGATTGAGGATGGATCCCAAGAAGGTGTCCTCCGTCCTGAAGTGGCCTCGTCCTGATGGTCTGAAAGCAATCCAGTTGTTCCTCGGATTTATTTACTACAACCAGTTCATTCCACATTTCTCCTCTCTGACCACCTCAATTTTGGCCCTGACCTGCAAGGAAGCTAACCCCAGGGTGTGGACTTCAGAGGCTGAAAGTGCTTTTGTCTCCTTAAAACTGGTCTTCTCCTCTGTTCCAGTGCTGCAGTGACCTGACAACAGTAAGCAATTATTTTTGGAGGTGGATGCTTCTTCATCTGGAGTCAGAGCTGTACTCACCCAGAAGTCTCCTTCCAGCCATATGGTGACCTGAGGTTTCTTCTCCAAAGTCTTCTCGGCTCCAGAGTGCAACTACTCTATGGCGATAGAGAACTATTGGTAATTAAACTGGCTCTGGAGGATTGGTGCTTTTTCTTTGAAGGAAAAATGCATCTGGTAATTATTTACACTGATCACAAGAACTTAGCCTATCTGCAGTCTGCACAGCAGGTCCTCCACTGGGGTCACTCATCTAAATTGGCTGGTCATGCCAGACAGAAGAAAACATCTCTTCTCATTTCTCAACATTATTGATGGCTTTCCCTGCACAAATACATTGCGGATTTCATTTTGGTCTATCCCTCTTGTGCTCAGAATAAGACTCTGAAACAGCTTCCGACCGGTTGATTACTTCCTCTTCCTGTACAATCAGCTCCCTGGCAGCACATCACAATGGATTTCATTACCGATCTCTGAGTATCATCCAGCTGTACCGTCATTTGGGTAATTGTGGACGGTTTTCTAAAATGGCCCATTTTACTTCGCTATCCAGTCTCCCGTCAGCTCGTCTGCTTGCTGAGAGGTTCATCCAACATATCTTCCACCTCCATGGGTTACCTCTCCATATAGTCTCTGAAAGAGGTGTCCAGTTTACATCTTGCTTCTGGAGGGCTAACTGAAAACTACTTAACGTCACTTTGGACTTCTCTTCAGCCTACCATCGATAATCCAATGGCCAAGTAGAGCGGGTCAATCAGATCCTAACTAACTTCCTATGGCATTTTCTCAATGCCCACCACAGTGATTTGTTTAGTCTCTTGCCTTGGGCCGAATTCTCATATAACAACCATGTGAGTGAATCCTCAGCTAAATCTCCCTTTTTCATAGTGTATGGCCAACACCCCAATATTCTATTCCCTGTGTCTACTACCACCAACATTCCTACTGCTGAAATTCTCATCAACGGCTTCTCTAAATCTGGGAGGACATTAAGACCACATTATCAAAATCTTCCAAACGGATTGAAAAGGCATGTGGACAAGAGACATCTGGAACCGCCTCTGTTTTGTCCTAGGGATAAGGTTTGGCTTTTTTTGAAGTTTGTCCATCTCAAGCTACTTTCGTATACGTTGGGTCCTTGCTTCATAGGTCCATTCGAGGTTTTAAAACAGATTAATCCTGTAGCTTACAAGCTCAAGCTCCTGGCCTCTTTGCGGATACCCAATTCATTTCACATGTCTATCCTCAAGCCTATCATCTTCAGCTCCTTCTTCAAGGACCAGGGAACCACTCCTGCTCCAGTCAGTTCTGATCATGTTTTTGAGGTAGAGAATATCATGACCATGAAGTGGCTAAGAGGAAAAACTTTTTTGTAGATTTGAAGAAGAGGGGGCGTAAAGGAGGGATACTGTAGAGTAGAGTCCCTGCACACTTCTCATCCTTCCCTCCCCCAGCAGGGACATCAACTTACTCACCTCCCCAGCCCGCTCGCTCTCCTCCTCCTGCTGCTTCCTGAGGTCTGCGCATGCCTACCAGATCCCTGGGCATTGCACTTAGGGCGCACTCTCGGTCTCTTAAGGATACAGTGCACCGCCCAACAGTGTCCCCAGCCAATGGCTGGGAGACACTTGTTATTTAAGGCACCTCTACCTGTTGGGAGGTGCCTGAGCAATGTGTTAAGTCAGTTAGTCTGCACACGTGCTAGTTCTCAGGTCCCCTGTTAGTACCTGCCAATACCAGATGTGAGTACCTGCTTTTCTTGCTTGTTCCTGCCTGTTCCTGCTTGTACCTTTCAGAATCTGCCACCTGCCTGCCGTTCCAGTCTGTATACCAGCCTTACCTGCCTGCACTTTCTGTGCCAGTCTGTATACCAGCCATACCTGCCTGCACCTGCAATGTCAGTCTGTATACCAGCCGCACCTGCCTGCACCTGCCGTGCCAGTTTGTATACCATCCATACCTGCCTGCACCTGCTGTGTCAGTCTGTATACCAGATGTACCTGCCTGCACCTGCTGTGCCAGTCTGTATACCAGCTGTACCTGTCTACGTCTGCCTTGACTTCCAGTATTTCTGCCTGCATATGTCAAAATCCATCCATTCCTGGCCATTCCCACTACCTGCCCTTTTGGAGGCCAGATATAAGGATTCCGGATTTTCCATTGAGCCTGTCTGCCCTTGTCCAAGAAGGAGTCTTGTACCTCACCCTGTCCTGGAACTTCCTGTGTGGCCTGCTATTTAAGTCCAGTTCAGGAGATCCTCCCTTGCCTAATTATTTTGTTTGCTGCTGGCTTCTAAGTTTCCTCCTGGTCTGCTTCTGGAGTTCCTGCTGCTGCTCGTTACGTGGTGCTCTGCCTTTCCACTTACAGCTGCCTTCAGCCCTCTGTGCGGCTTCCTGATCCTGGCCGGTGTTACTTACTGTCCGGCCTTCTAGTTTGGAGCTACTCATCTCTGGAACTGCTGTGGTCAGTAAGAGATTCTGACATCGTTATCTCTTCTTGGACTGTGTTCTGTTGTGGGCTGTTGTGCTGGACTTGAGCGGGACTTTTCATCCCAAAAGGTACATCTAGTAACCTACTCCTGTTTATTCTCCACCTGTGTATTGCTGGACTTCACCATTAAGTGCTATGCGCAATCTTGCTCATATTATTGCTGGATTTCGACGTCAAGTGCTGTGCGCAATCTTGCTCATATTATTGCTGGATTTCTATGTTAAGTGCTATGCGCAATCTTGCTCATAGTGCTGGCATTCTACGTTAATTGCTGTGCGCACTGTAGCTCATATTATTGCTGGACTCGTAAGTTACCGTATATACTCGTGTATAAGCTGACCCGTGTATAAGCGCAACCCTCCTAATTTTACCACAAAAAACTGGGAAAAATTATTGACTCGTGTATAAGCCGGGTGTATAAACTGCCCTCCTGCTCTGTGCTGCCCCCGTCCTGCTCCTTGCTCCCCCATCCAGCTCTGTGCTCCCCCATTCTCCTCTGTACTCCCCCCTCCTGCTCCATCCTCCGCTGTGCTCCCCCATTCCTTCTCCGTCCTCCTGTGCCCCACGTCCTGCTCAGTGCTCCTCTGTGCCCTCCATCCTCCCCTGTCCTGCTCCATGCTTCCCCGTCCTCCTCCACGCTTCCCCCGTCCACCGATCTCCCCCCGTCCTGCTCCATGCTTCCCCCATCCACCGATCTCCCCCCCGTCCTGCTCCATGCTTCCCCCGTCCTCCGTTCTCCCCGTCCTCCTCCATGCTTCCCCGTCCTCCTCTATGCTTCCCCCGTCCACCGATCTCCCCCCCGTCCTGCTCCAGCTTCCCCCGTCCTCTCCATGCTTCCCCGTCCTCCATGCTTCCCCGTCCACCATTCTCCCCCCCGTCCTGTTCCGTGCTCCTTGTCCTCTCCTCCATCATACTCACCCTCCCCGTGCCATCGCTGAGCGTCCCTGCAATCCTGCATTCTCCCCGTCTTCCTGCAGCTCTTCAGCACTGAGCGGTGATGTAATACCGCTCATTAAGGCCATGAATATGGAGGCCACGCCTATGGGAGTGGCGCGCGTCCATATTACATGACCTTAATGAGCGGGTATTATGTCACCGCTCAGTGCAGAAGAGCTGCAGGAAGGGGAGAACACAGGATTGCAGGGACGCTCAGCGATGGCACGGGGAGGGGTGAGTATGATCCCAGCCACCGGCTCCTGCCGCGGCATCCCCTCCCCCGCTGGTTTCTGCCCTATGACTCGTGTATAAGCCGAGGGGGCATTTTCAGCACGAAAAAAGGTGCTGAAAATCTCGGCTTATACACGAGTATATACGGTAAGTGTTGTACTTACTCTCAGCTTCATATTACTGCTGGACTTTTGCGTATTAGCGGTCACGCCCCGCTATTCAGTTCGCTGTTCATTTCTATATTGTGCTGTGCACTTCGTTGCTATTGCAGGAAAATCTCTGTTTGGTTTAATTACTTATTTTGTTAAATACACTTGTTTTGCCTCAGCTTTGGTCTCAGTTTCGTTTTATCCCACGCAATTAGATTCCATAGTACCCACATAATTGTTACACCAGCTGCCATATGTCAGAGGTCTGTCCAGGAGTAGCACCTGGCATTCATCTGGAGCCAAGTCTACCACCACCAGCTGGGGCTTTAGCAGAGAGTCAGATACTCCCTTAGTCATGTCCTTCAGGCTTTCCTCGGTCCATGGCACAGTGGTTCCACCATTCAACCATGTTACACTGATGTATGTTATGCACTGTAAACCCTGTTTACACTTCTACAGTTGAAGCCAGAAGTTTACATAAACTATATAAAAAGACACATATGCACATTTTTCTCAATATCTGACATGAAATCAGAATAAACCTTTCCCGCTTTAGGTCAATTAGGATTACCATAATTATTAATATTTGCCAAATTCCAGAATAATGAGAGAGAGAGAGAGACAATGTTTTAAGGCATTTTTATTACTTACTGCAATGTTAAAAGTTTACAAACTCTAAGATTACGATGCCTTTAAACATTTCTGGACTACCCATATGATGATATCATGTGTTTGGAAGCTTCTGATAGGTCTTTTGGCAACATCTGAGTTAATTAGAGACACACATGTGGATGTATTTTAATGCACACCTGAAACAGATTGCTTCTTTGTGTGACATCATGGGAAAGTCTCAAGAAATCAGCCAAGATATCAGAAAGAGAATTGTGGACTTGCACAAGTCTGGCTAATCCTTGGGTACAGTTTCAAGATACCTGAAAGTGCCTTGTTCATCTGTACAAACAATTATACGCAAGTATAAACAAGATGGGAATGTCCAGCCATGATACCGCTCAGGAAGAGACGAGTTCCATGACCCAGAGATGAACATGCTTTGGTCCGACATGTGCATATCAACCCAAGACAAAATCAAAAGACCTTGTAAAGATGATGATGGAAGCTGGTAAGATTGTGTCAATGATCATGATACTGAAGTGAATACAATTTGCCAAAGAACACATCAACTGGCCTAAAGAGAAATGGAGAAACATTTTGTGGACTGCTGAAAGTAAAATTGTTCTTTTTGGGTTCAAGGGCAGCAGACAGTTACTCAGATGACCCCTAAACTCTGCATTCAAGCTACGGTACACTCTGAAAACAGTGAAGCATGGTGGTGCAAGCATCATATGGGTATGTTTCTCTTACTATGGTGACGGACCTATTTACTGCACACCAGGGATCATGGACCAGTTTGCATATATTAAAATACATGAAGAGGTCATGTTGCCTTACGCTGGAGAGGATATGCCCTTGAAATGGGAGTTTCAACAAGACAACAACCCTAAACACACCAGTAAACAAGCAAAATCTGGTGCATAAACAAAATTCAGGCACAGTCACTACTGACCACAAAAATTTAATAGGTTAAATGGAAGGGATCAAAGGTTTTAACTAGAGGACAGCGGTTACTGACTTTCCCATAATGTAGCATAATCAGACATCAGATTCCATTGGAGCTGGATAAAATAAATCTCATTGGATAACTTACTGCTCCATTCCTAAACACTGCAAAATTTAGGCTAGTACACCATCTAGTGACAGAATTCTTAAGTGATTTTTGTGCTATAGTTTGGGGGGTTTTCTTACCTCCTAAGCAAATGTTTCTTATTGAGTTTTAAATAAACAAAGCATTTAAACAGTAATATAATCATTATGTAACTGGGGATAAGAAAAGGGGATGAAGGGGTAGAAAAGAATGGGTGGAATAAAGGGATGATGTATGGTTTAAAATGCAACAAACTCAAATAGGAGGAAAGGAGAAGAAAAGGTAATGATGAAAGGGAGGAAGGAGAGAAGGGAGGAAGGAGCAGGGGAAGGAGTCAATGAATACTGCAAGCACGGTCAAAAAATGATCTAAAAGCATTTACATACGAGCAAATAAGCAATTGATTATAAAAGTGGCAATAAGTAATATAAATAAGAAAATTGCATCTTAGCGGTAAGCGACTAGGAGTAAAATGTAAGCTACAAAATATTTAGGTCAGGGAGGAAGGAAATTTTTTGTTCCGAAGGGAATGGGGATATCTTGAAATGTGCTACAGTTTTTGAGCATGCTTATATTATATTAATAGCTGCTGAGTAAAAACAAGACTACATGGACAGCACACAGATGACACAAGAGAAAATTGTTCCACTTTTCCGGATGAGAATGGAACCGATTAATTATACACTAGTGTGACCCCAGCCGTATCCTCAATATGACGTGATCGGCGAGATATAATAGTAGAGGATTGTTTCTGAGATACCAGAGTATTAGTGAGATTCCCTGGTTGCAGTTTGTTTTAAAAACAAACTAATTATGCATTACTCACCCTCCACTGGTCCATCACTGAGTCTCCACGGCTGCTCCCAGTGTCTATTATTGTTGTTAGAGTCACACTAAAGTTGTGTGATCATCTTAAATTGTCTGCTGACAAATTATATATCGGGGAGATTTACGTGTGAACAGAGAAAGACTACTTGTGATTGACCACACAGTCACGAGCAGAAAATCTGATTTATTGAGGAAATAACACATCCTTATATAGATTATCAATTTATCACTTATTATATTGATCATTGGTAAAACCTTCTAATTTCTCCTCCTTCAGGAGGGGTTTAATCAATATTCATTAGCTTTAATGATTCTGTTTTTCTCCTAAGCATTACTTCATTCTTCATTAGCAAAGTGGGCACGCTATCATATCAAAGTCCACATAAGTGTTCTAAAACCACTGACATGTATGACTTCTAGCATGTAGGCACATAATCAGCATCTTTGATTCTTATATGCTCATATAAGCGTCCATTTTGTATTGTATTTATTTTATATATCTTCAATTAAGTGCATATCCTTAACATTGTCTGCAGCTGACGTTATGTCAACAACCGAGTTCAGCAGTTGTAAGTTGACGACACAAACCGCTAATCTCACTGATTGGCTGCAGTGCTGTCAATGTGATGTCAGTGCTGCAGACCATAATAGACAGCTGGACCAGCAGCGGAGACTCTGCACTAGGGATGGGCGAACTCGAAATAGAAAGAACCCCGAACATAGACTTTTTTACTGTATGTTTGGTTTCCTGTTCAGGTTCGCCAGTCTAATAAAGCTTGTTGAAAGGCTGCAGCATTATAGGAAGTTATAAGGGTTAAAGGTTGACAGCGATTTCTTATTTTTACAACAAAATTTACAAAACCATTTTTTGTTTAAGGGACCACGTCACAATTGAAGTGACTTTGAGGGGCCTGTATGACAGAAAATACCCAAAAGTGACACCATTCTAAAAGCTGCACCCCTCAAGGTACTCAAAACCACATTCAAGAAGTTTATTAATAGGGATGAGAGACTAGCTTCGAATAACTCCTTATCCAAATAGCTGCATCGGGAACCCAGATGCTTGGAACACTCCCGATAATCAGCTGTTTGGCGCCGCAGCTGCATGTGTTGAGAATATATAACAGTCACAACACATGCATGGAAAGCCCAACAAACAAGCTCTCCATGCATGTCACACAGCCGCGACACATGCAGCTGTGGCGCCGAACAGCTGATTATCGGGAGCAATCCAGGTATCCGGGTTCCCGATGCAGCTATTCGGTAAACGCTATATTCAGATAAGAACTTATCTAAAGCTATTCTCTCATCCCTATTTACTAACCCTTCAGGTGCTTCACAGGAATTAATGGAATGTGGAAGGAAAAAATAAACACTTAATTTTTTTTTCACAAAAATTTTCCTTTGGACCTAATTTTTTACGTTCGCAAGGGTAACGGGAGAAAATGGACCATACAATTTGTTGTGCAATTTCTATTGAGCATGTTGATACCCGATATGTGAAGGAAAACCACTGTTTGAGCACACGGCAGTATTTGGAAGGGAAGGAATGCCATTTCACGTTTTGAATGTAAAATTTGCTGGCATAATAAGTGGACACCATGTCATGTTTGGCGAGCCTAAACAGTGGAAACTCCCACAAGTGACAACATTTTGGAAAATAGACCCTTCAGGGAACTTATCAAAATGTGTATTGAGCACTTTGAAACCTCAGGTGCTTCACAGAAGTTTTTAACGTTGAGCTGTGAAAATAAAAAAATAGAATTAGTCTTACCTGTAATTCGGTTTCCAGGAACCTTCCACGACAGCAGTATTAGAGGATGTATCCCGCCCTGATGGGGGACAGGAAACACAAAGAGGTTAAATACCCTTCCCCTTCCTACAACCACCAGTGTTTTTCCAGACACACTAGCATGAATAGTTACCACCAAAGTGCAGAAACCATCCAATAAGAACATCAGATAGGTATGGAAATTAGTGCTGTCGTGGAAGGTTCCTAGAAGCCGAATTACCGGTAAGATTAATTCTATTTTCTCTAGTCACCTTCCATGACAGCAGTATCGGAGTAATACCAAAAACTAATTTTGTAGGAACGAACCATAGCCTGCAGAACTCGTCTGCTGAATGTTAAATCCCTATTAAAATCTAGTCTGTAGTGTCTGGTAAACTTATGGACAGAAGACCAGGTGGCGGCTCTGCATATCTGCTCAGTAGATGCGTCCCCTCTCTCTGCCCATGATGCTGATATTGAACGTGTAGAATGAGCCTTCAGTGATGCCGGAGGAGATAAATTCTGTGAGGAGTATGCGAGACAGCTATCTTGTTTGATCCAATTGGCGATTGCATTCTTAGCCACCTTCTTGCCCTTATTCCGTCCTGAGGGCTGAATGAATAAGTTTCGGTCAATCCTCCAACCTTTGGTTTGTTGGAGGTAGTAGAGAACCACCCTACGAACATCGAGGGTGTGAAAGGCACAATATCCTGACTTCTGTGAAAGTCCGAGACTAACTTAGGCATAAAGGAAGGATCTAAGCGAAGGATAATGCTATCTGCAGTAACTGTTAAGTAGGGCTCTTGCATTGATAGGGCCTGCAGCTCTCCTACACGTCTAGCGGAAGTAATTGCAACCAGAAAGACAGTTTTGAGGGTAAGGTTTTTAAACTCATAGATGATAAAGGTTCAAATGTATCTTTGGTTAAACTATTAAGCACCAAATTTAAATCCAAGGGGGAATCCGGCTACGAAGTCTAGGCCAGATTCTAGATGCTGAGGTCATGAAACGCTTTAACCAGCTATGAGTAGCTAAGGTCTGGTCAAAGAAAGAGCTAAGAGCTGACACCTGTACCTTCAGTGTACTAGGTGTAAGACTCAGACCAAGCCCCTCTTGAAGAAAGTCCAAAATCTGAGCAATGTTAGGATGAAAGGGATCAGGAATGTTCGGAGAACACCAGGATGGGAATTTCTTCCAAACCTTGCCATAAATGGCGTTGGTCAATGGCTTGCTACTCTCTGGAGTTTGAATCACTTCATCCGAAAGCCCTTTAGTTTTTAGGATTCTGACTTCAGTAGTCAGACCGCAAGGTTCAATCTGTGAAGGTCTGGATGTAGCAGGGGACCTTGGTGAAGGAGGTCGTCTTTCTGGAATAGCAGTAGTGGATCTTCCTGGGCCATGTGAATCAAAGCACTGTACCAGCTTCTTCCTGGCCACATGGGAGCAATTAGAATTGTGGTGACCTGATCGGACCGTATCTTCTGTAATGTCTTTGCTAGAATCGGGATCGGTGGGAAGGCATAGGCCAGGTTGAACTTCCAAGGATGAGAAAAGGTGTCTATTCCGTCTGCGGGATTCAGGGAGAAGAAAGTCTTCACCTTCACGTTCTGGCCATTGGCAAATAGATCCACATCCGGAATCCCCCATCTTGTCACAAGGGATAGAAAGATTGCTTGGTCGAGGCACCACTCTACAGGATGGACGTCCTTTCTGCTGAGGAAGTCCGCCTGAGCATTGGCAGACCCCTCAGATGGACTGCTGTAATGGACAGAAGACATTATTCTGCCCAGGAAAAAATTCTTGCAGCAATCGATTTCAATCTGACATACTTTGTGCCTCCCTGGTGACGGAGGTAGGCCACTGTGGTCATATTGTCGGAATAAACACGTACCTGATGTCCTTGGATAAGGGTAGATGTGGCTTTCAATGCCTCCTCTACTGCCTTCTGTTCTCTGAGGTTTGAGGAACTGGATCTGATGTCTGGGGACCATAACCCCTGTAAGTGGGCTTTCTCTACAACAGCACCCCAGCCCCTCTGACTGGCATCTGAAGTGAGTATCATCAGGGAAGTTGATCCAGATGACTCCCGCTGGAGGTTCCAGTAAGTTTAGCCACCATGAAAGGGAAGACTTCACATGACCGGGAAGGGGAACTCTCCTGGTCAGAGAATTTTGATGCCTGTACCAGGAAGAGAGAACATGAGACTGGAGGACTCGTGTATGGGCTTCAGCCCAGAATTCTGTCTGGATGTATGAAGTCAACGATCCCAGGATAGACATTGAGTCCCTCAGGGTAGGAGCCCTCTGGTCTCTGAACTTGGAGATCTTCTGAAAAAGATTGAGTTGACGATCTCTGGGCAAGAAAGATACTCTTTTTTTCTGAATCCAGGAAGATTCCCCAGGATTTTCTTCCTCAGTGAAACATCAAGATCTGACTTCTCCAGATTTGGGATCCAACCAACGGATTTCAGGATTTCCAAGGTCTGCCACAACTAGATTTACACGGGGAATAGATGGTGCGACGACAAGGAAGTTGTCTAAATACGGAATGATGCAAATGCCCTGATGACGAAAGCAGATTTCTGCTTCTGTCATAATCTTGATGAATACCCGTGGTGCTGATGAAATGCCAAACAGAACGACATTGAATTGGGAATGGCTGACCCGGTGACCATGGGAAACTGCGAATCTGAGGAACCTCGATGATCTGGGTGGATTGGCACATGGTAATAGGCATCCTTCAGTTCTATTGTAGCCATTACCCAATCCTGTGCAATGAGTGGGATTGCCAATTTGATCGATTACTTCTTGAATCGACTGTATGTGGTCACTTGATTCAGGGGTTTCAGATTGATGATTTTTCTGTGCTTCTCTGAAGGCTTCTTGACTAGGAAGAGGCGAGAATAGTGGCCCCTGCCTATCTCTTATAGGGGTACTCGAAAGATCACCTTTGCTTGAAGCAGACCTTGAAGAAGTAATAGTAAGGAGTCTTGAAGATGTAGATTGTAGTGAGGTAAGCCCGAGAGTCGACCCGACCGGGAAGCAGTCATTGCTTGTCAGGAGTTTGCTGGTTGTGGGGACAAGAATATTTTTGCTCTTTCCACCTTTTAGATAGCTCCAATGGCCTGATTTACCTTTCCCTTTGCATTCCCTCTGGGAAGACTAATCTCGGGAGGGACAAAAAACGCTTCCTAGGGTTCAGATTCAGCGGAAGCATCGGCAAGGAACCCTGTTGCTTTCTGAATGAGGGGAAGAGGGCCAAGTATCTCCTCCCTAGAAGTTCCCTGAGTGAGGTGGTCTTCTAATGTACGGAGCCAGCGGAATAGAGATCTGGCGACACAGGTGGAAGCCACTTTGTTTTTAGCAGATGAGTGGAGGTGTCCCAGGATTTTCTTAGCAAGCGCTCTATCTTACAATCCATGGGATATTTGAGCTGAGACGAGTCCTCAAATAGGAGAGCCATCTTTTTTGCCAACCTGGACACCTGCACTTCTACTTTGGGAATCTCCATAGAGAACAATCTCCATCTAGGGGAAAATGATTTTTTAAATCTGAAGGGACGCCAAGCCCTTTCTTGGGAAGGTCCCATTCATGAAGGATAAGGTTTTAGATGTTCTCATGTATGGGGAAACCTTTGTTTTTTAGGTTTCAGCGCCCCAAACATCTCGCTCTGTACTGACTGCTTCACTTCCTCCTCCTCCACCCCATGGTGCTTCTCACCATACTAACCAATTCCTCCATATCCTCGGAGGAAGTAAATATTTTTTATCAGACTTGGGGGGAAGTGGAACCCTCATTCTCCCAAACATCCTCCGAACAGGAGGTACGGACTTCGCCTGAGTCTGAATCAGACTCCACAGGTGCCATCTTCCTTTTCTTAGTAGGAGGCGATTGAGATACTGGAGCCTGGGAAAGGGCAGACATAGAGGCTTGAACCTCTTGTTTGATGAGCGATTTAATGCTGTCCAACAGGGAGGGCTGTTTGGCACGCAACACATCATCAGTGCAGGGCAGAGAAAGCTTCTTACATGCTGAGGGAAGCTTGGTATCACACACACTTGCAGCTGGGCACTTTATCTTTCTTAGGGGCAGGGACCCCTGTCTCCCTAAATAGAGAACTCTCTCATGAGGATATAAACCAGATAGCAAGGGACCTTCATCTACTACTTACAGTAGGAGGGTGGATGCTGGGCTCTGCAGAAGCAGAGAGGGTTTGTCGCCGTCCGTGGTCAGTCCGTCAGAAGTCAGAGGGACACAATGGGCCTTACCTGGAGGCATCCCGACCAGGATTAAATAACAGAGCTCCCAGCGGTTCATGCTTGTGCTCCTCCTCCCCCAGGTCGTCAGGAGGGAACCCCCCAAAACGCCAGCAGCTATATCCCAACACACACCGGGAGAGCGTGCGTTCTAGTGTGGAATGTATTAGGAAGTTAATCAGAAGTGCGGCACACGCGTCATTCGGATTCTGCCGGCATGTGGAGAGGACCCCGGCTGCACATCATCGCTTTACCCCTGAAGGAGGCACAGGAGGGGCGGGAAAAGGTCACGAGTCGCATGAAGGTCACGGAGACAGGAGCAGCACATGGAGAGCAGAGCCCCCGACCTCAGCTGCCCGGCAATAAGCCTGGGTGCTCCAGATCGCCGGCCATGGCAGCAGCATCAGAAAACCTCTTCATGCCCCATAGGGGACAGGAAAAACACTGGTGGTTGTAGGAAGGGGAGCAGTATTTAACCTCTTTGTGTTTCCTGTCCACCACTAGGGCAGAAAGACATACTCCGATACTGCTGTCGTGGAAGGTGACTAGAGAAATTGCACAACAAATTTTGGAGTCCATTTTGTCCGATACCCTATAAGTGGTCGAAAATTACTTTTGGAGGCACAGTGCAAAGCCCTGAAGGGAAGGAGCGTCATATTACAGTGCAGATTTTGCTGCACTGGTTTGAGGGTTAATTATCCTCCCTTGAATTTGTGCCAAATGAATAAATATAATGCTCACAATTCATACATCAACACCTATGTCCCAGTATAAATTCACTGGGATCTATTTGAGCATATGAAAGAAATTTTTCAAGAAGTTTTTTTTGAATAACAAAATTCAACTTTATTTATATAAAAAAATACACAAAATTGTATAAACCCCAAAATAAAGGATGCAAGATTTGACTCATGGAACATTTATGGCTCCCCCATGTTAGTAAATGTAAGCCCTGCACAAATTCATTAACATCACACATTGACAAACTTTATGGTATATGATTTTTAGAAAAAAGATTTTTTTGCTGCACTCCGCAGCTTTTTGTCATCTTTTCACCCCTGGATAATAATTCACTGTTATCTGCCCTAAAGTAGAAGTGACTGAATGGTCTTAGTGGAATATACTTCAAAAATCTGTCCCCAAATAGTGTTAGACAGAATGTTACATCTCCACATTTAACCCTACAGTGTCAACATAAAAAAAACTGGTTATAACCTGACAATTTCCAATGGGGTTGAAATATTCTGAACCGCTGCATGCCACAATATAACAATATTGCTAAATGGTAATGAATGTTGTACCTGAATCCTGGCAGTAGTTACACAAGTACTGGGGGTCCTGTCCCATCTGCCCCGACGCGCACGTTTCGCCCAGCTTCTTCGGGGGGCGTGTCAGGGCAGAGGGTGTGCATTCCTTAAATATACCCCTTAACCTATCACTGATAGTCACCGCAGGTGTGTCCCATCGGTACTATAGCGGCGCATGCGCTCGTCATACCAGGCTCCATGGCGACATTTGATTGCGGTCTCGGTGAGGCCTCCCCCCCGTTCGTGAAATAATCACATGACGAGTGCAGGTGACGTCAGCGTTTCAGACCGCGCTCAAAATATCGCGAGCCTGTCTCTGACCCGCGCATACACACAGTACCGGGATGAATCCTATTGCTCAAACATCTCATACTAGTAAGTCATCTACCGAAACTTAAATCAAAATAATAAACCACCAGCTAATATTATAAATCAACCATACTATGAATGGAGACCCTATCCATTATATAGTGTTGAAAAAATGTACATATACTATTTCTATGGGGCATATATGTTAAACCATGTTAGTAAATATAATTAATCACCCCACACTATTAGTTTGGTAACCGTAAAGTACATGTACTATTTCTATGGGGCATATATGTTAAACCATGTTGGTAAATATAATTAATCACCCCACACTATTAGTTTGTTAACCGTAAAGCAAAACCTCCCCATATACAATTAACCCTATAAACAACTGCATTGCAATAAAACAAATTTATGCACATAATAATGATGTTCATAATTCTTTCTTCAGGTCTTCATTCATGTTTCGCAATGGTCCCAAGAAGTTGCTATACACTGGTCATGTCCCGATAAATAAACTTCTTTAAGTTGTTAACTCCTTTTGATCACACCAATCGAATCGCACCCATCAGCTCATATCAAGAAAAAGGCAAGAAAAACAGGTAAGTAAAAAAACTCTGAATAAAACCATATTAAAATTAAAAGAACACCCTCTACCCCTCAAGACTTCAAATAAATGCCAGCTCCACCTTGCTAATATTTAAAGAAATGCTCCAAAACCTGTACTCTCATTTAGTCCCTGTGGACTCATTGTCCCCAATCTGTATATCCATCTACATTCTAGTTTGGCTAGTTCTCTGCCAAGATCACCACCTCTGAACCCCAATGATAGGGAATCAATCCCCCTAATCCTCAATAAATGAGCTCTGCAATCATGGAATTTTTTGAAATGTTTAGGGAGTGTTTTTAGCATATTTTCATCTTCAATTGTTTTAGCCTTTTCTATATCTAAACAGTGTTCCCGTGTACGGATTTTTAACTCTCTAGTAGTGAGGCCTATATACACCTTATTGCACGGGCAAGACGCATGATATATGACTCCCTTTGATGCACACGTAATGTGTTTTCTAATTTCAAAAATTCTTGAACCGTCATGATTTTTGAATTTTTTTGCTTTAACCAAATTCGCACATGCCTTGCAGAGGCCACATGGAAAAAAGCCCCAATTCTTACTTACCTCAACTTTTTTTGGGATTGAAATGGCTGTGCACCAATGTATCTCTCAAATTTTTAGATCGTCTTGCTACTACTAAAGGTCGAGGATCCAAAATTTTACTCAAAATGGGATCGGTAAACAAGACTTTCCAATGTTTATTTAAGATACATCTAAACTCATCCCATTGATCATGGTACGCCGTTATGAATCTTGTTTGATTGGAATTTAAGTTTGATCTCTCTGATTCACATAACAGTTGAACCCTTGGTGTATTTCTTGCTCTTAAATATCCCTTTCTAATGCTACGACGACTGTAACCTCGATCCTCAAAACGTTGGGACAGATCTTTAGATTGAAGTTCAAATTGATCTTCAGTTGAACAAATTCTTTTAATCCTGAGAAATTGACCTATTGGAATGCCCTGGATCAAAGTATTAGGGTGAAAGGACCTGGCATGAAGCAGGGAATTGGCAGCTGTTTCTTTTCTGAAAACTGTAGTAGATATATCTCCATCATTTGAAACTGACACGAAAAGATCCAAAAATTCAATACTACGTCCTGATTTATATGTCAGATTGATGTTATATGGATTTGTATTGAGAGCTTTCATTACATCATCCAATTCTTCAATCGATCCCTCCCAAATAAAGAGAACATCATCGATGAACCTCATCCAATGGTGTATCTGATTGATACCGGGTATTGATTCACTTTGAAATATTTCTCGCTCCCAGTATCCCAAAAACAAGTTTGCATATAGGGGGCACACGAGGCCCCCATTGCTGTTCCTTGTAGTTGTAAAAATTTTTTTTTATTAAATGTGAATACATTGTGTTTTAATACAAAATCCAACAGTTGGATCAACAAATCAGTCATAGGACGTGGGATATTACTCGATCTTAGGAACCATTGAACAGCCCTCAAACCATCTTCATGGCGGATTGAAGAGTACAATGCTTCCACATCCGCTGTCACCAAGATCATATTTTCCTCTAATTGAATATGATTGAGGTGATTCAAAGCTGCTGTCGTGTCCTTTAAATAGGAAGGTAGTTCTTGTACCAACGGCTTTAAAAAATGATCTATCACATCACAGATCACCTCACACAGACCCTCTTTCCCGGAAACTATTGGTCTCCCTGGGGGGTCATGGATGTTTTTGTGAACCTTTGGTATTAGGTAAAAAGTTGGCAGTTTCGGCTTAAGGTTCTTAAACAAATCAACCAATTTCTTCGGGATGACGTGGTGTTCAAGGGCCGACTCTAGCAAACCTATCAATTCTTGTTGGTACCTTATAGTTGGATTATAAGTCAACTGTCTATAACAGTCCTGTCTGTTCAGCAATTTGTCAGCCTGAACAATGTACATTTGATTAGGCCAAATAACAATATTTCCACCTTTGTCGGCCATCTTGAACACCACGTCATCCCATTGCTCCATTTCAAACAAAGCCCTCCTTTCATCTACAGTGATATTCGATCTTCCATGTTGTTGAGAAGACAGTGTCTTAATATCATCCGCTACTAATTTTGTAAATACTTCCACCGCTGGGACTATTGATAATGGGGGAAACTTCTTGGATTTTCCCAAAATGTGGGTAGGGAAGTAACTCACCTCTGAGTTCTGTTCCTCCATCAGAGCTTGTAGATTAGACAATGCCTCTCTCTCCTCTCTTGTAGGAAATAAATCATATTGATCCAATTTAAAATGGATTTTTTGTAAGATCAACTTCCTTGAGAATAAATGCAAATCCTTTGTTACTGTGAATGGGTCTATATAAGATGAGAGTGAAAAAGTTAACCCTTTCTGTAGAACCCTAGTTTGCATAGCTGTTAGTTGATGTGTGGATAGATTTATTACCTTTAATTGATCTTCACGTCGGTTCTTCCTATTTGCTTTCTGGTATTGATTTCGTTTATCAAATTGCCTTGTTCTTGGGCCTGTGTCCAGTTCAGATACATGGCTGCCACTTTCACTGACTGAGGACATGGATTGGAATGATGCACTTCTAGAGAGACCTCTCTTTGTTGGATTTTTCATCTGCCAACGAAATATCTTGCCAGTGGCAAAATCTGTACTATCTCGTTCATATTTCTTAAATTTGTCTGAACTTATGGTTTTTTCCCATCTTTCTATGTCTTTTTCTAGATTATTGATTGCCTCCTGGAAATTTGCCGCTGTCATTTCTGTTTGTAAATTTCTTTGCAGATCAGATATCTCTTCTTCCAATTTACTTAATGTAGAGGTGTTTTTCTCAATTATTATATGGATAAATTCCAAAGAACATGTGTTTGCAGCTTTAATCCATCTTTGCACCAGGTTATCATCTTCTAATTCAAAAGTGGGATATACCTGTATCCTAAGACCACGCGGTATGATTTTCTGATCCCAGTAATTTTGTAAAGCCGTTTTTGTCCACCAGAGTTTGGTTTTTTTGTGTATAGCATTTCTGTATTTTTTTAGGGCTTCTTGGTTGGCAATTGAAGTTTGACCCATGCCAGATCCTGCACCTTTTCTGAAAACATCACTTGCCTTGGCTAACCAAGACGTTTCCTTGGATTTAAAATCCATTATGATTTTATTAGGCACACTGTTAACAAAACAGTATACAGCATTAATTATCCTCCCTTGAATTTGTGCCAAATGACTAAATATAATGCTCACAATTCATACATCAACCCCTATGTCCCAGTATAAATTCACTGGGATCTATTTGAGCATATGAAAGAAATTTTTCAAGAAGTTTTTTTTGAATAACAAAATTCAACTTTATTTATATAAAAAAATACACAAAATTGTATAAACCCCAAAATAAAGGATGCAAGATTTGACTCATGGAACATTTATGGCTCCCCCATGTTAGTAAATGTAAGCCCTGCACAAATTCATTAACATCACACATTGACAAACTTTATGGTATATGATTTTTAGAAAAAAGATTTTTTTGCTGCACTCCGCAGCTTTTTGTCATCTTTTCACCCCTGGATAATAATTCACTGTTATCTGCCCTAAAGTAGAAGTGACTGAATGGTCTTAGTGGAATATACTTCAAAAATCTGTCCCCAAATAGTGTTAGACAGAATGTTACATCTCCACATTTAACCCTACAGTGTCAACATAAAAAAAACTGGCTATAACCTGACAATTTCCAATGGGGATGAAATATTCTGAACCGCTGCATGCCACAATATAACAATATTGCTAAATGGTAATGAATGTTGTACCTGAATCCTGGCAGTAGTTACACAAGTACTGGGGGTCCTGTCCCATCTGCCCCGACGCGCACGTTTCGCCCAGCTTCTTCTGTTTTGAGGGTGCCATGTCACATTGGCAGAGCCCTTGATGTGCCACAACAGCAGACGCCCCCCCCCCGTAAGTGACCCCACTTTACAAACTAAACCTCTAGATGAATTCATCTAGGGGTGCAGTGATTATATTGACTTCACAGGTGTGTCACGGAAGTTTGTGCCACTAGGCAGTGATGAAAAAATAATTTACATTTTTACCACCAAGTTGTGTTAGCCCCAAGTTTTTCATTTTCATACTGTGAAATGGGTAAAAATGGCACCAAAATTTGTGTGTTTTCCAGAAACATGCAGTAATGGATGTTGCTGAGTGAAAATTGCAAACTGCCATTATAGTGACCAGTATGTTGACTTGACCAGTACATTATGCACAGCTCATGCGTCTGTAAACAAGCATCTGTAAATTAGTGGGCTCTCATTACTACAGAAATGCCAAACGTGGACGCTAAATGTGGTTTAGGTACTGTGGGGCTCAAAAGGGAGGGGGCATTTAGATTTGGCAGCACAGAATTTGCTGAATTTCTTTTGAGGGGCAAGGAGCCATTTCGCTTTTGCAGAGCCTTTGTGCTACCAGTAACATGAAAGACCCCTATAACAGATGACAGACCTGAGTGGGGATGTTATTTTTGTGGATTGAGTAGAAGCTTTTGTTAGGAACATTTTACATAACATTTAGGACCACATTTATTCGTCAGTCCACGCTGAGCTTTTACATATGGGGTTTCTATCTAAATCCCTGAGTGACGTGAATCAGATGAAACACTTGAAGGGTCCATTCACTAATGAGGCAGCAGAGTTACTCAGGACTCCATCTGGCCTCTGTTCAGAGGTGTCCTTTTCAGAAGTGCACAAAACTGTGGTTGACTGCGCTTTTATACAATCCTAAAAAGACTGACACCGCCTGATCAGAGGCCAGACAGCTTCCACAGTGCCTCCACCTGCCTAATTAAAGGGAATCTTCCGTCGGGTGTTCTGTCTCAATCATGTATTTCAGAGATTTACATGGAAACCCCGGTGTAAGCGCTCAGTGTAGAGTGCAGGATAAATGTGCACTGAGCCTTACTGCGATCTTTGAGAGGCTGAATTAAAAAGTTAACAGCAGGTGAAGAATTGGTTTTATTTTTTATGCCGTTCCTTGTGTGGTATAAGTGATCAGGCGACTTTATAATAATAATAATCTTTATTTTTATATAGCGCTAACAGATTCCGCAGCGCTTTAACAGTTTTTGCACACATTATCGTCGCTGTCCCCGATGGAGGCTCACAATCTAGATTCCCTATCAGTATGTTTTTGGAGTTTATTCTTCGGGTTGGTGAGATTACAGCGATACTAGATTTATATCGGGTTTTTATGTTAGACTGTGGTCACATACTAAAGTACGTTTTTTGCATTGCCATATTTAGACAGCTATCATTTTTCCATATTACGGCTGACAGTCATGTGAGGGCTGGTATTTTGTGGGATGAGTTGTCATTTTATTGGTACTATTTTAGGGCATATGACATTTTTTGATCGCTTTCTATTCCAATTTTTGCGAGGTAGAATTAAAAACCATCAATTCAGGAATGTTTTGGGCTTTTTTTTATACTGTTCTGCATGTGGTAAAATAAGGCAACTTTATTATTTGGGTCAGTACGATTACAATGATACATTTATATATTTTTTTCATGTTTTGGCGCTTTTACACAAACTATTTCATAGAAAAAATAATTATATTGCATCGCTTTATTCTGAGAGCTATAACTTATTTTTCCGCTGACGGAGCTGTATGGTGGCCTGTTTTTTGCGTGAAAAGACGTTTTCAGTGGTACCATTTTTAGTTATATTTGTCTTTATAGCGTTTTATTTTTGTTCGGCGGTATGATAAAGCATTGTTTTTTGCCTCGTTTTTTTTTTACGGTGTTCACTGAAGGGGTTAACTAGTGGGTCAGTTTTCTTGAAAAAAATGTATTTATTGGATTTTTTTTATTGTTCTTTGTTTTGTTTTTTTGCACATTGTCTCATTATGGGACAAAATCCTTATACTGACAGCTGATTTGATACTCTGCAATGCTTCTGCACCGCAGAGCATCATATCAGCATCAGAAAGGCAGGGAAGGAGGCGTGTCAGGTCCTGCTCTTAGAAGGCACTGACAAGCCACCTTCTTGCGGGGGTCACAATGGACACCATCGGCACAACACGATCGCATCGATGTCATTGACACTACTGACAAGCGCCGATTGTTGCAAGGTGTCAGCTCTCACATAGAGGCATGAGGCCGTGTTAGACAATGCAGTTCCCGCAGAGCAGTATGTGTATGGTGCATATCGGGCAGGGGTAAATACTTCTCAAAACTTTGGCACTTAATGTGCATTTTTTTCTCAACATGTTTTTGTGACCCTGTTGACTATTTACAACAAAACTTTTGATGGTTCTGCGATCACGCCCCAATAACTTAATTTCAAGATTGCTGCATTCCTCTGTATGACTTGCACACTGAGTGTAATTGTATACATACAAATTGTCATTCAAAGCCTCAAAATTCTTCCATAAGAAACAAGCCCTCATATAGCTATATAGATCGGGAAAGTCTTACATCTTGAAAGAGAGAAAAAAAGTGCAAAAATAAGAATTAGTCACAGTGGGAAGCAGGTTAAATAGATACAGAGCTCCACAATCTCTAAATAATGTTCAGTTTAGGTCAGTTAGGGGGCGCTAACTGCATGCTATTTTTTTTAGCTCAATGTATCTAGCATGCTGTAAGCACCCTCTAGTGGTAGAAGACAAAATGTTACGTTTCTAACTATATGTATGAAAGGAATTAAGAGCTCTTTATTAAATTAATATTTGACCACTATATGCTGTGAAATTAATCAGCACATAATTGGACACTAAAATGACATTGGGTTTGAAAACAGATAATAACTTCAGGACAAGAGCGATGGCAGAATAAAGAAGCTTTTGGATACCAATTGATTAATGACTTCAGGATAATCTGCTTTAATAAAGTGTGCGTGTCATAAGGCTGTTGCATCATAAGAAGACAAGATCCATTTAAAGACCATTTATTATATGCAAAAAGTTAAATACAACCAAGGTCTGATTGTCAAATAATTAAAAAAAAACATTTCATTAATGTTAAGTTTTTTTTTTTTTCAGTCGCTTAAAATATTTTGATCATGAAGATTTATTAGGTGAAGAGCCAATGAAAATTAAGACACTGATTAAAGTTAGATGTTGTCACGCTGAACAAAACAAAGAAACATGTAAAGTAGTATAAAAAGTCAAGTGCAGGCATAGGAAAACCAAACGACCTCCTATTAGGTGGACGCGGGTAACAAACATGGAATGGATTCATTTTCTTCCAGGGATACAGTAATATAAGGCATTTTGCATAATGTTACAGAAATACTGGGCCTCCTTTATCATAACCGCCTAACAGAAAACCATGGTCTTGTTTCCGACCACCACCACAATGCAGGTTTCATTGGACCAGCGCTGAGGTCCTTTTGGCTGAAGAACAAGGACGGCTTTTCTATTAGACAGTTTTGATAACTTTCTCCCGCTGACTCTTTGCATAGCTTGAGTGCTCTTCAGATGAAGACGTGCACGGCGTTGTGGGATTTCTAGAGGAACCTTTGCGCTGACGACTAGTCAGAGTCTTCATCATCAAGGTAGTCTTCCGCGTTGCTGGACGATCGGACAATGTCTACAAAAACAAAGGTGGAGGATGAAGAGATCCATAACATCTTGAGATATATACTAAGCAGAGGACTCATGAAATCAACATGGTTTCTCCTTCTCTATAGTAAAACTGGCAGATTCTATCCACATGTTGGCAACATGACCGATATAAACCTGACAGTAATAGGCAAAAAATAGAGTATGCTTCTGGCCACTGAGTAGACATACTGAGCCACATGTGTTCCACAATTCTGGGTGCAGATTCTGAGTGCTGCACTTCCACCCACAAAGACCCAAACTATGGTTCTGAACATGCCTTTCACATGGAAAGGATACCGTGCTCCTGGCATTAAAAATACAAAAGCCAACTTCAGTAGTATATTTCACGTTACTCCTGCCCGCCATGGTTAATTTTCATTTTTTGCGATTTTGTTTTTCCCTCCTCTTATTCCAAATATCTTAACTTTCTTATTTCTCGGTCACGTAACCATAGAATGTCTTGTTTATTGTGGGACAAGTTGTAGTTTTAAGTGGCAGCATTTATTTTACCATATAATGTACTGAAAAATGGGAAAAAATGCTAAGCCTGTGAAAAGAAAAACACAATTCCACATCATTTTTGCTTTTTTGCAGTGTTGTAAAAATAACCTGGAAACAGGATTCTACAGCTCAGCACCACTATGGCAAAACCAATCTGATCTAGTTTTTTTTTTTTTTTTTCATTATTTTAGCGGTGAAAAAAAAAATAATCTGAAATTTGCATATTATAAGAAAAAAAAAAAAGTTTTGTTGCCATTTTTCTCACGTCCATAACTATTTTTCTGTTGATGGTGCTATGTGAAACCTTGTTTTTTATGTAGCAAGCCAAGGTTTCTATTTGTATAATTTGGGGGTAGATGCAATGCTTTTACTATATTTTAGGGAAGTGTGCTGACTGAAGAATTGCAATTCTGGTATTTCATTTTTTTTTTCCTTGCAGTACCGCCTTTACCGTATGGATTAAATAATTTTACATCTTGATAGACTGGACTTTTACAGACAAGGCAACATTTTTTTAGACCTTTATTTTGAAAAGAGGGAAGAGTGAATGATCTGACAGTTAATTTTTTCGCTCTTTACTTCTTTAGTCTCTGTAGAGGGCTTGAACCTGCAAACATCTTATTGTTTGTACTGTATACTACAATACATTTGTACTTCAGTATGTAGCTAAAAATATGTATATCTCTATCAGTCTCCTCGGATACATACTAGTTCCAACATGGCAACCCAATGGTACTCCAAGATCACCTTTCAGGTGAAAGAGGAAACAGTCACACAAAAAAAATCATTATAAAGGTCGCACACCATAAATGCTGCTGACACAGATGGACAGCGGCAATTAAAAGGAGCTAGCACAAGAAATCAAAGTTTTGCTCCAATTGTTGCTATTATAGGCAGCTGCCAGCTGTATTACAGCCTGAACCCAGTATCTGACAAACATGTATGTTACATGTCAAGAAGAGGTTGAATACATGCAATCGATTTTGCAATAGGGTTCATTAAAAATTTTGGACCGTTAGGCTGTCTGCATATAGTCTATAATTTAGAGGGCTGGTTTCTATTAGTTAATAGATTATTAATTCAATTTAAAGTGAACATGTCAGCAGGATTTTACCAAGTAATCTACAGGCATTGTCAGGTTGGCAGTGTTAAACTGATTAAAATGATATCTGGGGTGAAGAAAATCGGTCTTGTGCAATCAGTGTTAGAAGTTTTCAGTTAATGAGATGCTCGATCTCCGGGGCGGGACTGTAGGCAGAGTCTTCTCTTCCTGCACAGACTGTTTGTGCTTCGGGACAGACTGTGGGCAGGTCTAGTCTTGGTTTCTCTAGCCTAAAGCACGAAGAAAAGACTCTGCCTACAGTCCCGCCACAGAGCACTGATTACACAAGAAGGATTTCTTCACCCCAGGTATAATTTTAATCAGTATAACAGCACCAACCTGACAGTGTAGGTAGGTTACTTATCAAAATCCTGCTGACAGGTTCATTTTAAAGTTGTAAATAATTACAAGGGTAGGAACATAACACTCATAACTATTCTTCTTTCTCAGCACAACACTACCTGATCAGATTAAAGGAATATTCCATCTCCAATAGTAGCAAATACATCCAATTAGAAATGGAATATAGTTTTTTCTGATTTGCTATGTCGTTTCCCCCATGTGCAGGTATGCAGTAGCTTAGGAATGCATGGTTACGACGGCTAACAGCTACTGTTGCTATGAGTGGTTGTAACTATGGATACAGCAACTGCAATGCTCTGCACATGGGGAAAGCAACATAGCTAATCAGAAGAAAAAATACTGCGTTTCTAATTGGAGGCATTAGCTAATATTAATGCACCAACTACATATTGGGATAGGATCTTGGAAATGGGAATACCCCATTAATTGTGAATCAATAATGAATTTTTCATTAAAACTTATCTGCAAAACTGCTTTTTACCTTAAAAACACATGATTGGCCACGATTTTGAGGCATAAAAATTGCGGCAGAAAGAGGTTAGCTAAACCATATAGGAAGTTATTAACCCCTTAGTGACAGAGCCAATTTGCAGCTTAACCCCTTTCTGCCATCCGACGTACTATCCCGTCCATGGTACTGGGCCCGTATGACAAGGGACGGGATGGTACGTCGCATGTGATCGGACGCGCTCCCGGGGGGAGAGCAGCCGAGTGTCAGCTGACACCCGGCACTATGTGCCAGGAGCGGTCACGGACCGTTCCCGGCACATTAACCCCTGGCACACCGCGAGCAAATATGATCGCGGTGTACCGGGGCACAGCGAAGCATCGCACAGGGAGGGGGCTCCCTGCGTGCTCCCCTGAGACCCTCAGAACAGCGCGATGTGATCCAAGATGGCCGCGGGGTCACGCAGGGAGGCGGCTTCCTCAGTGCCTGCTGAGAGCAGGCGCTGAGGAAGCCTGCAGCACTGCCTGTCACATCGCTGGTGTGACAGTGTGCTGTGCACACTGTCACACCAGCGATCTGACCCTATACTGTGATGTCCAACCCTGGGACAAAGTAGAAAAGTTAAAAAAATAAAAATCACATGTGTAAAAAAAAATTCCAAAATAAAGGGAAAAAAAAAATTCCCCAATAATTCATTTCTTCCTGTAAATAAAAAAAACAAAACAATAAAAGTACATATACTTGGTATCACCGTGTCTGTATAGAACTGTCCCACTAGTTAACCCCTTTAGTGAACCCCTTAAAAAAAAAAAAAGAAAAAAAAATACAATGCTTTATCATCATACCCCGAACAAAAAATGGAATAACACGCGACCAAAAAGACAGATATAAATAAACATGGTACCGCTGAAAACGTCATCTTGTCCCGCAAAAAACGAGCAGCCATACGCATCAGTGAAAAAATAAAAAATTTATAGCTCGCAGAATAAAGCGATGCAAAAATAATTTTTTTATATAAAATTTTTTTTATTGTATAAAAAGCGCCAAAACATAAAAAAAATGATATAATGAGGTATCGTCGTAATCGTACTAACCCCAAGAATAAAACCGATTTATCAATTTTACCACACGCGGAACGGTATAAACGCCCCCCAAAAGAAATTCATGAATTGCTGATTTTTGTTCATTCTAACCTCCCAAAATTGAAATAAAAAGCGATCAAAAAATGTCACATGCCCAAAAATGGTACCAATAAAAACGTCAACTCGTTCCGCAAAAAATAAGACCCCACATGACTCTGTGGGCCAAAATATGCAAAAATTATAGCTCTCAAAATGTGATGATGCAAAAACTATTTTTGCAATAAAAAGCGTCTTTTAGCGTGACAGCTGCCAAACATAAAAACCCGCTATAAATAGTAAATCAAACCCCACTTTATCACCCCCTTAGTTAGGGAAAAATAATAAAATTAAAAAAAAATATTTATTTCCATTTTCCAATTAGGGTTATGGTTGCGGCTAAAGTTAGGGTTAGGGTTGGGATAGGGGTGTGTTAGGGTTAGGTTTGTGCTTAGGTTGGTTAGTGTTAGGGTTGGATTTAGAATGGGGGGTTTCCCCTTTGTTTAGGCACATCGTGGTCTAAAAAGTGACATGGGTCGATCTCAATTCACCCAATTTTCTGCGTTGAAAAAGTCAAAGTGCTCCTTCCCTTCTGATTCCCATGCGCCCAAAAAAAGTTTCCCCCACATATAGGGTATCAGCTTCCGACAAATTGCACAAAAACTTTGGGGTCCAATTTCTTTGTTCCCCTTTGGGAAAATAAAAATTGGGGGGAAATACTTTTTTTTGTAAAAAAAAAATGATTTTTTTTTTTTTACGGCTGACGTTATCAACTTTCTGAAGCACTTGGGCTTCATAGTGCTCACCACCATTTGATAAGTTCCTTGTGGGGCAATTTTCCAAAAGGGGGACTTGTGGGGGGGGTTTCCCCTGTTTAGGCCAAAACAGGGGGTTTTCCCAAAAACAAATGAAGCCCCCAAACTATTCCATTAAAATTGCAATCCAAACGCATCTTCCCTTCGAGCTTCGAAATGTGTACATCAGAGTTTTTTTTCCCCCAAAATGGGTACAGCGTACTAGGACAAATTGGACAACAACTTTTGGGGTCCAAATTTTTTCCCGTTACCCCTTTTGAAAAAAAAAGTTGGGGGGCTAAAGATATTTTGTGGAAAAAAAAAAGATTTTTTTATTTTTAGTGGGCGTTATAAACTTTAGTGAAAACCTGGGGGTTTAAAAATTCTTAACAAAACTAGATAAATTCCCGAGGGGAGTTTCCAAAAAAGGTGTATTTGTGGGGGGTTTTTATTTTAGGCCATAGGGGCCCCAAACACGACAGGGCCAGCCAATTTTGCTTTAAAAAGTCAAACGGCGCTCCTTCCCCCCCGAGCTTGTCATGCCCCAACAGGGTTACACCCCCATTTTTGGGGATCAGAGTACGACAAATTGCACCCAAAAATTTTGGTGTTTTTTTTCCCTTGGGAAAAAAAAGTTGGGATAAAAAAATCGTTTTTTGGGAAAAAAAATGAGTTTTTTAAATTTTACGGGTCTACTTTTAAAAGTGTGAAAACGGGGGTTCAAATTGCTACCAAAAAATCAAAAGTTCCCTTTGGGGGTTGTTTCCAAAAAAGGGGTCATTGTGGGGGTTTTCCCGGTTTAGGCAATAGGGGGTCCCAAAAAGAACATTGGGGTCCAATCTCAATTCCCCAAATTTTGGGTTGGAAAAGTCAAATGCGCCCCCCTTTT
>JARQOD010000001.1:668650788-668667822 GCA_033576555.1 Oophaga sylvatica | reverse complement strand
GAATACTCCCATCCGCAGCTCCTGCTCTCGCTGTTATTAGCGGCAGCAGGTATCAGATGATGGGAGCTGTAGTCCCATCAGCTGACACCAGTGACCAGAGGTAAACTTTATACCTCCGATCACAGCTGAGCGCTCACGCTGTCTTTTGACAGTGTGGGAACCACGGCTCTCTGACTGGCGGGGATGATTTCACCACTGATCAGAAGCAGTGTTTGCCGCGCTGGTACCCGATCTTATAGCAACCCGCCGGACCCAAACATCCATGTGTCCGCCCATCTCTAGTTTTTTGTGGCTTACACTCCTTGTGTAGTGTGTCAATGACTTCCTTCAGGACATCTGTCAAGTCAGCAGTCTTCCCCATGGTTGTGGAGCCTACGGAAACAGACTAAGGGACCTTTTTAAAAGTTTAGGAATCCTTTAAAAGGTGTTTTTTTCTTAATTATTCTAGTTTACTGAAATAATAAATTTTGGGTTTTCATTAGCTGTAAGCCATAATCAACATTGACAGAAATAAACACTTGAAATAGATCACTCTGTTTGAACTTACTCTATACAATATGAGTTTCACTTTTTGTATTGAAGAACTGAAATAAATTAACCTTTTGATGATATTCTAATTTAGTGAGAATCACTTGTATATTATTTCAATATTTTATTCTAAGATCTATTCATTATAATCTACTTTGTTCATGGGACAACTCCTTTAAGTTTGTTTCCTTATGAAAAAGTTTATAATTATATTTGATAAGGAAAAACATCCTCAATTTTAGACTTTTTTTTATTCCAAAAATATGAATGTTGGCCCACGACTTTGTCCAAGTTTTAATTTTGGCCCTCTGTGTATTTGAGTTTGACATCCCTACGCTAAGGGCATTGGAAGATGCAATCACATGACTAATAAGTGTATAGATGCCAAGTAGAGGTCATGTGTTTCACATTCAACTCTCTTCCTTACTTGATGCACGTTCCTATTAACAATAAGATAGCTCTTTGATGACGACTTCTTAAAAAAAAAAAAAGTAACAAACTCACCTTTTAAGAGCAACAATTCTACGATGTCGGCATATCCTTTCCATGCAGCAGCATGCAGAGCAGTGTCACCAAGCTTGTTCTAACAGATGAAAGCAAATTATAAGCCTCAGTTTCTCCACTTGACAACTCATACAGATAAAAGTGAGCACACCCAGTATAAAGAGTATGATTCCTTATGCCTTCAAAAAGTATCCCTGAGACACTCACAAGATCTGCTGTACTCACAGTGTAATAATATTTCTTCTAACAAAAGGGCGAGATGTATGTTACCAAGAGCAGCTTTTGGAAAAGACTGAAGACGCCAGGAGAACTACTGAGAATACAGTGATTGAAGAGAGAAGACTCTCAGCTCAGGTCCATGACATGCATTTGACTTGGGGATTGTGACTGGATGTGTCACTACTGTGTCTTTATAGAGAATAGATCTCCAGTATGCACGCAACACATCATAAACATAAATCTTACCATTGCATATGCAAAGGACGGGATCACATACCTGTTGGTTGAGTTCAATGTTTGGCTGTGACAGCAAGACTTCTACAACATCTAGAAGATGAAAAAGTAAACATATATAAGAGTGACCAAATGCACATCAGGAGATTATGGTGCACTTTTTAAGAGCATCATATTGCATTAAATGTTCTACCAAAAGTAATGGGCCAATTGCATGAATGCTGCTAAGAAACAAACCAATGCACCCAGAGCTACGAGTTGGCTTTTTTCATGAGAGGCTTCCTCCCCGGCAATGACTGACACCGATGACCACTGATTTATCTCCCTGTGCACCCTCACTGCTTGTGAAGTAGCACTCGTTTCTGACCAGGCTCACCATCCTTCTATAGATCGCACTCCAATAATCAGTGAGCTGCCACCATTACAATTTGTCTAGTGCTGTCCATGACAGCGCCATGCTCTTCCTAATCTAAACCTCCGTCTCTTCTCTATTTTCGTAATCGCATGGTGACGGTAGAGAAAGTAAACGGGTATGTACAAAGTAGAGGAAAAAATGAAATCATGTGTATATCATATCATTATTTTACACTTAAGTCTATTACGCTACACTTTTAATACCTTTTCAATAACGTTTGTAATGCAATGCGACATTACATGAATTTAACATAGAAAAAGGTTTTTTCTGTCACAGAATAGCAACTATTTGACCAACTTCTTATATCTTGTACACTTCAATCCCACAAAATGGCATATAAAGAAGCCATTTTCAGTAACGTATTCAAGTCCCAAGCAAAAGCAAAATGTAACAAATGATATATAAAGACAGCAGCTACAAATACCTCTATGTCCCCCATGAGATGCCCAATATAAGGCAGTGCTTCCAGCTTTATCCAAACCATTGACTCCAACTCTGTTCTCTAAGCATTCTCTTAGCCAGCTAAGGTTACCTGGAATGTAGAAAGGAAGATGTAATAGAAAGGTAAACCAGAAGATATCACCCTCCTTATAGACAGTCCAAATGTCCCAAATGTTTATTAATTATTAATGATTCTTCTTGGTATGATTTTTTTTACACCTTTACTGTAACCCATAATCTGTACAATTCAAGAAAAAGCGAAATCTTTTAGGGTGGAAAAAGAAAAATAAAGAACTAAAATTATTTGGTTACATAAATATTCACACACAATGAGACACTGAATGCTTTCAGCATGGCACAGCTAGAATTGCCGATCCTTGCCCACTCTTCTTTGACGTAGTGCTCCAAATCTGTCGGATTGCAAGGGCATCTCCTGCATAAAGCTCTCTTCAGGTCAACACACAGATTTTCAATTGGATTCAAGTCTGGGTTCTGGCTGGGACAATCCAAATCTTTGATCTTCTGGTGATGCCATTCTGGTGAAGCCATATACCAGTAGGCTCATTGAATAATTGGAGCTGTTCATAATTCTCTCCAACTTGACTAAAGCCCCAGTTCCAGGTACAGAAAAACAGCTTGAGAAGCAGAATAAAGCCTCCACCATACTTCATCTCTGTGTATGGACTTCTTTTGGTGAAGCGCAGTATTGGCATTGCACCAAACATACATTTCAATATTATGGCCAAAAAGAGCATAACACTTTTTCTCAAATGCTTTTGGCAGACGTGATGTAGAGTTTGACAAAATATTGCCAGGCTTGGATATTTGTCTTTTTAAGAAATGGCTTATGTTTTTCCAGAATAACTCCAGGCCAGACATAGATTGCTTGGGAGACGGTTTTCACATGCAGTACACAACCAGTACTTGCCAGAAATTTCTGCAGTTCCGTTAATGTAGGCCTCTTTGCAGCATCCAAGATCAATTTTCTTCATGTCTTTGCATCAATTTTTGAAGACCATTCAGCTCTAGGTAATATCACTTTTCAGCAAATTTAAGCCAATTCTTGATAGTATTCACGGTGTTCCTTGGTATATCTAATATCTTTGAAATATTTTTGTACTCTTCTGCCGACTGATAACTTTTAACTAAGAGATCCATTTGAAGCGTTGTAAGTGGTTTACATACCATGGCTTTGGCGGTGAAATACAAATAATGAAATATCAGGAAAATCTTACGTGGACAGCTAAATGTTATATGTGGTTAATCAGAATCACTTTAAATGGTAGCAGGTATGTACTCCCTACTATGTAACATGAGTTTAAGGGCTCTCAGACGACAATGCACAAACTGGCCAAGGCTCTCCTAACCAGAGTATGACACATTCATATACCATATTTTTCGGACTATAAGATGCACCGGACTATAAGACGCACCCAGGTTTTAGAGGTGGAAAATAGGGAAAAATATATTTGAAGCAAAAAATGTGGTAAAATATTTAATAACATACTATTATATGTGGTGTTATTATATATAATAGTATGTTATTATGTTGGAAGCTACGGGTAGGAGATGGTGCTGCGGGACCAGTGTGGTGTCTGTAAACTACTATGTGAAGACGCTGGAGGGTGAGTATAAGGCCGGGGTCACACATGCGAGAAACTCGCACGATTTCGTGTGAGTCTCTCGCATGAACACCCGGCACTGCCGCCGGCACTCAGACTGGATCGTGCGGCTGCATAGAAATACATGCCGCATAGAAATAGAGACAGATGATAGAGACAGAGTTGATAGAGACAGAGATGATGAGACAGAGATGATAGAGACAGAGATGATAGAGACAGAGATGATAGAGACAGAGATGATAGAGACAGAGATGATAGAGACAGAGGTGATAGAGACAGAGGTGATAGAGACAGAGGTGATAGAGACAGAGGTGATAGAGACAGAGGTGATAGAGACAGAGGTGATAGAGACAGAGGTGATAGAGACAGAGGTGATAGAGACAGAGGTGATAGAGACAGAGGATGGATAGAGACAGAGATGATAGAGACAGAGATGATAGAGACAGAGATGATAGAGACAGAGATGATAGTGACAGATGATAGAGACAAGATGATAGAGACAGAGATGATAGAGACTAGAGATGAGATAGATGATAGAGACAATGATAGAGACAAGATGATAGAGACAGAGATGATAGAGAGATTAGAGACAGAGATGATAGAGACAGATGACAGATGATAGAGACAGAGATGATAGAGACAGAGATGATAGAGACAGAGATGATAGAGACAGAGATATAGAGACAGAGATGATAGAGACAGAGATGATAGAGACAGAGATGATAGAGACAGAGATGATAGAGACAGAGATGATAGAGACAGAGATGATAGAGACAGAGATGATAGAGACAGAGATGATAGAGACAGAGATGATAGAGACAGAGATGATAGAGACAGAGATGATAGAGACAGAGATGATAGAGACAGATGATAGAGACAGATTGATAGAGACAGAGATGATAGAGACAGAGATGATAGAGACAGAGATGATAGAGACAGAGATGATAGAGACAGAGATGATAGAGACAGAGATGATAGAGACAGAGATGATAGAGACAGAGATGATAGAGACAGAGATGATAGAGACAGAGATGATAGAGACAGAGATGATAGAGACAGAGATGATAGAGACAGAGATGATAGAGACAGAGATGATAGAGACAGAGATGATAGAGACAGAGATGATAGAGACAGAGATGATAGAGACAGAGATGATAGAGACAAGATGATAGAGACAGATGATAGAGACAGAGATGATAGAGAAGATGATAGAGAAGAGATGATAGAGACAGAGATGATAGAGACAGAGATGATAGAGACAGATGATAGAGACAGAGATGATAGAGACAGAATGATAGAACGAGATGATAGAGACAGAGATGATAGAGACAGAAGATAGAGACAGAGATGATAGAGACAGATGATAGAGACAGAGATGATAGAGACAGAGATGATAGAGACAGAGATGATAGAGACAGAGATGATAGAGACAGATGATAGAGACAGAGATGATAGAGACAGAGATGATAGAGACAGAGATGATAGAGACAGATGATGATAGAGACAGAGATGATAGAGACGAGATGATAGAGACAGAGATGATAGAGACAGAGATGATAGAGACAGAGATGATAGAGACAGAGATGATAGAGACAGAGATGATAGAGACAGAGTGATAGAGACAGAGATGATAGAGACAGAGGTGATAGAGAAGAGTGATAGAGACAGAGGTGATAGAGACAGAGATGATAGAGACAGAGATGATAGAGACAGAGATGATAGAGACAGAGATGATAGAGACAGAGATGATAGAGACAGATGATAGAGACAAGATGATAGAGACAGAGATGATAGAGACAGAGATGATAGAGACAGAGATGATAGAGACAGATGATAGAGACAGAGATGATAGAAAAGAGATGATAGAGACAGATGATAGAGACAAGATGATAGAGACATAGATGATAGAGACAGATGATAGAGACAGAGATGATAGAGACAGAGATGATAGAGACAGAGATGATAGAGACAGAGATGATAGAGACAAGATGATAGAGACAGATGATAGAGACAGATGATAGTAGGACAGAGATGATAGAGACAGAGATGATAGAGACAGAGATGATAGAGACAGAGATAGAGAGATGATAGAGACAGAGATAGAGACATAGATAGAGACAGAGATGATAGAGACAGATAAGAGACAGGATATAGAGACAGAGACGATAGAGACAGATGATATAGAGACAGAGATGATAGAGACAGAGATGATAGAGACAGATGATAGAGACAGAGATGATAGAGACAGAGATGTAGAGACAGAGATGATAGAGACAGATGATAGAGACAGAGATGATAGAGACAGAGATGATAGAGACAGAGATGATAGAGACAGATGATAGAGACAGAGATGATAGAGACAGAGATGATAGAGGACAGAGATGATAGAGACAGAGATGATAGAGACAGAGATGATAGAGACAGATGATAGAGACAAGATGATAGAGACATAGATGATAGAGACAAGATGATAGAGACATAGATGATAGAGACAGATGATAGAGACAGAGATGATAGAGACAGATGATAGAGACAGAGATGATAGAGACAGAGATAGAGACAGAGATGATAGAGACAGAGATGATAGAGACAGAGATGATAGAGACAGAGATAGAGACAGATGATAGAGACAGATGAGAGAGGATGATAGAGACAGATGATAGCGACAGATGATAGAGACAGATGACAGAGATGATAGAGACAGAGATGATAGAGACAGAGATGATAGAGACAGAGATGATAGAGACAGAGATGATAGAGACAGAGATGATAGAGACAGAGATGATAGAGACAGAGATGATAGAGACAGAGATGATAGAGACAGAGATGATAGAGACAGAGATGATAGAGACAGATGATAGAGACAGAGATGATAGAGACAGAGATGATAGAGACAGATGACAGATGATAGAGACAGAGATGATAGAGACAGATGATACAGAGATGATAGAGACAGAGTTGATAGAAATGTGACACGTATGCGTTTCATGTGCGCATGATGCGCTGCACAAAAAAACGCAAGTGTGAAAGTAGCCTAACCTTTTAATTAATTCTCTGTTGTACAGTGTCTGAAGGACCTGTGATGACATCATGAAGAGGCAGGGCTTTGGTCATGTGATGCTCCAGCCCACCCTCTTCATGACCTCATCACAGGTCCTTCACAGGAGCATTCAGCCTCCCATCAGCACAGCCCCAGGCTGTCAGGTATGCCAGCTGCTCCTGCTGCCTCCTTCTCCTTCAGACACCGATCTGCCCAGCTGCTGCAGGAATCAGGCGCTGGGGAAACTGTGGCTCTGTGATCTGCTGCTCCCCGCTCACTGCTCAGCTGATAGGTGGGTGGGGAAGCGGCTGATTAATATTCACTGCACTTAAGTAGGGACCAGGGGTTTCCCCAGCACTTGTTTCCTGCAGCAGAGGGGATATTTTCTTGCCTCCTGCTGATCCCATTCCACCGCTACCCCCAGCCCCCCTCCCATAAGACGCACCCACACTTTCCTCCCAAATTTGGAGGAAAAAAAGTGCGTCTTATGGTCCAAAAAATACGGTAGTTCTGTGAGGATGTCACGCTCTCAATGGGAGACCTGCAGCCAGTCCGTGCTCGAACTGATTTGCACGTATCTCTGGATGAGTCCTAAGTGTGATAGGCTAGTTCTGCACACAACCACATCGCCGATTATGAGTCCACATTTACGCAAACATTTTATTTTGGTTATTTCATTCTCCCACTCCCTCCAAACTGAGTTGTTTGCTTCTCAAATCGATTTGTACAGAATATAAGTAACGTTAAAAGGTAAAAAAAAAAAAAAAAAAAAAAAGTTCTGAAATTCTTCCTCTTGGTATAATTTTGTTTTTACGTGTCAAAAACTTTGTATTTTAACTGGGGAACGTGGACTTTTTATATCCGCTTTATCTGTTTGGAGCAATACTGGTGAACATTTACCTACATTTCAAATGCATTTTTGTGTACCAATATTTTGTCACTTTTAAGATTTCTACCCGCTGTCCGTTATGTGTTGCTAATATTCAGAGGCTAAAATCCTGTAAGAAAAAAACAAACAAACAAGACCTGCTCACAGCTGAAAAGTAGTTGTCTGTGTGAGCTGTACTCCAGAATAAAGGTACTGTCACACTAAGTGAGATCGCTAAAGTGTCAGCGATTTTATGACGCAGTAGCGATCTCGTTAGCGACTTAGCTGTGTGTGACATGTAGCAGCGATGTGGCCCCTGCTGAGATGTCGCTGATCGCTTATGAACGTTCTGAGCCGTTTTTTGGTCGTTGGTGTCCTGCTGGTGAGCCTGAATCACTGAGTGTGACACCCTTTATGAACGACTTTACCAGCGTCGCAGGCGGGACTAGGTTTTCTCAACGACCGCAGAGGTCGTTATACAGATTGCTAATCTCTGATGAGATCTTTGTGCTTGGAAGCTAACTAGCGACCACATAGCGATCGCACCAACGATCTCGCCAGGTCGTGTCGTTATCGTGATCGCTGGTGCGATCGCTAAGTGTGACAGTGCCTTTAGAAATTTCACCTGCATTGACACCTTCTAAACTAGAAGCAAAGGAGAAAGATTAGTGCCTCTGATTAGAGGCTGGACTTTACACTCTACTTAATAAGAACAACATGGCCAGCAGTTCGTGATGATTAGGGCTCTGCTGCCTTATTTACCACCAGTACAGAGGAGTTGCCAGACATAGCCATGCAGTATGTACCCCACCAGCATAAACGTCATAATGCTGCCAGGACAAGGCCAATAGTGCGTAGAAGGTGTAGGGATTTTTCCTTCATGGAGCGTAGCAATGCATTCGCAATATAGAATTGATTTTGAAATTTTGTTCATACGGAAAATTGAGTTTCTCAAACAGCTAATTAACAGAATTTGAGTAAGCAGAATCTGTCAGTGGGACTAACCTTCACATGTCGTCTATAGCACATACAGGTCCTTCTCAAAAAATTAGCATATAGTGCTAAATTTCATTATTTTCCATAATGTAATGATTACAATTAAACTTTCATATATTTTAGATTCATTACACACCAACTGAAATTTGTCAGGTCTTTTATTGTTTTAATACTGATGATTTTGGCATACAACTCCTGATAACCCAAAAAACCTGTCTCAAAAAATTAACATATCAAGAAAAGGTTCTCTAAACGACCTATTACCCTAATCTTCTGAATCAACTAATTAACTCTAAACACATGCAAAAGATTCCTGAGGCTTTTAAAAACTCCCTGCCTGGTTCATTACTCAAAACCCCCATCATGGGTAAGACTAGCGACCTGACTGATGTCAAGAAGGCCATCATTGACACCCTCAAGCAAGAGGGTAAGACCCAGAAAGAAATTTCTCAACAAATAGGCTGTTCCCAGAGTGCTGTATCAAGGCACCTCAATGGGAAGTCTGTTGGAAGGAAACAATGTGGCAGAAAACGCTGTACAACGAGAAGAGGTGACCGGACCCTGAGGAAGATTGTGGAGAAGGACCGATTCCAGACCTTGGGGGACCTGAGGAAGCAGTGGACTGAGTCTGGTGTAGAAACATCCAGAGCCACCGTGCACAGGCGTGTGCAGGAAATGGGCTACAGGTGCCGCATTCCCCAGGTAAAGCCACTTTTGAACCATAAACAGCGGCAGAAGCGCCTGACCTGGGCTACAGAGAAGCAGCACTGGACTGTTGCTAAGTGGTCCCAAGTACTTTTTTCTGATGAAAGCAAATTTTGCATGTCATTCGGAAATCAAGGTGCCAGAGTCTGGAGGAAGACTGGGGAGAAGGAAATGCCAAAATGCCTGAAGTCCAGTGTCAAGTACCCACAGTCAGTGATGGTGTGGGGTGCCATGTCAGCTGCTGGTGTTGGTCCACTGTGTTTCATCAAGGGCAGGGTCAATGCAGCTAGCTATCAGGAGATTTTGGAGCACTTCATGCTTCATCGGCTGAAATGCTTTATGGAGATGAAGATTTCATTTTTCAGCACGACCTGGCACCTGCTCACAGTGCCAAAACCACTGGTAAATGGTTTACTGACCATGGTATTACTGTGCTCAATTGGCCTGCCAACTCTCCTGACCTGAACCCCATAGAGAATCTGTGGGATATTGTGAAGAGAAAGTTGAGAGACGCAAGACCCAACACTCTGGATGAGCTTAAGGCAGCTATCGAAGCATCCTGGGCCTCCATAACACCTCAGCAGTGTCACAGGCTGATTGCCTCCATGCCACGCCGCATTGAAGCAGTCATTTCTGCAAAAGGATTCCCGACCAAGTATTGAGTGCATAACTGAACTTTATTATTTGATGGTTTTTTTTGTTTGTTTTTAAAAAACACTTATTTTATTGGACGGTTGAAATATGTTAATTTTTTGATACAGGTTTTTTGGGTTATCAGGAGTTGTATGCCAAAATCATCAGTATTAAAACAATAAAAGACCTGACAAATTTCAGTTGGTGTGTAATGAATCTAAAATATATGAAAGTTTAATTGTAATCATTACATTATGGAAAATAATGAAATTTAGCACTATATGCTAATTTTTTGAGAAGGACCTGTAGAGGTCACAGGAAGCCGAATAAAATGATACCTTGATCCAATGTCTTATTCCAGAGAAATCCACATTTTTCTTAATACATAAATGAGCTATTAAGATCTATGGGCCAGACATAGATCTCCCCAAGAACCTGCCTCCAAAGCATATTTAAATAAAATGGGGAGTTACCAGTGTGATATGTAATGGCTACTCTCACTGCAGAGCTGTGCGTGATTACAGCTAAGGCTATTTTCACACCTGCGTTTTATCGTGCAGCGCATCGTGCGCTATCGGTCGCAAGCACAATGTTCCCCTATCTTTAACATGGCGGGCGCAGGGTCTAGCGCTTCCACACGTTCATCTGCGTTTGTCGTGCGCTGTGCATTTTCCAGGTGTGCGCCAATACGCGCTAGACGCTACATGTTGCATTTTTTTTCCGCTCAACCACCTTAAAAAAGCGTGTGCGCCAAAAAATAACATTACAGTCTATGTGGCGCTGGCGGGCTTTTGCGCGCATGCGATTTTTGAGTTAATAATGTCTAGACACTTGTTTAAAACACCCTCTACACAAGCAACATTGTTTGTGAGGAGTGTAGATAAAAGAAGGTGAAAAAGACAGATATGATAAATGACAGAGACAGAATGATAGAGACAGAGATGATAGAGACAGAGATGATAGAGATGATAGAGAGAGATGATAGAAACACAGATGATAGAGACAGATGATAGAGACAGATGATAGAGACAGATGATAGAGACAGATGATAGAGACAGATGATAGAGACAGATGATAGAGACAGATGATAGAGACAGATGATAGAGACAGATGATAGAGACTGATGATAGAGACAGATGATAGAGACACAGATGATAGAGACAGAGATGATAGAGACAGAGATGATAGAGACAGAGATGATAGAGACAGATAAACAGAGATGATAGAGACAGAGATGATAGAGACAAAATGATAGAGACAGAATGATAGAGACAGATGATAGAGACAGAGATGATAGAAACAGATGAGAGACAGATGATAGAGATGATAGACAAGATGATAGACAGAGATGATAGACAGAGATGATAGAGACAGAGATGATAGAGACAGAGATGATGAGACAGAGATGATAGAGACAGAGATGATAGAGACAGAGATGATAGAGACAGAGATGATAGAGACAGAGATGATAGAGACAGAGATGATAGAGACAGAGATGATAGAGACAGAGATCACAGAGATGATAGATGATAGAGACAGAGATGATAGAGACAGAGATGATAGAGACAGAGATGATAGAGACAGAGATGATAGAGACAGAGATGATAGAGACAGAGATGATAGAGACAGATGATAGAGACAGAGGTGATAGAGACAGAGTGATAGATGTAGAAATGTGACACGTAGACAACCCATGCACCAAAAAACGTAAACGCATGCAAAAACGCTTGAAATCGCTTACAATCGCATACAAACGCTGCGTTTTTTTGTCGTAATGCGCACACTGATGCGACAAAATATCGCAGCGTTTAAAAGCGATTGCACGCTTTTTTTTAATGCGTTTGATGTGCGCTCGAAACAGCGCAAAAAGGCGCAAGTGTGAAAGTAGCCTAACACAGTAGAGCATTAGTGTATTATTTTTTTAGGGAGCTGTGGTAACCAAAAAAGCTTTTTTTTTCTGATTACATTTATTAATCAGGCTAATTAACCCTATTTTGATAGATCAGACTTATAAATGCAGCAATACCAAATATGTTTATTTTTTATATTTAATGGGAGAAAAGGAGGGTGATTTGAACTTTAGTTTTGTACTTTATTTTTAGTCCTCTATGGGGACTTTAACCTGCAGTCCTCTGGTTGTTTATACCATGTACTGCAATACCACAGTACTGCAGTATATAGTATAAATCTTTGCCTCATTTGAACCTCAGCATATAGCTAATATTCAGAAGAGTACCAAGATGGTGGTGATGAGGACCTCCAGTAGGCCCCCAGGTGCAATAGTAACCCACTGGCATACCACGACCGCGACTCAAGGCACTGGTGGGAGCTGGTAAGCACAATCAGCGGCACGTAATCCATTTTAATGCTGTTGTCAGAGATTGACAGCAGCATTTAAATGGTTGACAGCAGCAGTTATATGGTTAACAGCAGCGTCCAGAGCTTATTTCTCACCATGGCTGTTAAGAGACAGATGCCGGCTATTTAATATAGCCAGTATCTGCTGCGTGTGGAAAGCTCAACTTCTCAGCCTTTTCCACAAGCGTTCACCCCTGCAATCACATATATGTGTGTGATATTGTGTTAAAGAATGAAATGCGTTTTCTGGTTACAGAAAAACTCTGTCCCATGGAGTAGTTTTGTTAAAAAAAAAAAATCTTAACATTCTCCCTAGGTCCAGGGACGAGTCTCCGACACTGCTCCCATTGTCCGTTACTGTCTGCAGCACTGAAGTCACTTCAAAAACACTCCAGTTTTGCCCATGTACATGGCACAAGCCAATTTGAGTGACAGAAATCATACATTGGCTGCAGTGCTCTTGACTATGATGAGCGAGTATACTTGTTGCTCGGGTTTCCCCGAGAATGCTTGGGTGATCTCAGAGTAACCAGACAATTCTATCATGGCAAAAAACTCACCACAGCATACAACACATGAAAGCAGCCTATCTGATACACCTTTGCACAACAGGTGTTTGTTTTTTGTTAAGTTGTTTTCCAAAACGTGTCTTAACTTACTGACAAAGCAGAGGTCTTTAAAAAGGTCCTCTGCGCTGTAAGCCAGTAATGTTGCTCTGGGACCTGCAGTCCTACGAGCCTTGTTTATGTTTATAAGGGGCTTACAGAGTTAGCCGGAGAGCTGGGCGGGACTGGCTAACCACACACACCTCCCACCTATGGGGGTGGCTACAGCTAAATAATATGACTGTGGTTTAGTCACATGGGTTGTAGGAAGTTAAGGTCCTGGAAGAGGACAGGCCTGTGTGTCGGAAGGTCCTATGAGTGGATGGATTTCCTGAAGAGCACATGGAGAGGCTGTGTACCTGGATGGTCTCTGTGTTGGAAGGTCCCACGAGGGGACTAGATTCCTGAAGAGCAGAGGGTGAGACCATGTATGTGCACAGTCTGTAACAGCACCGTGTTGAGGAAGCTACCGTCCTTCTGAGGGTTTGGACTGTCAGGAGTGCCCTGATCGCAAGGACGGTGATCCCAGTAAAGCAGCTTCCAAGGGAGAGAGAACTGACAAGGAGTTAGCGTGTGGAGCAGGAGCTCCTGTAAGGTAACTCCAGACAGGTATCTGCCATTGGAACAGACTGTTGGTGCTTGTTATGTTCCGTGGACATTAATGAACTGTTCGACGTGTGGTCGCCCACCGTAACTGGACAAAGAAGTCCGGCATGTTTAGGGACTGCGAGTTAAAGCCGTATATTATGAAGTGCTATGGACTATGTGAGGTCTGTGATGTGTAACATGGCCTACAGTGGTTTATGATGCCTGAATAAACCAAAATATACTGATTATGTGAGAAAACCGTTCCGGTGTGCCTTTATCCCGTTGCCAAGAGAGTGTCCCCCCAACACACACAGTGAGCGCGATCTTACAATGGTCAAGGAACAAAAACCTTTTACAAGGTTAATGGTGACAATCCGGTACTCATAAAAACACAGCAAACAAGGAAAAAGATCAATACTAAAATTCCATTTGAGCAGATGAATTAGAGGAGAAAAAAAAAAGTTTGTGCACGGAGTTAGCATTAATGGGACCTGTCGGCAAGTTTTCACTTATTGGAAGGAGAAGCATTAACCCTGGTGCACGTCCAGCCTGATTTGCACACAAAAAAAAAACTTCACCATTTCCAGAAGAGTCTTCTAATATCTTTATTCAGAAAGAGGTGACAGGATCCCTTTAAAAAGAAAACAAAAATTTCTGGTAAGTAGATAACACTCACCTCTTTTAGCTGCTTCATGCAGTGGATTATCAATGGATTCAGCCTGTTCTGCAACTGGAAAGAAGAGTTCCATTTTTCATTTTGACACATATGTGCAAGCAGCCAAATATCTTATCAAGAAATATTTCATTATACCATTTTTTATTTTTTTTTTTTTAGACACAATGGTATTTTTTGCTAAATTATCTGGCTAGTCTTAGAAACCTGGTTATTGCTGACGTAATAGTAGTGCTTTAGTGCTGCCCCCATTGATTTAACGATCCAGAAAATTGCAGGTCTGCAGCAGAATTTGCACGCGTTTCATTTGAAATTTGTTCAAATTATTTTTTTCGCATTTTAAAGTGCAAAATCTATAATAATCGACAGTCGTGGGCAAAAGTTTTACAATCGATACAAATTTTGGTTTTCACAAAGTTTGATGCTTTAGGCTATGTTCACACACTGCTTTCTTTAGTGCAGCCAAAACCCACTTACAACAAGGTTTTGCTGCAGATTTGTCATTTATCTACAGTACATGTTTAATAAAGTTAGTTCCATTCACCAAAAACTCATGGTTGCGTTTTTTGCACTCTTATTGCTTTCTATGGTGAAAAAACGCTGTTAAAATGCTGAAAGAACTGATGTTACGGTTCTTAAAAAAAAGCAGTTTTCCAATTCAGTCAGGAAAAAATGGATGCTTCTGCAACTTGTTCTGGCGTGCCGGACACGGAGCCATTTTATCACCTTTGCTTTGTGACATGGCGCTCCAACATGCTGCAAAACATTGTCCATCACTAAAGTGCTCCTAGGTCGTTGGTAGAAGTTGACCTTGGAGGATGTTTAGATGCCAATCTTTCTTAATGGCAGTGTTCTTGGGCAAAATTGTGAGCGAGTCCACTGCTTGGATGAAAAGTATGAATGGTCTCATGATGCTTTACTGTTGGCTCACCTCAGTACTCTGCAGTCCAATCTCTGCACTTCCTGCAGAGTTATTTTCTCTGACGATGCCCCCTTCAGACTGTTTGGGACACCTGGAAGAATGAATGTCGGGTGAAGAAGAAGTGAGCACTATCATGAGTCCTGTGTCATGCCAACAGTAAAATATCCCGAGACCTTTCATGTGTGGGAGCTTTTCATCATCCATGAAGTGGTCTCACTCGCAATTTTGCCCAAGAACACTGCCATGAACAAAGAATGGCATCTAAACATCCTCCAAGATCAACTCTGCGATGAACAATGCATTTTTCAACATGATAGCGCAAAGTCACAAGGCAAAAATGATACTAAGAGGCTCAATGAACAAAGCATAGTAATTTCTGGTCCTTGGACAGGAACCTTCCCAGATCAAAATATCAATATATCATATTAAAAAGTTGGAGGGCACACAGAAATTGTGAGAAACTTTAAAGAACTGCTTAAGAATGTGTTGCACAAATCATAATTTGGCCCAGAAGACGATATCCAGCATGTCAGGGCGAAGGATAGAGCCTTGATGTAAGCCAATAAGTGGAAAACATCTAAAAAAAGGGCTGTAGTATTAATAAGAAAAATTGATAGCTATGTATCAACAAAAAAAAAAAAATAGGCAAAATTAGGCTGGATTATACTAAAATGTTGTATTTGGATCGGTGGCTACAAGCCTAAAGTTAGCCATTGACATGAAGTAAGTACTGTTGCCATCTCCATTTGAACCATAACCATGTCTGTTGGATTTGGCCAACCAGCAGGATTATTATCAGCAAGTAGAGGAATAGACATCCATTTGTATAGCTAGATCACAAATCTGGAATGACTACAGTCACATCTAAAAAAGAACACTCCAATGAGAACATCACCACTGTGAGGAGAATACATTTTATTCTGGCCATTTCTGCACTTAAAAAGCTGAAATTAAGACTTCCTTTTTAACCCAAAGACATGAGCCAACATCAAGACTTCCTATAATCCTCCCTAGTTTTCTCCTGCTGTCAAAAACTGCTCGCTATGCAAATTGTTCTTAGAGGGGAAAAATCACAGAGTCTTCCTCCTTTGCCTTTATTAAGTTGCAACTCAGTGTATGTCCACAGTCTTAGGCCGTCCACATTGCATTTGGGCCACATGTTAGTGGATCCCTCAGGGCTTCTGACTGAAGCCATTAAAAACGTGATTCGGTGTAATCTCTAAGAGGCCATGCACTATAAGAGGCAAATGAGTCATATGTCCTCAGCCTTGCCTCCGTTTTGGTAGTGTCTGCCTTATTGAGGCTTGAGCACCAAAAACAATCATCCCACACAACTCTGAACCTTCACACTTGGCAAACACATCAATGCCCTAAACATACAGGGAGAGCTTTGGTCTATATGTGGGTGCTTTAATAAGCACACAAAGAAAAAATGCTGATTACAAAGTGATGCTATGCTACTAGACACAGGGGGGATTGATTTAAATCAAACTGATTTAAAACACGAAATTTTAAAACACTAGTCAGTAAGGCTTGATTTAAATCAGCGATTTAAATCAAATTTCTACCTAAACTAGTTCTTTTATTTTTAAAATGCAAGTAATAAGATTTTTAGAATCACTTTTATTTACTTTTTTTTCCCCTTTAATGGGTTAACATTATATTTTGGGCCCATGTTCTGTT
>JARQOD010000001.1:668593342-668650688 GCA_033576555.1 Oophaga sylvatica | reverse complement strand
GTCTTTTGAGCAGGAAGACGCGCGCTCTGGCTTTTCTCCTGCACCCCCTCACTGTGGCGGCCATTAACTCAGGCTCCTGGGCTCCTCGACCGCTCCTCTCCTCAATAGACACCAACGGCCAGCTGGGTGAGTGCGGATTCCTCACCCCGCAGCGCAGCATCGCTATCCTGCAGCTGCAGTCTCATCAGAGACATAAAAATTGGCTGGGGCTCACAAATTATATATATTTTGGTGAGTTTGCAATATTAACCCCTTTGAGGGTTATTTCTACCAGCTAAATTTGCTGACTGAATACCGCTGGGGTAACTCTGCTTGGTGGAGCGTTAACCCTTCAGCGTTTGAAAAAAAAAAAAAAAAAAGCCGCATAGTTTTTTGCTGGTATTACCGCTTTGACCTGCTCATACAGGTGAGACATGTCTGAACAGAGTTCAGATGCCGCGGATCACGTCCCAGTGCCATTGCGGCAATCAGATACGCAGACCTCCACAGCGTCTAGCGCTGCGGTCGACAGCGGTGGAAAATTGGATGATATCGCTCGATCGATTAATAACTTATCTGACCTTTTAGGTCAATATGTGTCTGCTAATTCCTCTCAGAGGAAGCGACGCAGGTCGTTACCGGCCTCTACACGGAGCGAGTCAGATGTATCTGATATTGGGCAGAGTTCCCCTTTAAATTCGGATGAGAAATATCCGATTCAGATGCGGACGAGCCGCAGGGGCGTTCCTCTATGACGAAGCGTACGGAGGCATTAATTGAAGCCATGAGAGATATACTACAGTTACCGGAGGAGGTAACTAGTCGTCCTGGTAAATCAGCACGCATTTTCCAGGAGTCCCGTGCTTCGCGCACAACATTGCCAGCTCTGGATGAGCTTAATGGTGTAATAGAGGAGGAACGTCTATGTCCAGATAAGCGTTTTCATGGAACGCATTTCTTTGATACACTTTATCCTTGCTCTACGGAGTTAAAGGCTAATTGGACTTCTGCTCCTGAAGTGGATGTGTCTTTGTCTCAGCTTAGTAAATCCTCTCTACTCCCTATTAAGGGAAAAGCGAGCTTACAGGAGCCTTTGGATAGAAAGGCAGAATTGGCGGCAAAAGCAAGCTATGAGGCTGCGGGTCATGGATTTCGAGCAGTGCTAGGATCCATGTGTGCTGCTAGAGCTTCTCTAAGCTGGTTGGCACGTCTGAAGACGGAGTTGCAAAATGAATCTCCGTTATCTGAGATACGGAAACTTGTGAATGGTTAGAAACGGCAGCCTGTTATATCTTTGATGCCGGTCTGGATACGGCATCTCTGCTGGCCAAAGCGCAAGCTTCAGCGGTCACAGTCAAAGAGCTTTATGGCTCAGACAGTGGGCCGGGGACGCAGTTTCCAAACAAGGGTTGTTGGCCTTACCTTACAAGGGTGCCATCTTTTTGGATCCGACCTCACAGAGCTGATTTCCAAGGCTAAGGCGAAGGAATCAGCATTACCACAGCGAAGGGCCATGGCCTCGGTGTCCAGTAAGCCTGGTGTTTATAGTGGTCGGCGGTCCTTTCGGGGCCGAGGACGATCTAGTCACTCCTCGTGGGGATCGGGTCGTCCTTCTTTCTCAGGAAAGAAATCCTCTCAGAAAACTCGTACTCCCTGGAAGCAGAGTTTCCGCCAGAACAAGCGGGAATTTGACAAGAAACCCGCAAAGTCGGATTGACGCCAGGGGTCCACTCGAGGATTCTCGAGTGGGGGGTCGCCTGCTTCTTTTCAAGGAGACTTGGATGGCTCGCGTTCCAGATTCCTGGGTAACGCGGATAGTGTCGGCAGGCTATTTCATAGAGTTTGCTTCTCAACCCCCAAATGTTTTTTGTCAATCTCGCGTTCCGTCGGAACCCGAGCTTGTTGTCGCTCTACAGCGAGAGGTCGAATCGCTACTACAAAAGGGTGTAGTGATACCGGTTCCGTCAGAGGACCGAGGGAAAGGTTTTTATTCCAACCTTTTTATAGTTCCCAAAAAGGAGAACAAATTTCGCCCGATTCTGGATCTCAAGCGATTAAAACCGGCATGTCCATGCCCGGAAATTTCGCATGGAGTCGCTTCGTTCCGTTGTGGCAGCTCTGTCACAGAACGATTTTCTGGTGTCAATCGACATTCGCGACGCCTATTTGCATATTCCCATCGGAAAGGCTCATCAGCGCTTTCTTCGATTTGCCATAGGTCAGAATCATTACCAGTTCGTGGCTCTGCCGTTCGGCTTAGCCTCAGCGCCAAGGGTCTTTACAAAAATTCTGGCGCCCCTCATGGCACTCCTTCGAAGACAGGGATTACGATTCTCCCTTATCTGGACGATCTTTTGATCGTGGCTTCCTCGGAGGAGGAGGCGTTGACGGCTCGGGATTTGTCTCTTCAGTTTCTGAAAGACTTCGGTTGGCTGGTCAATTGGGAGAAGTCGTCCCTGGAACCATCGAGGACAATTCTCTTTTGGGAATGCATCTCGACACGTTTCGGTCGGTAGTTTCCCTACCACCAGACAAACAGTCATGTCTTCTTCGACATGTACAGATTATGACATCCTCAACGGCAATGTCCCTACGGAAGTGTATGCGTCTTCTGGGACTGATGGTGGCGTCCATGGAGGCAATTCCTTTTGCCCAGTTCCACTCCAGGACTCTTCAAAGGTTCATCTTGAGTCGATGGAATCAGTCGCAATCGCTGGATTGCAGTGTCACCATTTCTCGCGCGGTGCGGGATTCTTAGAATGGTGGTTACGTCCAGGGCATTCTCCCTGGGGAAGTCTTTCCTCCCTCTGAAGTGGTCAGTCATAACCACCGATGCCAGCCTGACGGGCTGGGGGGGTGTTTGGAACAATCTCTGGATTCAGGGGGTATGGTCACCGGAAGAGTCTGTGCTTCCGATCAACATCCTGGAATTGAGGGCGATTTTCCTTTGCCTCCAACATTGGACGGTCCCTTTGAGCGGTCTGCCAGTCCGTGTGCAGACAGACAATGCGACGGCTGTCGCGTATATCAATCACCAAGGTGGGACAAGGAGTTCCAGACTCATGGTAGAGGTGTCCCGAATTCTGATTTGGGCAGAGGCCAATGTACCAGCCATTTCGGCGATTCACATTCCAGGGGTTCAGAAAATTACAGCGGACTTTCTCAGTCGCAGAAGGATGGATCCCGGGGAATGGAGCCTCCCCCGGAAGTCTTTGCACTACTGTGCTCTCGCTGGGGAACCCCCCAAGTGGATTTGATGGCATCCAGGTCCAATGCCAAGTTACCGACATTCATGTCCAGGTACAAGGACCCGAAGGCGGTGGCGGTGGATGCTCTAGTGGCTCAGTGGGATCAGTTCGAGCTGATCTATGTATTCCCGCCGATATCCTTACTTCCTCTAGTGCTGCGTCGGATCAGACTAGAGAGAATTCCAGCTATTCTGATAGCTCCAGACTGGCCAAGAAGGGTGTGGTTCTCGACAATAATGTCGCTGTTGGCGGCACCTCCGTTTCCACTCCCTCTTCAACCGGACTTGTTGACTCAGGGGCCCGTTTGTCATCCGGACTTGATGTCCCTGCGTTTGACGGCGTGGCTCTTGAGACCGAAATCTTGACCCGTAGAGGTTTTTCAGCCGAGGTCATTGCTACCCTTCGTGCTGCAAGATGTCCGGCTACTTCTAGGATTTACCACAAAATTTGGGAAACCTTCTTTTCGTGGTGTTTGGGGTCTTCTCGGAACCCGAGAAAATTTTCCATTCCCAACCTGTTGGCTTTTCTGCAGCATGGGCTAGACAAGGGTTTGGCAGTTAGCACTCTGAAAGGTCAGATTTCTGCTCTGTCCTTATTGTTCCGGAGAACCATTGCTTCGAATAGAGACGTGCTCTCCTTTTTCCGAGGTATCTCTCGTAAGTTTCCGCCGCGGAAGGCACCCGTGTCTCCTTGGCGGCTCAACCTTGTTTTGGAGGCTCTTCAGCATAAACCTTTTGAACCTATGGTTTCTGCTAGCCTTTCTTTACTTTCTTGGAAGGTGGCTTTCCTTGTTGCAGTCACTTCCTTGAGGAGAGTTTCTGAATTGGCAGCTCTTTCTTGTTCGCCTCCTTTTCTGGAGTTTTTTCCGGATCGTGTAGTGCTTCGCACTCGGGGTGATTTTTTGCCTAAAGTGGTGTCACAATTTCATGTTAACCAGGATATTGTGTTGCCTTCACTCTGTCCGGATCCGAAGAATACGAAAGAGCGAGATTTACACACATTGGATTTAGTGCGGGCCTTGAAGTTTTATCTATCTATTACTCAAGGTTTTCGTAAGACGGACTCCCTGTTTGTGGTTCCGGCAGGTCGTCGGCGTGGTCAACGAGCTTCCAAGGGTTCTATAGCTCGTTGGATCCGGTCAGCTATTTTGGAAGCTTACCGTCTTCGGGGTGAATCTTGCCCGATTAAGATTCGAGCCCATTCCACGAGAGCTGTGGCTTCATCGTGGGCTTTTCATCAAGGTGCTTCGGCAGTGCAGCTTTGCCGAGCGGCGACTTGGCGCTCTGTCCACACGTTTACAAGGTTTTATAAAGTGGACGTCAGTGCTTCCGCTGATGCAGCCCTCGGACGTAGGGTCCTGCAGGCAGCTGTAGTTTAAAGTTCTGGATGAACTTGTGTTTAGCGCTGGTTGCGCTTTGTTGTTAAGGTTTTGGGTTTCTGCCTTTTGTTGGTTTTTTCCCACCCTTATTTTTGAACTGCTTTGGGACGTCCCATCAGTAATGAATACTGTGGCTCTCTTCCTTCATCTGCAGCTGAAACACGGATTTTGGTAAAGACTTACCTGTAAAATCCTTTTCAGCGAAGGAAGGAAGAGAGACACAGCACCCTCCCAAGGCAGAAGTGTGTTGATGTTTTCAGATGCAGCGCGACCCTTATCTGATAGCGATTATCTGGGCTGAGGTCAGCGCGCTAAGGCTCTGTTCCAGCATCGCCAGCTCATCGCAGTAGTCAGGTTCCGTGAGTAGTACCTGGAACTCTGTGGTTTTTGGCTTTCTTTGCATGCATAACCTGTATCCTTGTGTTTTTTCTCTGAAGTTCCTTCAGAAGGGGTTATGTTGCTCCACTGGTGATCTTGGCTCTTTTCCTAAAAGCTTTGGTACGACTGGAGCTGAGTAGGAGGAGCCCGAGCTGGAGGGGCCAGCCAGTCATCACTCTTTTGATCTGAGGTAACATCCTGATCTGGGGCTCCGCCTACCCATCAGTAATGAATACTGTGTCTCTCTTCCTTCCTTCGCTGAAAAGGATTTTACAGGTAAGTCTTTACCAAAATCCGTGTTTTTACTTGTTTTGTGGATTTTTTTATGCAGACCGTTTTAAAATGCTTTTTTTCCATATATTTTCCCAGTCCTGTAGAGAAGTCTGTGGGAAAATTGCATAAAAAAACAGCTCCAGCGTCCCAAAACTACTAAGGATATGTGCACACAACGCTTTTAAACTAAGGCGAGCTTGCCGAGCTTTTAAAGCAGAAATCGCTTCTGGAAACTGGCGTTTTTTTTTCCTGAAGCGTCTTATGTCATCTTTTCGGTGACTTCCTGAGTGTTTTTTTATGGTTTTGGCCACTGGCAGTTTTTAGGAGAGTTATGCTATGGCTTTTGTGACTTCATTTTTACTGTCGTTTTTACTTCCTTGAATAATAACGTAACTGCTAGTGTTTTATTTAAGTCAAAACAATGGCAAAGTGCTGCAAAAGATGTCCATTATTTTTTTACTGTCATTTTCCTGCTTTTTTCACTCCATTCAAAAAAATATGTGGTCTCATTCCAAGCATCTATCCCATTGACTTGTATTTTACAGAACGTTGTCCGAGCAGAAAACAGGAGAATGCACATGTCCCTTCATTTAACCACTTAGTTTTTAGAAACCTGAAGCATTTAAAAGATGCCCAAAAAACTGAACACACGCCCACAATTCGTTACATAGAAATGCATACGTTCATTCTTTTGAGCGATTTCTGTGCACTGAAATTGAAGTGGAATGCTGAAAAGCTGCACTGCTTGCAGTGTGTTTAACCCCTTAACGACCGCCGATACTTCTTTTAACGGCGGTCGTTAAGGGTACTTAAACCACAGCGCCGTAACGGCTCTGTGGAAAAAGTGTATAGCGTCGCCCAGTGTCTGATTTTCTCCGGGGTCTCGGCTGTATAACGGCGACCTTAAAAAAAAAAAAAAAAATCCGATGCACTATTTAATTTCTCTCTCCTCTCATGTGATCGCACATCAGAGGAGAGAGACATAGTGTCCCCGATCCCCTCCCTCTACCCCCCGATGGTCCTCAGAAAATGGTGAGCGCATGCGCAATGTGCCCGCCACGATCTGCCGGCCGGCACACGGCAACAATAGGAAGATTTTTCCTGTTGGTTCATTTTGGTCATTGTGATAAACGCTATTACAGTGTTCAAAATAGTACATAAACCCCCCCTTTATCATCCATTAGTTAGGGAAAAATAATAAAATCAAGAAAATATATTTATTTCCATTTTTCCATTAGGGTTAGGCTAAAGTGAGTTGGGCTAAAAGGTTAGGGCTAGAGCTGGGCTAAAGTGAGTTGGGCTAAAGTTTTAGGTTTAGAGTTGGGCTAAAGTTTTAGGTTTAGAGTCGGGCTAAAGTTTTAGGGTTAGAGTTGGGCTAAAGTTTTAGGGTTAGAGTTGGGCTAAAGTTTTAGGGTTAGAGTTGGGCTAAAGTTTTAGGGTTAGGGTTGGGCTAAAGTTTTAGGGTTAGAGTTGGGCTAAAGTTTTAGGGTTAGAGTTGGGCTAAATAGTGAGTTGGGCTAAAGTTTTAGGGTTAGGTTAGAATTAGGCTAAAGTTATTGGGTAGAAGTTTGGGTAAGTTTAGGGTTAGAGTTAGGCTAAAGTGAGTTGGGCTAAAGTGGTTAGGGTTAGGCTAAAGTGAGTTGGGCTAACATTTTAGGGTTAGAGTTGGGCTAAAGTTAAGGTTTGGTTTTAGGGTTGGATTAGGGTTAGGGGTGTTTTGGGGTTAGGGTTATGGCTAGGGTTGGGATTAGTGTTAGGGTTGTGGTTAGGGTTATGCTAGGGTTGGGATTAGGTTAGGGTGTGGTTAGGGTTATGCTAGGGTTGGGATTAGGGTTAGGGGTGTGTTGGGGTTAGGGTTATGGTTAGGGTTGGGATTAGGGATAGGGGTGTGTTGGGGTTAGGGTTGGAGTTAGAATTAGGGGGTTTCCACTGTTTAGTTACATCAGGGGTCTCCAAATGTGACATGATGCCACCATTGATTCCAGCCAATTTTGCGTTCAAAAAGTAAAACGGTGCTCCCTCCCTTCTGAGCTCTACCCCATATGTGGGGGGTAAACAGTGGTTTACCCCCACATATGGGGTATCAGCGTACTCAGGACTAATTTCACAACAACTTTGGATGTCTAATTTCTCCTGTTACCCCTGTGAAAATAAATATTTGGGGGCGGAAAGATCATTCTTGTGGAAAAAATGATTTTTTATTTTCACGGCTCTATGTCATAAACTTCTGTGACGCATTTGGGGGTTCAAAGTGCCCATCACACATCTAGATAAGTTCCTTAAGGGGTCTAGTTTCCAAAATGGTGTCACTTGTGGGGGGTTTCCACTGTTTAGGTACATCAGGGGCTCCCCAAATGCGATATGGCATCCGATCTCAATTATGCAGTGAAAAGGTCAAACGGCGCTCCTTCCCTTTTAAGCTCTGCCATGCGCCCAAACAGTGGTTTACCCCCACATATGGGGTATCGGCACATTCAGGAGAAATTTCACAACAAATTTTGTGATTCATTTTCTCTTTTTTACACTTGTGAAATAAAAAAAAATGGTTCTGAAATAAAATGTTTGTAAACAATAAGTTAAATGTTAATTTTTTCCTTCCACATTGCTTCAGTTCCTGTGGTTTTGCGAACCTTGAGGGGTGCAGTTTTTAGAATGGTGTCACTTTTGGGTATTTTCTGTCATTTACACCCCTCAAAGTGACTTCAAATGTGTTGTGGTCCCTAAAAAAAAAAAAAAAATGGTTTTGTAAATTTTGTTGTAAAAATGAGAAAACGCTAGTCAAGTTTTAACCCTTATAATTTCCTAACAAAAAAAAATGTTGTTTCCAAAATTGTGCTGATGTAAAGTAGACATGTGGTAAATGTTATTTATTAAGTATTTTGTGTGACATATCTCTCTGATTTAAGGGCATAAAAATTAAAAGCTTGAAAATTGCAAAATTTTCAAAATTTTCGCCATATTTCTGTATTTTTCATAAATAAATGCAAGTCATAATGAAGAAATTTTACTACAATCATGAAGTACATGAAAAAAGAGTCTCAGAATCGCCAGGATCCGTTAAAGCGTTCCAGAGTTATAACCTCATAAAGTGGCTGTTCAGAATTACCCCATATGTGGGGGAAAACCACTGTTTGGGCACATGGCAGAGCTCGTAAGGGAAGGAGCGCCGTTTGACTCTTTCAAACCAAAATTGGCTGGAATTGAGATTGGACGCCATGTCGCGTTTAGAGAGCCCCTGATGCGCCTAAACAGTGGAAACCCCCCACAAGTGACACCATTTTGGAAACTAGACCCACTATAGAACTTATCTAGATCTGTTGTGAGCACTTTGAACCCCCAAGTGTTTCACAAAAGTTTGTAAGCCTGGTGTGGAAAAAAAACAAACAATTTTCCACAAAAATGATTTTTTAGTCCCTAATTTTTGATTTTTCCCAAGGAAATTGGACCCCAAAAGTTGTTGTCCAATATGTCCTGAGTACGCTGATACCCCATATGTGGGGGGAAACTGTTTGGGTGCACGGCAGGGCTTGGAAAGGAAGTAATGACGTTTTGGAATGCAGACGTTGATGGGGGTCATGTTCCTTTTGCAGTACCCCAGATGTGCCTAAACAGTGGAAACCCCCCACAAGTGACCCCATTTTGGAAACTAGACCCCTAAGGAACCTATGGTTAGCACTTTGAACCCCCAAGTGCTTCACACAAGTTTATAATGCCTGGGCATGAAAATAAAAAATCCTATTTTTTCCACTCAAAAATTATCTTTTAGTCACCAATTTTTTATTTTCCCAAGGGTAACAGGAGAAATTGGACCACAAAAGTTGTTGTCCAATTTGTCCTGAGTATGCTGATACCCCATATGTGGGGGGGAACCACTGTTTAGGCGCACGGCAGAGCTCGGAATGGAAGGAGCGCCATTTGACTTTTTCCAACCAAAATTGGCTGGAATTGAGATTGGACGCCATGTTGCATTTGGAGAGCCCCTGATGTGCCTAAACACTGGAAACCCCCCACAAGTGACCCCATTTTGGAAACTAGACCCCCTAAGGAACTTATCTAGATCTTTGGTGAGCAATTTGAACCCCCACGTGCTTCACACAAGTTTATAATGTAGAGCCGTAAAATTAAAAACTCATATTTTTTCCACAAAACTGATCTTTTTATCCCAATCTTTATTTTCCCAAGGAAAACAAGACACCAAAAGTTATTGTGCAATTTGTCCTGAGTACTCTGATACCCCATATGTGGGTGTAAACCACTGTTTGGGTGCATGACAGAGCTCGGAAGGGAAGGAGCGCCGTTTGACTTTTTCAATGCAGAATTGGCTGGACGCCATGTCGTGTTTGGAGAGCCCCTGATGTGCCTAAACAGTGGAAACCCCCCACAAATGACACCATTTTGGAAACTAGACCCCTCGAGGAACTTATCTAGATGTGTGATGAGAACTTTGAACCCCCAGGTGTTTCACTAAAGTTTATAACGCCCGAGCATGAAAATAAAAAAATCATATTTTTTCCACAAACATGATCTTTTAGTCCCCAACTTTTATTTTCGAAAGGGTAACAGGAAAAATTGGACCCCAAAAGTTGTTGTCCAATTTGTCCTGAGTACGCTGATACCCTATATGTGGGAGAAAACTACTGTATGTGCACATTTCGAAGCTCGGAAGGGAAGTAGTGACGTTTTGGATTGCAGACTTTGATGGAATAGTTTGCGGGCTTCATGTTGCATTTGGAAAGCCCCTGATGTGCCTAAACAGTGGAAACCCCCCACAAGTGACCCCATTTTGGAAAATTGACCCCACAAGGAACTTATCTAGATGTGTGGTGAGCACTATGAAGCCCCAAGTGCTTCACAGAAGTTGATAACGTACAGCCGTAAAAACAAAAAAATCATTTTTTTTTTTACAAAAATGATATTTTCGCCCCCAATTTTTTATTTTCCCAAGGGTAACAGAAGAAATTGGACCCCAAGAGTTATTGTGCAATTTGTCCGGAGTATGCTGATACCCTATATGTGGGGGTAAACTACTGTTTGGGCGCATGGCAGAGCTCAGAAGGGAAGGAGCACGGTTTGACTTTTTCAACGCAGAATTGGCTGGAATTGAGATCAGACGCCATGTCACATTTGGAGAGCCACTGATGTGCCTAAACAATGGAAACCCCCCAATTCTAACTCCAACCCTAACACTAACCATAACGCTAAGCACAAACCTAACCCTAACACACCCCTAATCCCAACCCTAACCCTAACTTTAGCCGCAACCATAACCCTAATTGGAAAATGGAAATAAATATTTTTTTTTAATTTTATTATTTTTCCCTAACTAAGGGGGTGATAAAGTGGGGTTTGATTTACTATTTATAGCGGGTTTTTATGTTTGGCAGCTGTCACGCTAAAAGACGCTTTTTATTGCAAAAATAGTTTTTGCATCATCACATTTTGAGAGCTATAATTTTTGCATATTTTGGCCCACAGAGTCATGTGGGGTCTTATTTTTTGCGGAACGAGTTGACGTTTTTATTGGTACCATTTTTGGGCATGTGACATTTTTTGATCGCTTTTTATTTCAATTTTTGGGAGGTTAGAATGAACAAAAATCAGCAATTCATGAATTTCTTTTGGGGGGCGTTTATACCGTTCCGCGTGTGGTAAAATTGATAAATCGGTTTTATTCTTGGGTTAGTACGATTACGACGATACCTCATTTATATCATTTTTTTATGTTTTGGCGCTTTTATACAATAAAAACAATTTTATATAAAAAAATTATTTTTGCATCGCTTTATTCTGCGAGCTATAAATTTTTTATTTTTTCACTGATGCTGTATGGCTGCTCGTTTTTTGCGGGACAAGATGACGTTTTCAGCGGTACCATGTTTATTTATATCTGTCTTTTTGGTCGCGTGTTATTCCATTTTTTGTTCGGCGGTATGATGATAAAGCATTGTATTTTTTTTTCTTTTTTTTTTTTTTAAGGGGTTCACTAAAGGGGTTAACTAGTGGGACAGTTCTATACAGACACGGTGATACCAAGTATATGTACTTTTATTGTTTTGTTTTTTTTTTATTTACAGGAAGAAATGAATTATTGGGGAATTTTTTTTTTCCCTTTATTTTGGAATTTTTTTTTACACATGTGATTTTTATTTTTTTAACTTTTCTACTTTGTCCCAGGGTTGGACATCACAGTATAGGGTCAGATCGCTGGTGTGACAGTGTGCACAGCACACTGTCACACCAGCGATGTGACAGGCAGTGCTGCAGGCTTCCTCAGCGCCTGCTCTCAGCAGGCACTGAGGAAGCCGCCTCCCTGCGTGACCCCGCGGCCATCTTGGATCACATCGCGCTGTTCTGAGGGTCTCAGGGGAGCACGCAGGGAGCCCCCTCCCTGTGCGATGCTTCGCTGTGCCCACGGTACACCGCGATCATATTTGCTCGCGGTGTGCCAGGGGTTAATGTGCCGGGAACGGTCCGTGACCGCTCCTGGCACATAGTGCCGGGTGTCAGCTGACACTCGGCTGCTCTCCCCCCGGGAGCGCGTCCGATCACATGCGACGTACCATCCCGTCCCTTGTCATACGGGCCCAGGTACCATGGACGGGATAGTACGTCGGATGGCAGAAAGGGGTTAAGCTGCAAATTGGCTCTGTCACTAAGGGGTTAATAACTTCCTATATGGTTTAGCTAACCTCTTTCTGCGCAATTTTTATGCCTCAAAATCGTGGCCAATCATGCGTTTTAAGGTAAAAAGCAGTTTTGCAGATAAGTTTAATGAAAAATTGATTATTGATTCACAATTAATGGGGTATTCCCATTTCCAAGATCCTATCCCAATATGTAGTTGGTGCATTAATATTAGCTAATGCCTCCAATTAGAAACGCAGTATTTTTCTTCTGATTAGCTATGTTGCTTTCCCCATGTGCAGAGCATTGCAGTTGCTGTATCCATAGTTACAACCACTCATAGCAACAGTAAGCTGTTAGCCGTCGTAACCATGCATTCCTAAGCTACTGCAATACCCTGCACATGGGGAAACGACATAGCAAATCAGAAAAACTATATTCCATTTCTAATTGGATGTATTTGCTACTATTGGAGATGGGAATATTCCTTTAATCAGATCAGGTAGTGTTGTGCTGAGAAAGAAGAATAGTTATAGAGTGTTATGTTCCTACCCTTGTAATTATTTACAACTTAAAATGAACCTGTCAGCAGGATTTTGATAAGTAACCTACCTACACTGTCAGGTTGGTGCTGTTATACTGATTAAAATTATACCTGGGGTGAAGAAATCCTTCTTGTGTAATCAGTGCTCTGTGGCGGGACTGTAGGCAGAGTCTTTTCTTCGTGCTTTAGGCTAGAGAAACCAAGACTAGACCTGCCCACAGTCTGTCCCGAAGCACAAACAGTCTGTGCAGGAAGAGAAGACTCTGCCTACAGTCCCGCCCCGGAGATCGAGCATCTCATTAACTGAAAACTTCTAACACTGATTGCACAAGACCGATTTCTTCACCCCAGATATCATTTTAATCAGTTTAACACTGCCAACCTGACAATGCCTGTAGATTACTTGGTAAAATCCTGCTGACATGTTAACTTTAAATTGAATTAATAATCTATTAACTAATAGAAACCAGCCCTCTAAATTATAGACTATATGCAGACAGCCTAACGGTCCAAAATTTTAATGAACCCTATTGCAAAATCGATTGCATGTATTCAACCTCTTCTTGACATGTAACATACATGTTTGTCAGATACTGGGTTCAGGCTGTAATACAGCTGGCAGCTGCCTATAATAGCAACAATTGGAGCAAAACTTTGATTTCTTGTGCTAGCTCCTTTTAATTGCCGCTGTCCTTCTGTGTCAGCAGCATTTACGGTGTGCGACCTTTATAATGATTTTTTTTGTGTGACTGTTTCCTCTTTCACCTGAAAGGTGATCTTGGAGTACCATTGGGTTGCCATGTTGGAACTAGTATGTATCCGAGGAGACTGATAGAGATATACATATTTTCAGCTGCAGATGGAAGGAAGAGAGCCACAGTATTCATTACTGATGGGTAGGCGGAGCCCCAGATCAGGATGTTACCTCAGATCAAAAGAGTGATGACTGGCTGGCCCCTCCAGCTCGGGCTCCTCCTACTCAGCTCCAGTCTAAGATTTGAGGTCCAGAGGATGGTCGCTGCTAATGCAGCTCCTCAGAAGATTTTATTATTTTACATTCGGACAAGAGACTTGGATCACTAGTTGGTCTAGAGGTCTCAGGGGTACCAGCGCTGCTGTACCCCAACCTCTCCCTTGGCGGATCTGTATTTACTCAAAGTCCCTGCAGAATCCTTGCCGGCCCTGGGGGATGAGGAGAGCTTCCCTGGGGGGACGCAAACCACACGTGCGGTCACTGCGTCCCTCGCCCTGGGGGGAAGCATGGGCACAGCGCCAGAAACCCCTGAGGGTCCCTGTGGCGCCTTGGCTGGTGAGTACTCCACACAAAATTTTATTATTAATGTGTGAGAGCGTCTGATGGCAGCGCTATTACATGTATATCAGTATGCTTCAGCACTGCGGTGACAGCGCTATTACATGTTTATCAATGTATTTCACCAGCCTCTCCCTTGGCGGGTCTGTAACTACATTATGGTCCCTGCAGAATCTTGCCGGCCCTGGGGATGAGGAGAGTTTCCCTGGCGGGGGCGCAAACCACACACTGGGGTCACTGCGCTTCCCGCCCTGGGGGGAAGCATGGGCATAGCGCCAGAAACCCCTGGGGGTCCCTGTGGCGTTTCGGCTGGTGAGTACTCCACATTTTGGTAAAATGTGTGTGAGTGTTTTAGCGACTGCTGCGGCAGCCGCTGTACAAATATATGCCGATGACTAGTTTTTCTATGTCCGCAGGAGGATGCCTGCAGGACGAGGGAAAGGAGGGGAGTACGCGCTCTTTTTATTTTTTGAATTTCGCGCCGCTTCTGAGCGCGCGCTTTACTGCAGCCTCCATTTCCGGCTCCTCTACATGGAGCACACGGAGGCAGAGCGCGGCGGCCATTGCTGACAAGCGAGCCGGCCGGACAGAAGCTTAACCCCTTCACCTCCACAGCGTGGCTATTGCTGATAAAGCGCTGTAGGTTGAAAGCTCCCCGGATCGTTCTCCTCCCCTCCCGGCTAGAATACGTGTCCAGCTTGGTGAGTCGCTTCTAGCCCGCCGGGCAGAAGCTTAACCCCTTCACCTCCACAGCGCGGGCGCCGTCTGGGGCACTTCTGAGTGACAGATTGCGCTGTCCTGCGGCTGTTCTCGCATAAGGGGCTCGCACACTCTTTTAATATTAATAAAGAGGCTGTGGGGAGTCTGCGACATTAATGCTGCCACTATACGTTTCCGCTGACGATCCTGATGGCGTCGCATAATATTGCGATCGTTTGTGTGTCATTTTAATGTCGCTATTAGCTGCCAATCTGGGCGATCTCATTAGCATCGCATAGGCGATTAGCGATCTCCTTGACAACTTTGGCGGTCATTGCGTTATAAAAAACAGCGCAATTTTTTAGCGATCTTGTGGAACGTTTTCTGTTTAGTGTGGCATGGCTGTCCTGCAGCTGCGACCTTATAAGAGGCGCCTGAGATTCGCACACCCTTTTTCACTATCAAGGTTGTGGGGAGTCAGCTACTTTAACCCCTTCTTAGGAGGTTAACTCTTAATGGGAGACAGCTGGGGTAGCTCTTTCTTTTGAGCTTTAACCCTTCAGCGTTTGTTTTTTATTTAAGTACTGCTCTGGTTACTGACAGGTTTATCCTGCCATATACTATGCAAGGGTATGTCAGAGACCCTCTCCCAGATCCGTTACGGATCAGCCTCGCGTATCTGACACGCAGACCTCGACTCATACACGGTCAGAGGTTCCAATGGTGTCAAAATGAAGGCCTTCACTGGTTTCTATTGATGACCTTTTAGGTTATGGAGTGTCAACTAGATCCTCTCAAGGGAGCGACACAAATCGGTGTTTTTCCTTCTCGCTTAGCGAAGAAGTCCGATTCGGTTAAGGAGGATCGGCAGGGACACCCTGCCTCTCTCTCAGGGGCCGTACTAAAATTTCTGTGGAAGCCATGTGGACGTTACAGTTACCAGAGGAGGTAACTAGTCGTCCTGGTAAGTCGGCCCGGATGTTGCAAGGGTCGCATGGGTCGCGATGACCTTACAAACTGTATCCGTTTTTCTACGGAGTTATTTGTTAATTGGACCCCTTCTCCTGAAGTGAATGTTCCTTCATTCCAGCTTAGCAAATCTTCCTAGTAAAAGGGAAGACGAGTCTGCAGGACACGCTGGACAGAAAAACGGAGATGGCAACAATTTCCATCTGCGAGGCCGTGGATCATAGATTCGGTATTAAGGATCTAGGTGTACTTGTTAAGTTCCCCTGAGCCGGTTGGACCGTCTAAGGACGGCGTGGCAAGTTTCCCTCTATCAAGGTAGATGGGCTTTTCTAGTTGAAGGATAATGCGTCACTGCTATCCAGGGCGCAATCCTCGGCAGTTACAGTCAGAAGAGCACTGTGACTTGGATGGAACGCAGTTTTCCAACAGGGTTTGCTATCTTTAGCTTAGAAAGTGGTCAGCTATTTGACTGACCTCACGGAGCTGATGCCAAGGCAAAGGCAAAAGAAGCAGCTTTACCGCAGCGCAGAGCTGTGACTTCTGCGTCTGGCAGGACTTGTGCCGATAGTTATCGGCAGTCCTTTTCGGTTCAAGGGATGATCTGACCAACCCTCTGGGGGTTTGTGTCGTCTCTCTCTTTTAAAAAAAAAAAAAAAAAAGGGGAATTCTCAGAAATTCCGCATACCCTGGAAACAGAACTTCTGTTAAGGCAGAAGCTGGCAAAAAAAAAAAAAATCCGCTAAGGCGGACTGACTTCTGACATTCCGTCAGAGCCGAGCATGAAGTCGCTTCGCTCAGTTATGGCAGCCCTGTCGCAGAACGATCAATCGACATTCGCGACGCTTTTTGGCATGTTCCCATCGGAAGACCTCACCCAGGTTGTGGCTCGACCATTCGGTTTGGCTTTAACGCCCAGAATTTTTACAACGATTCTGACGCCAGAATCTCATGGCAATCCTTCAAAGACGGGGACTTACGATTCGTCCCTATTTGGACGGCCTTTTCGGTTGTGGCTTCAAAGGAGAAGTCGTCTCTGGAATCGTCGCAGGCAATCCTGTTTTTGAGGATGCATTTCGACATGGTACGGGCGGTGTTGTCCCTACCTCCAGACAAGCAGGCATGTCTGCTCCAGCATGTACAGACTATGAAGTCTGCGACAGCAGTGTCCCTTCGGAAGGTATGCGCCTTCTGGGTCTGACGGTGGCGTCCATGAGGTTTTTTCCGTTTGTCCAATTTCATTCCAGAGCTCTCCATAGGCTCATTCTGAGTCGTTGGGATTAATCGCAAGGTTCGCTGAATTGCAGCGTCATCATCTCTCACAGGGTGCGAGAATCCCTAGGATGGTGTTTATGTCCAGGAGCGTTATCCCTGGGAAAGCTTTTCCTCCCTCCGAAGTGGTCGGTCATAACCACCGATGCCAGCCTGACGGGCTGGGGGGGGGTGTTTGGAACAATCTCTGGATTCAGAGAGTATGGTCATCGGAAGAGTCTGTTCTTCCGATCAACATCCTGGAATTGAGGGCGATTTTCCTTTGCCTCCAACATTGGACGGTCCCTTTGAGCGGTCTGCCAGTCCGAGTGCAGACAGACAATGCGACGGCTGTCGCGTATATCAATCACCAAGGTGGGACAAGGAGTTCCAGACTCATGGTAGAGGTGTCCCGAATTCTGATTTGGGCAGAGGCCAGTGTGCCAGCCATTTCGGCGATTCACATTCCAGGGGTTCAGAATATTACAGCGGACTTTCTCAGTCGCAGAAGGATGGATCCCGGGGAATGGAGCCTCCACCCGGAAGTTTTTTGCACTACTGTGCTCTCGCTGGGGAACCCCCCAAGTGGATTTGATGGCATCCAGGTCCAATGCCAAGTTACCGACGTTCATGTCCAGGTACAAGGACCCGAAGGCTGTGGCGGTGGATGCTCTAGTGGCTCAGTGGGATCAGCTCGTGCTGATCTATGTATTCCCGCCGATATCCCTACTTCCTCTAGTACTGCGTCGGATCAGACTAGAGAGAATTCCAGCTATTTTGATAGCTCCAGACTGGCAAAGAAGGGTGTGGTTCTCGACAATAATGTCGCTGTTGGCGGCAATTCCTTTTTCACTCCCTCTTCAACCGGACTTGTTGACTCAGGGGCCCGTTTGTCATCCGGACTTGATGTCCCTGCGTTTGACGGCGTGGCTCTTGAGACCGAAATCTTGACCCGTAGAGGTTTCTCAGCCGAGGTCATTGCTACCCTTCGTGCTGCAAGAAGTCCGGCTACTACTAGGATTTACCACAAAATTTGGGAAACCTTCTTTTAGTGGTGTTTGGGGTCCTCTCGGAACCCGAGAAAATTTTCCATTCCCAACCTGTTGGCTTTTCTGCAGCATGGGCTAGACAAGGGTTTGGCAGTTAGCACCCTGAAAGGTCAGATTTCTGCTCTGTCCTTATTGTTCCGGAGAACCATTGCTTCAAATAGAGACGTGCTCTCCTTTTTCCGAGGTATATCTCGTAAGTTTCCGCCGCGGAAGGCGCCCGTGTCTCCTTGGCGGCTCAACCTTGTTTTGGAGGTTCTTCAGCATAAACCTTTTGAGCCTATGGTTTCTGCTAGCCTTTCTTTACTTTCTTGGAAGGTGGCTTTCCTTGTTGCAGTCACTTCCTTGAGGAGAGTTTCTGAGTTGGCAGCTCTTTCTTGTTCGCCTCCTTTTCTGGAGTTTTTTCCGGATCGTGTAGTGCTTCGCACTCGGGGTGATTTTTTGCCTAAAGTGGTATCACAATTTCATGTTAACTAGGATATTGTGTTGCCTTCACTCTGTCTGGATCCGAAGAATGCGAAAGAGCGAGATTTACACACATTGGATTTAGTGCGGGCCTTGAAGTTTTATCTATCTATTACTCAAGGTTTTCGTAAGACGGACTTCCTGTTTGTGGTTTCAGCAGGTCGTCGGCGTGGTCAACGAGCTTTCAAGGATTCTATAGCTCGTTGGATCCGGTCAGCTATTTTGGAAGCTTACCGCCTTCGGGGTGAACCTTGCCCGATTAAGATTCGAGCCCATTCCACGTGAGCTGTGGCTTCATCGTGGGCTTTTCATCAAGGTGCCTCAGCAGTGCAGCTCTGCCGGGCGGCAACTTGGCGCTCTGTCCACACGTTTACAAAGTTTTATAAAGTGGACGTCAGTGCTTCCGCTGATGCAGCCCTCGGACGTAGGGTCCTGCAGGCAGCTGTAGTTTAAAGTTCTGGATGAACTTGTGTTTAGCGCTGGTTGCGCTTTGTTGTTAAGGTTGTTGGGTTTCTGCCTTTTGTTGGTTTTTCCCACCCTTATTTTTGAACTGCTTTGGGACGTCCCATCAGTAATGAATACTGTGGCTCTCTTCCTTCCATCTGCAGCTGAAACACGGATTTTGGTAAAGACTTACCTGTAAAATCCTTTTCAGCGAAGGAAGGAAGAGAGACACAGCACCCTCCCAAGGCAGAAGTGTGTTGATGTTTTCAGATGCAGCGCGACCCTTATCTGATAGCGATTATCTGGGCTGAGGTCAGCGCGCTAAGGCTCTGTTCCAGCATCGCCAGCTCATCGCAGTAGTCAGGTTCCGTGAGTAGTACCTGGAACTCTGTGGTTTTTGGCTTTCTTTGCATGCATAACCTGTATCCTTGTGTTTTTTCTCTGAAGTTCCTTCAGAAGGGGTTATGTTGCTCCGCTGGTGATCTTGGCTCTTTTCCTAAAAGCTTTGGTACGACTGGAGCTGAGTAGGAGGAGCCCGAGCTGGAGGGGCCAGCCAGTCATCACTCTTTGATCTGAGGTAACATCCTGATCTGGGGCTCCGCCTACCCATCAGTAATGAATACTGTGTCTCTCTTCCTTCCTTCGCTGAAAAGGATTTTACAGGTAAGTCTTTACCAAAATCCGTGTTTTAGCTACATACTGAAGTACAAATGTATTGTAGTATACAGTACAAACAATAAGATGTTTGCAGGTTCAAGCCCTCTACAGAGACTAAAGAAGTAAAGAGCGAAAAAATTAACTGTCAGATCATTCACTCTTCCCTCTTTTCAAAATAAAGGTCTAAAAAAATGTTGCCTTGTCTGTAAAAGTCCAGTCTATCAAGATGTAAAATTATTTAATCCATACGGTAAAGGCGGTACTGCAAGGAAAAAAAAAATGAAATACCAGAATTGCAACTCTTCAGTCAGCACACTTCCCTAAAATATAGTAAAAGCATTGCATCTACCCCCAAATTATACAAATAGAAACCTTGGCTTGCTACATAAAAAACAAGGTTTCACATAGCACCATCAACAGAAAAATAGTTATGGACGTGAGAAAAATGGCAACAAAACTTTTTTTTTTTTCTTATAATATACAAATTTCAGATTATTTTTTTTTTCACCGCTAAAATAATGAAAAAAAAAAAAAAAAACTAGATCAGATTGGTTTTGCCATAGTGGTGCTGAGCTGTAGAATCCTGTTTCCAGGTTATTTTTACAACACTGCAAAAAAGCAAAAATGATGTGGAATTGTGTTTTTCTTTTCACAGGCTTAGCATTTTTTCCCATTTTTCAGTACATTATATGGTAAAAAAAATGCTGTCACTTAAAACTACAACTTGTCCCACAATAAACAAGACATTCTATGGTTACGTGACCGAGAAATAAGAAAGTTAAGATATTTGGAATAAGAGGAGGGAAAAACAAAATCGCAAAAATGAAAATTAACCATGGCGGGCAGGAGTAACGTGAAATATACTACTGAAGTTGGCTTTTGTATTTTTAATGCCAGGAGCACGGTATCCTTTCCATGTGAAAGGCATGTTCAGAACCATAGTTTGGGTCTTTGTGGGTGGAAGTGCAGCACTCAGAATCTGCACCCAGAATTGTGGAACACATGTGGCTCAGTATGTCTACTCAGTGGCCAGAAGCATACTCTATTTTTTGCCTATTACTGTCAGGTTTATATCGGTCATGTTGCCAACATGTGGATAGAATCTGCCAGTTTTACTATAGAGAAGGAGAAACCATGTTGATTTCATGAGTCCTCTGCTTAGTATATATCTCAAGATGTTATGGATCTCTTCATCCTCCACCTTTGTTTTTGTAGACATTGTCCGATCGTCCAGCAACGCGGAAGACTACCTTGATGATGAAGACTCTGACTAGTCGTCAGCGCAAAGGTTCCTCTAGAAATCCCACAACGCCGTGCACGTCTTCATCTGAAGAGCACTCAAGCTATGCAAAGAGTCAGCGGGAGAAAGTTATCAAAACTGTCTAATAGAAAAGCCGTCCTTGTTCTTCAGCCAAAAGGACCTCAGCGCTGGTCCAATGAAACCTGCATTGTGGTGGTGGTCGGAAACAAGACCATGGTTTTCTGTTAGGCGGTTATGATAAAGGAGGCCCAGTATTTCTGTAACATTATGCAAAATGCCTTATATTACTGTATCCCTGGAAGAAAATGAATCCATTCCATGTTTGTTACCCGCGTCCACCTAATAGGAGGTCGTTTGGTTTTCCTATGCCTGCACTTGACTTTTTATACTACTTTACATGTTTCTTTGTTTTGTTCAGCGTGACAACATCTAACTTTAATCAGTGTCTTAATTTTCATTGGCTCTTCACCTAATAAATCTTCATGATCAAAATATTTTAAGTGACTGAAAAAAAAAAAAACTTAACATTAATGAAATGTTTTTTTTTTAATTATTTGACAATCAGACCTTGGTTGTATTTAACTTTTTGCATATAATAAATGGTCTTTAAATGGATCTTGTCTTCTTATGATGCAACAGCCTTATGACACGCACACTTTATTAAAGCAGATTATCCTGAAGTCATTAATCAATTGGTATCCAAAAGCTTCTTTATTCTGCCATCGCTCTTGTCCTGAAGTTATTATCTGTTTTCAAACCCAATGTCATTTTAGTGTCCAATTATGTGCTGATTAATTTCACAGCATATAGTGGTCAAATATTAATTTAATAAAGAGCTCTTAATTCCTTTCATACATATAGTTAGAAACGTAACATTTTGTCTTCTACCACTAGAGGGCGCTTACAGCATGCTAGATACATTGAGCTAAAAAAAATAGCATGCAGTTAGCGCCCCCTAACTGACCTAAACTGAACATTATTTAGAGATTGTGGAGCTCTGTATCTATTTAACCTGCTTCCCACTGTGACTAATTCTTATTTTTGCACTTTTTTTCTCTCTTTCAAGATGTAAGACTTTCCCGATCTATATAGCTATATGAGGGCTTGTTTCTTATGGAAGAATTTTGAGGCTTTGAATGACAATTTGTATGTATACAATTACACTCAGTGTGCAAGTCATACAGAGGAATGCAGCAATCTTGAAATTAAGTTATTGGGGCGTGATCGCAGAACCATCAAAAGTTTTGTTGTAAATAGTCAACAGGGTCACAAAAACATGTTGAGAAAAAAATGCACATTAAGTGCCAAAGTTTTGAGAAATATTTAGACTTGAGAGTCCTCAGTGGTTGATACCTTTTAATGGCTAACTGAAAAGATGGTAACAAATTGCAAGCTTTCGAGACTACTCAGGTCTCTTCATCAGGCATAGACTAATACAACATCTGAAGAATCACATATTTATACACAAAATAGCACAGAAAAAATGCAATAGGTAGGACAAGTGACATGAAGCAGAACTGTCATTATGGCAGAGGGATTAACATAAATATGACTAGTTCATAGATAAGGAGTGAAGGTTTTATTACCCTCTGATTGGGGTCTGGTATTGTGTTGTGATGACCCTAAAAGGTCAGGGAGGCAGATTGATGACATTTTAATCATCTGGACGGAGTCTGAACAACAGCTAAAGACGTTCCATGAACAGTTCAATCAATTTCATCCCACCATCAACTTAACACTTAACTACTCCAGCACTGAAATTAATTTTTTAGACACCACCATTAAGCTAAAGAACAATGAAATAGAGACATCCCTGTATCAGAAGCCAATCGACCGTCCAACATATCTTAAATGGGACAGTTTCCATCCTAAACACATAAAAAACTCTATTGTCTACAGCCAAGCCATCAGATACAACCGTATATGTTCCAACCCCATGGATAGAGATGAACACCTTGGTCGCCTCAGAAAGACTTTTTTGAACCAGGGCTACCATCCAAGAACAATTGAAAACCAAATTACAAGAGCCACCAGAATATCAAGGAATCACCTGCTACATTACAAAGCTAAAGAAGAAAATAACCGGGTGCCTCTAGTGGTCACCTACAATCCAAGTCTGGAGATGCTAAGGGGAGCTGCACGGAAACTACAACCTTTACTACAAAAAGATGCCCGATTACAATCCATATTTCCAGACCCCCCACTACTATGTTTTAGGCAGCCCCCAAATCTAAGAAGCATCATTGTCAGAAGCTCCCTGTCCTCCCCAACAGCTGCAGGAACCTTTCCTTGCAGACAAAAGAAATGCAAGACCTGTACATCTATAATGACCACGGACAGGATAAAGATCCCCAACTCCCATCAGGACTACAAGATACCAGGTACTTTCAGCTGCATCACATCTAATGTGGTGTACCTAATTATATGTACTAAATGTCCAACTGGGGGTCTGTATGTGGGGGAGACCGGGCAAAAACTGAGAACAAGGATGAATTCTCATCGCCACACGATAAGAGAAAAAAGAATGGATTTACCTGTGGCCAAACACTTTTGTATGCCCGGTCATAGCATGACAGATATGGAATTACTTGTATTAAAATCTAACTTCAAATCTGAGAAGGATAGAAAAGTCTGGGAATATAAACTTATGATGACCTTTGACACTCTTAGTGCTGGGATGAATATATCCCAGAGTTTTATGTCGTTCTACAACAATTAAGGAATCTGCCTCCCTGACCTTTTAGGGTCATCACAACACAATACCAGACCCCAATCAGAGGGTAATAAAACCTTCACTCCTTATCTATGAACTAGTCATATTTATGTTAATCCCTCTGCCATGACAGTTCTGCTTCATGTCACTTGTCCTACCTATTGCATTTTTTCTGTGCTATTTTGTGTATAAATATGTGATTCTTCAGATGTTGTATTAGTCTATGCCTGATGAAGAGACCTGAGTAGTCTCGAAAGCTTGCAATTTGTTACCATCTTTTCAGTTAGCCATTAAAAGGTATCAACCACTGAGGACTCTCAAGTCTAAATATTTTTCTATCTACTGGCTAACACGGTACGAAGATACACATCTTTCCTATATCAAAGTTTTGAGAAGTATTTACCCCTGCCCGATATGCACCATACACATACTGCTCTGCGGGAACTGCATTGTCTAACACGGCCTCATGCCTCTATGTGAGAGCTGACACCTTGCAACAATCGGCGCTTGTCAGTAGTGTCAATGACATCGATGCGATCGTGTTGTGCCGATGGTGTCCATTGTGACCCCCGCAAGAAGGTGGCTTGTCAGTGCCTTCTAAGAGCAGGACCTGACACGCCTCCTTCCCTGCCTTTCTGATGCTGATATGATGCTCTGCGGTGCAGAAGCATTGCAGAGTATCAAATCAGCTGTCAGTATAAGGATTTTGTCCCATAATGAGACAATGTGCAAAAAAACAAAACAAAGAACAATAAAAAAAAATCCAATAAATACATTTTTTTCTAGAAAACTGACCCACTAGTTAACCCCTTCAGTGAACACCGTAAAAAAAAAAACGAGGCAAAAAACAATGCTTTATCATACCGCCGAACAAAAAGTGGAATAAAACGCTATAAAGACAAATATAACTAAAAATGGTACCACTGAAAACGTCTTTTCACGCAAAAAACAGGCCACCATACAGCTCCGTCAGCGGAAAAATAAGTTATAGCTCTCAGAATAAAGCGATGCAATATAATTATTTTTTCTATGAAATAGTTTGTGTAAAAGCGCCAAAACATGAAAAAAATATATAAATGTATCATTGTAATCGTACTGACCCAAATAATAAAGTTGCCTTATCAATTTTACCACATGCAGAACAGTATAAAAAAAAGCCCAAAACATTCCTGAATTGATGGTTTTTAATTCTACCTCGCAAAAATTGGAATAGAAAGCGATCAAAAAATGTCATGTGCCCTAAAATAGTACCAATAAAATGACAACTCATCCCACAAAATACCAGCCCTCACATGACTGTCAGCCGTAATATGGAAAAATGATAGCTGTCTAAATATGGCAATGCAAAAAACGTACTTTAGTATGTGACCACAGTCTAACATAAAAACCCGATATAAATCTAGTATCGCTGTAATCTCACCAACCCGAAGAATAAACTCCAAAAACATACTGATAGGGAATCTAGATTGTGAGCCCCATCGGGGACAGCGACGATAATGTGTGCAAAAACTGTAAAGCACTGCGGAATCTGTTAGCGCTATATAAAAATAAAGATTATTATTATTATTATAAAGTCGCCTGATCACTTATACCACACAAGGAACGGCATAAAAAATAAAACCAATTCTTCACCTGCTGTTAACTTTTTAATTCAGCCTCTCAAAGATCGCAGTAAGGCTCAGTGCACATTTATCCTGCACTCTACACTGAACGCTTACACCGGGTTTCCATGTAAATCTCTGAAATACATGATTGAGACAGAACACCCGACGGAAGATTCCCTTTAATTAGGCAGGTGGAGGCACTGTGGAAGCTGTCTGGCCTCTGATCAGGCGGTGTCAGTCTTTTTAGGATTGTATAAAAGCGCAGTCAACCACAGTTTTGTGCACTTCTGAAAAGGACACCTCTGAACAGAGGCCAGATGGAGTCCTCAGTAACTCTGCTGCCTCATTAGTGAATGGACCCTTCAAGTGTTTCATCTGATTCACGTCACTCAGGGATTTAGATAGAAACCCCTATGTAAAAGCTCAGCGTGGACTGACGAATAAATGTGGTCCTAAATGTTATGTAAAATGTTCCTAACAAAAGCTTCTACTCAATCCACAAAAATAACATCCCCACTCAGGTCTGTCATCTGTTATAGGGGTCTTTCATGTTACTGGTAGCACAAAGGCTCTGCAAAAGCGAAATGGCTCCTTGCCCCTCAAAAGAAATTCAGCAAATTCTGTGCTGCCAAATCTAAATGCCCCCTCCCTTTTGAGCCCCACAGTACCTAAACCACATTTAGCGTCCACGTTTGGCATTTCTGTAGTAATGAGAGCCCACTAATTTACAGATGCTTGTTTACAGACGCATGAGCTGTGCATAATGTACTGGTCAAGTCAACATACTGGTCACTATAATGGCAGTTTGCAATTTTCACTCAGCAACATCCATTACTGCATGTTTCTGGAAAACACACAAATTTTGGTGCCATTTTTACCCATTTCACAGTATGAAAATGAAAAACTTGGGGCTAACACAACTTGGTGGTAAAAATGTAAATTATTTTTTCATCACTGCCTAGTGGCACAAACTTCCGTGACACACCTGTGAAGTCAATATAATCACTGCACCCCTAGATGAATTCATCTAGAGGTTTAGTTTGTAAAGTGGGGTCACTTACGGGGGGGGGGCGTCGGCTGTTGTGGCACATCAAGGGCTCTGCCAATGTGACATGGCACCCTCAAAACAGAAGAAGCTGGGCGAAACGTGCGCGTCGGGGCAGATGGGACAGGACCCCCAGTACTTGTGTAACTACTGCCAGGATTCAGGTACAACATTCATTACCATTTAGCAATATTGTTATATTGTGGCATGCAGCGGTTCAGAATATTTCATCCCCATTGGAAATTGTCAGGTTATAGCCAGTTTTTTTTATGTTGACACTGTAGGGTTAAATGTGGAGATGTAACATTCTGTCTAACACTATTTGGGGACAGATTTTTGAAGTATATTCCACTAAGACCATTCAGTCACTTCTACTTTAGGGCAGATAACAGTGAATTATTATCCAGGGGTGAAAAGATGACAAAAAGCTGCGGAGTGCAGCAAAAAAATCTTTTTTCTAAAAATCATATACCATAAAGTTTGTCAATGTGTGATGTTAATGAATTTGTGCAGGGCTTACATTTACTAACATGGGGGAGCCATAAATGTTCCATGAGTCAAATCTTGCATCCTTTATTTTGGGGTTTATACAATTTTGTGTATTTTTTTATATAAATAAAGTTGAATTTTGTTATTCAAAAAAAACTTCTTGAAAAATTTCTTTCATATGCTCAAATAGATCCCAGTGAATTTATACTGGGACATAGGGGTTGATGTATGAATTGTGAGCATTATATTTAGTCATTTGGCACAAATTCAAGGGAGGATAATTAATGCTGTATACTGTTTTGTTAACAGTGTGCCTAATAAAATCATAATGGATTTTAAATCCAAGGAAACGTCTTGGTTAGCCAAGGCAAGTGATGTTTTCAGAAAAGGTGCAGGATCTGGCATGGGTCAAACTTCAATTGCCAACCAAGAAGCCCTAAAAAAATACAGAAATGCTATACACAAAAAAACCAAACTCTGGTGGACAAAAACGGCTTTACAAAATTACTGGGATCAGAAAATCATACCGCGTGGTCTTAGGATACAGGTATATCCCACTTTTGAATTAGAAGATGATAACCTGGTGCAAAGATGGATTAAAGCTGCAAACACATGTTCTTTGGAATTTATCCATATAATAATTGAGAAAAACACCTCTACATTAAGTAAATTGGAAGAAGAGATATCTGATCTGCAAAGAAATTTACAAACAGAAATGACAGCGGCAAATTTCCAGGAGGCAATCAATAATCTAGAAAAAGACATAGAAAGATGGGAAAAACCCATAAGTTCAGACAAATTTAAGAAATATGAACGAGATAGTACAGATTTTGCCACTGGCAAGATATTTCGTTGGCAGATGAAAAATCCAACAAAGAGAGGTCTCTCTAGAAGTGCATCATTCCAATCCATGTCCTCAGTCAGTGAAAGTGGCAGCCATGTATCTGAACTGGACACAGGCCCAAGAACAAGGCAATTTGATAAACAAAATCAATACCAGAAAGCAAATAGGAAGAACCGACGTGAAGATCAATTAAAGGTAATAAATCTATCCACACATCAACTAACAGCTATGCAAACTAGGGTTCTACAGAAAGGGTTAACTTTTTCACTCTCATCTTATATAGACCCATTCACAGTAACAAAGGATTTGCATTTATTCTCAAGGAAGTTGATCTTACAAAAAATCCATTTTAAATCGGATCAATATGATTTATTTCCTACAAGAGAGGAGAGAGAGGCATTGTCTAATCTACAAGCTCTGATGGAGGAACAGAACTCAGAGGTGAGTTACTTCCCTACCCACATTTTGGGAAAATCCAAGAAGTTTCCCCCATTATCAATAGTCCCAGCGGTGGAAGTATTTACAAAATTAGTAGCGGATGATATTAACCCCTTCACCCCCAAGGGTGGTTTGCACGTTAATGACCGGGCCAATTTTTACAATTCTGACCACTGTCTCTTTATGAGGTTATTACTCTGGAACGCTTCAACGGATCTTCGCGATTCTGAGATTGTTTTCTCGTGACATATTGTACTTCACGTTAGAAGTAAAATTTCTTCGATATAACTTGCGTTTATTTTTGAAAAAAAATGCAAATATGGCGAAAATTTTAAAATTTTGCAATTTTCAAACTTTGAATTTTTATTCCCTTAAAACAGAGAAATATGTCACATAAAATAGTTAAGAAATAACATTTCCCACATGTCTACTTTACATCAGCACAATTTTGAAGCAAAAAATTTTTTTTGTTAGGAAGTTATAAGGGTTAAAAGTTGACCAGCGATTTCTCATTTTTACAACAAAATTTACAAAGCCATTTTTTTTAGGGACCACCTCTCATTTGAAGTCACTTTGAGGGGTCTATATGGCAGAAAATACCCAAAAGTGACACCATTCTAAAAACTGCACCCCTCAAGGTACTCAAAACCACATTCAAGAAGATTATTAACCCTTCAGGTGCTTCACAGGAACTAAAGCAATGTGGAAGGAAAAAATGAATATTTAACTTTTTAGCCACAAAAATGATTTACAAACTTTTTTTATTTTCACAAGGGTAAAAGGAGAAAATGGACAGATAAGGTTGTTATGCAATTTCTCTTGAGTACGCCAATACCCAATATGTGGGGGAAAACCACTGTTTGGGCACACGGCAGAGCTCGTAAGGGAAGGAGCGCCGTTTGACTTTTTCAAACTAAAATTGGCTGGAATTGAGATTGGACGCCATGTCGTGTTTGGAGAGCCCCTGATGCGCCTAAACAGTGGAAACCCCCACAAGTGACACCATTTTGGAAACTAGACCCCCTAAGGTACTTATTTAGATCTGTTGTGAGCACTTTAAACCCCCAAGTGTTTCACAAAAGCTTATAATGCCTGGGTGTGAAAAAAAAAAAAAACTATTTTCCACAAAATGATTTTTTAGTCCCAAATTTTTGAATTTTCCCAAGGAAATTGGACCCCAAAAGTTGTTGTCCAATTTGTCCTGAGTGCGCTGATACCCCATATCTGGGGGGAGGAAACTGTTTGGGTGCACGGCAGGGCTTGGAAAGGAAGTAGTAACGTTTTGGAATGCAGACGTTGATGGGGGTCATGTTCCGTTTGCAGTGCCCCAGATGAGCCTAAATAGTGGAAACCCCCCACAAGTGACCCCATTTTGGAAACTAGACCCCCTAAGGAACTTATCTAGATCTTTGGTGAGCACTTTGAACCCCCAAGTGCTTCACACAAGTTTATAATGCCCGGGCATGAAAATAAAAAATCCTATTTTTTTCCCACAAAAATTATCTTTTAGTCACTAATTTTTTATTTTCCCAAGGGTAACAGGAGAAATTGGACCACATAAGTTGTTGTCCAATTTGTCCTGAGTACGCTGATACCCTATATGTGGGGGGGGAACCACTGTTTGGGCTCACGGCAGAGCTCGGAATGGAAGGAGCACCATTTGACTTTTTCCAACCAAAATTGGCTGGAATTGAGATTGGATGCCATGTTGCATTTGGAGAGCCCCTGATGTGCCTAAACAGTGGAAACCCCCCACAAATGACCCCATTTGGGAAACTAGACCCCCTAAGGAACTTTTATAGATCTTTGGTGAGCAATTTGAACCCCCAAGTGCTTCACACAAGTTTATAATGTAGAGCCGTAAAATTTAAAAATCATATTTTTTCCACAAAAATGATCTTTTCACCCCAATTTTTATTTTTCAAAGGGTAACAAGACTCCAAAAGTTATTGTGCAATTTGTCCTGAGTGCGCTGATACCCCATATGTGGGGGTAAACCACTGTTTGGGTGCATGGCAGAGTTTGGAAGGGAAGGAGCGCCGTCTGACTTTTTCAACGCAGAATTGGCTGGACGCCATGTCGTGTTTGGAGAGCTCCTGATCTGCCTAAACAGTGGAAACCCCCATAAATGACACCATTTTGGAAACTAGACCCCTCAAGGAACTTATCTAGATGTGTAGTGAGAACTTTTAACCCCAGGTGTTTCACTAAAGTTTATAACGTACAGCCGTAAAATAAAAAATCCTTTTTTTTTTTACAAAAATGATTTTTTCGCCCCCAATATTTTATTTTCACAAGGGTAACAGAAGAAATTGGAACCCAAAAGTTGTTGTCCAATTTATCCTGAGTACGCTGATACCCAATATGTGGGAGAAAACTACTGTATGGGCGCACGTCAGGGCTCGGAAGGGAAGTAGTGACGTTTTGGATTGCAGACTTTGATGGAATGGTCTGGGGGCGTCATGTCACATTTGGAGAGCCCCTGATGCACCTATACAGTGGAAACCCCCCACAAGTGACCCCATTTTGGCAAATAGACCCCACAAGGAACTTATCTAGATGTGTGGTGAGCACTTTGAACCCCGAAGTGCTTCACAGAAGTTTATAACGTACAGCCGTAAAAATAAAAAATCCTTTTTTTTTTCACAAAAATGATTTTTTCGCCCCCAATATTTTATTTTCACAAGGGTAACAGGAGAAATTGGACCCCAAAAGTTGTTGTCCAATTTGTCCTGAGTACGCTGATACCCAATATGTGGGAGAAAACTACTGTATGGGTGCACGTCAGGGCTCGGAAGGGAAGTAGTGACGTTTTGGATTGCAGACTTTGATGGAATGGTCTGGGGGCGTCATGTCGCATTTGGAGAGCCCCTGATGCGCCTAAACAGTGGAAACCCCCACAAGTGACCCCATTTTGGAAAATAGACCCCACAAGGAACTTATCTAGATGTGTGGTGAGTAGTGTTGAGCATTCCGATACCGCAAGTATCGGGTATCGGCCGATATTCGCTGTATCGGAATTCCGATACTTAGTTCCGATATTTTCCATATATCGTATACCGGAATCGGAAGTTCCCATAATTCTTTGAGAGGCAATGTGATTTTAGTCAGCCAATGAGGAATCCTAAGAAGTGTGGGCACATCCTGTACTGCTGCGGTCATGTTAACTAATGGCATGGCTGTGATTGGATGCTGAAATGATGTCAGAATGCACTATAAAAGGCGCCGCCGCCATTTTAGCGTCACTGTGCTGTGAACTCAGTTAGGGAAAGAACGCTGCTCTGCTGACTCTGAGGGACAGTTAGAGATTGCGATTTAGTGTACTGTGCTTTAGGCAGGCTACTTTACCACCGGCTGTGTAAAGCTTCCTTTTGCCTGCAGTGTTGTTTTAACAGCTCTGCAAGGTGTGTGTGTGAGAGTGCAGGTGACGCTGCAGTTTGCTCTGTATGCAACGCTGTCTGTAGGCATCTGCACGTGTCACTCACAGACAATTTTTTTTTTTCTTCAGTGTAATTCTTGCTGCTCCATGTAATTGAAATAATAGTGTGACGTGCTTCCATCCGTATACAATACCTTGGTTGCAAACACTATAGAAGTCCACGAAGGAGCCTTTAACAGCAAGTGAACAGTTGTGTTTCAGTGTTCACTGCAGTCTGTGATTTTTTTTTTTTTTTTGAGTGCAGATCACGCTCCAGTTACTTCAACTAATGCTGCGTGTACTCTGCTGAGCGTCTGTCACTGGCTCATCCTTGTAATTTTTCAAAATTGCTGCTGCTTTCTTCTATTTAAAATTTACAAAAATCTATTAGTGTGATGCTCTTCCATCAAAATACAATACATTGCTTGCAAACATAATAGAAGTCCACAAAAAGGCCTTTCACAGCAAGTGAACAGTTGTGTTTCAGTGTTCACTCTAGTCTGAGCTTTAATTTTTTTGTAGGAGTGTAGATCCCGCTCCACTTACTTCAACCACCGCAGCGTGTACTCTGCTGAGTGTCTGTCACTGTCTCATCCTTGTAATTTTTCAAAAATTGCTGCTGCTTTCTTCTATTTAAAATTTACAAAAATCTATTAGTGTGACGCTCTTCCATCAAAATACAATACATTGCTTGCAAACATAATAGAAGTCCTCAAAAAGGCCTTTCACAGCAAGTGAACAGTTGTGTTTCAGTGTTCACTCTAGTCTGAGCTTTAATTTTTTTGTAGGAGTGTAGATCCCGCTCCACTTACTTCAACCACCGCAGCGTGTACTCTGCTGAGTGTCTGTCACTGGCTCATCCTTGTAATTTTTCAAAAATTGCTGCTGCTTTCTTCTATTTAAAATTTACAAAAATCTATTAGTGTGACGCTCTTCCATCAAAATACAATACATTGCTTGCAAACATAATAGAAGTCCACAAAAAGGCCTTTCACAGCAAGTGAACAGTTGTGTTTCAGTGTTCACTCTAGTCTGAGCTTTAATTTTTTTTGTAGGAGTGTAGATCCCGCTCCACTTACTTCAACCACCGCAGCGTGTACTCTGCTGAGTGTCTGTCACTGTCTCATCCTTGTAATTTTTCAAAAATTGCTGCTGCTTTCTTCTATTTAAAATTTACAAAAATCTATTAGTGTGACGCTCTTCCATCAAAATACAATACATTGCTTGCAAACATAATAGAAGTCCACAAAAAGGCCTTTCACAGCAAGTGAACAGTTGTGTTTCAGTGTCACTCTAGTCTGAGCTTTAATTTTTTTGTAGGAGTGTAGATCCCGCTCCACTTAAACCACCGCAGCGTGTACTCTGCTGAGTGTCTGTCACTGGCTCATCCTTGTAATTTTTCAAAAATTGCTGCTGCTTTCTTCTATTTAAAATTTACAAAAATCTATTAGTGTGACGCTCTTCCATCAAAATACAATACATTGCTTGCAAACATAATAGAAGTCCACAAAAAGGCCTTTCACAGCAAGTGAACAGTTGTGTTTCAGTGTTCACTCTAGTCTGAGCTTTAATTTTTTTGTAGGAGTGTAGATCCCGCTCCACTTACTTCAACCACCGCAGCGTGTACTCTGCTGAGTGTCTGTCACTGGCTCATCCTTGTAATTTTTCAAAAATTGCTGCTGCTTTCTTCTATTTAAAATTTACAAAAATCTATTAGTGTGACGCTCTTCCATCAAAATACAATACATTGCTTGCAAACATAATAGAAGTCCACAAAAAGGCCTTTCACAGCAAGTGAACAGTTGTTTCAGTGTTCACTCTAGTCTGAGCTTTAATTTTTTTGTAGGAGTGTAGATCCCGCTCCACTTACTTCAACCACCGCAGCGTGTACTCTGCTGAGTGTCTGTCACTGTCTCATCCTTGTAATTTTTCAAAAATTGCTGCTGCTTTCTTCTATTTAAAATTTACAAAAATCTATTAGTGTGACGCTCTTCCAGAGGACAGCGTTTGTTGGCCAGTTGTGAGTCTGCAGCACATGGTTGATTTCATGCTGCACTGCCTGAGAAACGACCGCCGCATCGGCCACATTCTCACCACGTCAGATTATTGGGTGTACACCCTCCTAGACCCTCGTTACCGGGACAACTTACAAAGCCTCATCACACCGTTGAACCGGGACCGTAAAATGCTGGAGGACCAAGACACACTGTTGAAATCCATAATGTTCTCCATTCCAGCCGAGAGCGCTGCTGCTGCTACTGCTTTACAAAGCAGCTCTGTGCGTCGAGGCATTGTAGACACCTCTGCAACAAGAGGGAGCACAAGCAGCGCCTCTGCACAGGGCAAGAGCTGTATGTTACAAATGTGGCGAAGTTTTGTGACAGCGCCACCAAGGTGTACACCATAGTGATGGGAAATCTAGTTAATTTTGTTGATTAGTTCACCATGAACTAGTTCACTGAAAAGATTAGTTCAAAAGATTAGTTCATTTAGTTCAGTTTTTCTCCACCCTATCCTGTGAGGAGCTGATAGGAAATGCATCATGTGACCTCTGAACTAGATGAACTGCTGAACAAAATGTTCTATTGAGAATGACTCAGGACAGCCTAGTTCAATCTGATGCCTCTGACTGAGCCCAGCAGTGCCACATAATGATTGTGTATGAGGGGGCTGAGAAGCAGTTCAGCATCCACCATTTTAAGAACAGAACAGGGGTCAGTGTTAAAGATTTTAGCAAGACTGATCTTCTAGGCTAGAGGCATGAACTACACACAGAAACACTCTCTCTTATACACACATATGAGCTGTGTCTGTGTACTGTGTGTGCAATTTCTTTTTTTATTAATAATATTATTATTACTGCTATATTTGCATTTGATGTGTGGTATGCCTTGGAGGTGCTGGCTTGCCCTGCTGCCAGTGTATTATCTGAGAGCGTCTTTAGTGCTGCAGGTGGTGTACTAACAGACCGTCGCATGCGACTATCCTCAGACAATGTAGACCGGCTTATTTTTCTGAAAATGAACAAGGCATGGATCTCACCTGAATTTGCCTGTCCGTTTTCAGATTAAATAACTGTTTGCCAACGTTTTCCAAGTCTCCTGTTATGTTCATCTTTCTACCACCTGAACTCTACTCCCTGGGCTACAACACTGCCAGTCACAGGGAATGATCATTTACAAAACAAAATGTTATCCCCAACAAATAGTAGCGCAACGACTCCAGTGCCCACTTTATCGCCAGGCACTCTCTCTCTACAATGCTGTCTCTGTTTTTTGATGGAGTAAGTTTTCGACTCAGGAAACTAATGGGATGCTCCTCCCCGTTAAGCTCCAGTCCTGAGACAACACGGCACCCATACCTACCTCTGACGCATCAGTCTGGACAATGAATTCTCTTTTGAACTCGGGTGTGCTCAAAACTGGTGACCCACACAGTGCCCCTTTTATTGCCCCTGTTGATGACCCCTTGCTGATTTATTAACCGGCTACACCAGATCCATGGGTATTCTCTCAAACTGGACCTCTAAAATTTTTAATGGCACCAAGGGATTCACTAAATGAGGCTGAGGACTGTGTACCTGGCGCATACGACAAGAGTTACAATACCGTTTAACTTCTTGATAGACCCCCTGCCAGTAAAACCGTTGTATAATTCTGTGTAGGGTTTTCTTTTGGCACAAATGTCACCCTAGTACATGCGCATGCGCTAAGTCCATTACCAACCTCCAATATGACTGCGGTAGCAGCAATTGTTAAAAAATTTCAACATGTATTTTATAAACCTGATACAGCAAATCTTGGTTCAGCTCTAATTGTTGAAATACTGTAGCTGCCCCGGGGTGTTGGGGTTCCCCATTGACAACCAGTAAATTTTCACGGGCTAGACTCAACGTAGGGGCCGCGGAGTTGCGCCTTAACAAATTTGTCACCTGTCACATTTAAGTATTACAATTCAGGTCCCGGTGTCAAATCTTCCATCTCCCCAACTAACACTTCGATAGGAGAGGGGTTTTCCTACTCCACCGAAGGCAAAGGTAATACTGCCCACTGCACACATGTGTTATGCATAGTGAGACTGATAGTAGCCAACAAAGTAGCAAACAAAGGCCACTTGTGATCGCCCTATCAGCGTAGGACCAATGCTACTCAAAAGATCTGCCATGATCCTGGACAAAATCTTGATATAATGGTCAATGAGTGAGAATGTACGATAGGATCCAGGCAGATGTGAATGTTTGTTTGGTTTTAGTAGCAACTTCATGTGTGACATGTTTGAATGGCTGGGCAACCCTCCTGTCTCCAATATATGATTGAAGGTGCGTACCAATGTGGACAGGATATCCTCACTCAATAATTTTAATAATTTGGCTGTAAACCCGTCAGGTCCTGGAGCTTTCCCGTAATTAAAGTAACTTATCGCCGCTGTCACTTCCGTCACCTCAATTTGTTTTTTTAAAAGGAGAAGCTGATAGTTTGTGATGGATGGTAACCGTATTCCATCTACAAAGGTGTTACCCTCCGCACTATCCGTATGTTCCACCTTATATAAGTCTGAGTAGTATTCTTGTAGAATGGTGTTTATGGTTCGAGGGTCTGTGTTCATGATCCCATGTTTATTCGTTAACGCTGTAATATGTTGATGACGAATGTGATTTCCTTTCGCTAGTCGTGATAATAGTCTCCCTCATTTGCTACCATAACGATATACATCGGCTCTATAATTGTTATTACTGCTTGTCTCTCGTCGATATACCCATACGTGTAAGTCAGCCTTAGCCTGCTTACATCTATTTTTAACCTGTGTTGATGAACTTGTCTTGTTTGCCGTGTACCTATCGCGTAATATCCTGCTAGCCTGCGAGTAGTTTGTCGCGATCTTCTTTTTTAGCGTTGTCTGATAACCTATTAGTTTCCCGCGCATTACTCCCTTCCCTGCTGCCCATAAAAGTTCCGGCCTATCCCTAGTATCTCCATTATCCCTTACATATTAAAAACACCATTGCTTCACGTGATGTCGAAACTTCTCATCCATTAACAAATAGGTCGGGAAGCGCCAAGTTTGGTTTGGCCCCATCTGCACCATATCTGGCAGGGTCACTGATACGGGCGCGTGGTCATATTTAGCTACGTTGTGCACATCTGCCTCTTCCACTCCCCTTAATAGCTCGTGTGCTAGCAATATATAATCTATTCTGGACCAAGAGTCATGTGGCGCCGAATAGAATGAATATTCACTGCCATCTGGGTTCAGGTGTGTCAAAATGTCTACAAAGTTACTCGTGTCTAGCAAGGGTTATTATAAACGTGTGTCATGTGATCGCACATTCATTCGCATCGACCTACAGTTCTTCACTGTTTAGATTCACCATATTTAAGTCACTAGCGTGGGTGGTTTTAATGCTCTCCTATCGGCCTGATATGCTTGGATACCTGGGATAAATTCAGGAACGTCTCCAAACTCCCTACTCACATGTCAGCGCAGGAACCGTAAGAGGGAACGTGCTTGTTTTGTTGCGCATAGGTGGAGTTTTATACAGTAAATGATTACTGCTGTCTTATTTTTTGCGTCCCAAGGGCAGAATAAGTCTGCGTAACGTTACATTTTACAGACACTCATATAATAGACACACGCTACCCTAACCGTGACACAAGGAAGGTATTGTTGCCGGATAAAGCAGCCATTTTAGCGTCACTGTGCTGTTAATTCTGTTTGGGACAGAACGCTGCTCTGCTGACTCTGAGGGACAGTTAGAGATTGCGATTTTGTGTACTGTGCTTTAGGCAGGCTACTTTACCAACCGCTGTGTACATCTTCCTTTTGCCTTGCAGTGTTTTTTTCACAGGTCTGCAAGGTGTGTGTGTGAGTGCAGGTGACGCGCTGCAGTTTGCTCGGCATACAACGCTGTATGTAGGCATCTGCACATGTCACTCTCACACTCTTTTTTTTTTTTTTTCTTTAGTGTAATTCTTGCTGCTCAATTCAATTGAAATTATAGTGTGACGTGCTTCCATCCGTAGCCAATACATTGGTTGAAAACACTGTAGAAGGACACAAAAAGCCCTTTCCACAGCTAAGAGTTGTGTTCACTGTAGTCTGAGATTTTAATTTATTCAATTTTGATCACGCTCAAGTTACTTCTTCAAGCAATGCTGCTTGTACTCTGCTGAGCGTGTCTTACTGCCTCATCCTTGTCATTTTTCTCTAATTGGTGTACATGTACATCAAAGTAGTCTTCATTTTGATTGAAATCCAAGCAAGTACCCGGACACTGTATGGCTGCTTTTATACGGTGGACTGGCTCCAACATTCAATAACACTTAAGATGCAATCGGGCACCTTGTCAAGGCCCAATCCTCTTCTCCCTCTGATATATAATAATAATAATAATAATAATAATCTTTATTTATATAGCGCCAACATATTCCGCAGCGCTTTACACTTTAACAGTTTCAAAACACAAGTCATAGGTAACAACGTTAACAATACAATAATTAAAGTAAAATAAGCTGACCCTGCTCGTGAGAGCTTACAATCTACAATGAGGTGGGGGAGATACAAAGTACAGGTGTGTATATATAATGGTGCATTTCCAATGATGGTCCAGCCATCTTGAGGGAGTGAGGCATGGATGGAGATAGTGAATGGGCTCCACATACACACTTAAACATAGAACGACTTTGGTTATTGAATGTGATAGGCCACTCTGAACAATTGTGTTTTGAGGGAGCGCCTGAAACCAGGCAAATTGTGGATAGTCCTAATTTCTTGTGGTAGAGCATTCAAGAGGATTTGCGCAGCGCGGGAGAAGTCTTGTAGTCGGGAGTGGGAGGTACGGATTACTGCAGAGGTTAGTCGAAAGTCATTTGCAGAGCGCAGCAGTCGGTTAGGCCAATAGATAGAAATGAGGGAGGAGATGTAGGGGGGTGCTGCACTGTGGAGAGCTTTGTGGGTGAGAACCAGTACTTTGAATTGGATCCTATAATGAATGTGCAGCCAGTGTAAGGACTGGCGAAGAGCGGACGCGTCCGAGTACCGATTAGCCAGATGGATGACCCTGGCTGCTGCATTAAGGATGGACTGGAGAGGGGATAGTCGAGTAATGGGGAGGCCAAGTAATAGAGCATTGCAGTAGTCCAGGCGGGAGTGGATCAATGCTACAGTGAGGGTTTTTGTTGTTTCCATGGTGAGAAAAGGGCGGATTCTAGAGATGTTCTTTAGGTGTGTAGACGTTAAATATCTAACAAACAGGTCATGCTGGAGAGACTTGCACCTACTGCCACTCAGGGTCTTCAGCTCCTTTGTGAGAAACTAATGTTTGGCCAGCCAGTATATCAAATAAAGTTCATGAGAAATGGGAACTGTGGTTGGCTTCACTTTTGGTACTGGCTGGGTGCTAATACCAAACCATGGTGTGGCATTCAATGGATATTCCTGGCTGGTTGGAGACAACCTCATTCCCACAGAAAAGTACCTGAAAGCTAAGGAGATGGTGGCCTCTCTCAACATGAAGGAGTTTGCTTGTTGTCTAGGAGACCGACCACCCCTGCTGTGTACCTTGTCAACGTTGTGTTGAAGCTTGCAAGGATTAAGAAGAGGTTACAGTGGTAAGTCTGGTTTTTACTAAAGATCCTGCTGTGTATTATAGTTTTTATGTTTTAAAAAAAAATTATCTTAGGAATGTTAAATAAATTTGTTATTTTTTTGGTTAAATACAATGTATGTTATGAATGTTAAATTATTTTTTTGGGGTTTTTATAAAATAAAATGTATGTTATGAATGTTAAATAACTTTTTTTTTTTTTTTCAGGTATTTGATCTACCGTAGCTACTTGCTGATCGTTGACTCTACACCCCTCTCCCCAGAATGTTACTCGGGTTATGGGGAGAAAATCACCGCTATTCCAGACTGATTTAATGTTAATGTGTCTGGCTCTTACACAGCACACAGCACTTGATGTTAGTTTATCTTTTTCCTAAATTATTTGTTACACTGCCCTTCTCACATTTTATTTTCACTTTTTTTTTTAAGCACAAGTTTTTTTACACTTCCTTGTTCTGTAAGTAGGCTTAATGGTTAAATGTTTTATACAAGTTTTTTTACACTTCCTTGTTCTGTAAGTAGGCTTAATGGTTAAATGTTTTATACAAGTTTTTTTACACTTCCTTGTTCTGTAAGTAGGCTTAATGGTTAAATGTTTTATACAAGTTTTTTTACACTTCCTTGTTCTGTAAGTAGGCTTAATGGTTAAATGTTTTATACTAGATGTAAATATGTAACATGTAAATTTTAGATTAAGATTTTGCAAATTATTAGGTCCACACCATCAGGCTCTTTCGTCCCCTCTCCCTCAGAGTAGCGGTAATATATCGGACCCCAGGCTCGCCCACACAGTTCCTTGACCACTTCTCTGCCTGGCTGCCGCACTTTCATGTCCTCAGAAGTACCAACCCTTATCCTTGGAGACTTCAACATCCCATTAACAGCCCTACTTCCACACTCAAAACACATTTCTTCAAGGTCTTCCCTCTCCTAGTGTATCCTCACCCATCCCTGTAGACTCTGAGCCCTTGCGGGCAGGGTCCTCTCTCCTTCTGTACTTGTGTGTGCCTTGTATTGCTCATGTTTACTGTACTTGTCTATACTTGCCCCTCTTCACATGTAAAGCGCCATGGAATAAATGGCGCTATAAAAATCAATAATAATAATAGCGGCCTATCACCTTCACTAATCAAAGTCATTCTATGTGTAAGTGTGTGTTTGTAGCCCATTCACTATCTCCATCCATCCCTCACTCCCTCAAAATGGCTGGGACATCATTCTAAATATACCATTGTATATAAACACCTGTACTTTGTATCTCCCCCACATATTTGTAAATTGTAAGCTCTCACGAGCGTGTGCGGATTATATTGCTTTCATTATTGTATTGGTAACGTTGTTACTTATGACTTGTGTTCGGAAACTGTTAAACTGTAAAGCGCTGCGTAATCTGTTGGCGCTATATAACTAAAGATTCTTATTAAGCGTTCACGGGTCCATGTGGAGGTAGACCGTGACCGCTCCTGCAACGATGTTTCTGAGGAACTGGAGAAGGAGGAATCAATGTGTACAGACTTGATTCCCGCAATCCTTGTAGTTGCCTGAACACGTACAGCGCCACTCGCAAGATCTGTACCCGGCTCCACAACATTGACCCAATGGGCAGTAAGGGAAAGGTATCGTCCCTGGCCATGGGTACTGGTCCACGCAGCGGTGGTCAGGTGGACCCTGCTACTGACGGAGTTTAGTAGCGCATGTTTAATTTTAACCTCAACAACATGGTTTTGCAGACCAGGGACGGCTTGCCTGCTGAAATAAAATCAGCTTGGCACATTGTATTGTGGGACTGCTAATGCCATTAAGTTCCGTAAACTGTCAGTCTCCACCAGCCTGAATGACAGCATTTCAAGGGACAGGAGTTTTGCAATGCCAGCATTCAGAGCCTGTGCTCGTGGATGGTTTGCCGAGATTGGGCCTACACCCGATACGCCACAACCTGACACCCACAGATAAACAAGCCATAAAATCTCTGAAAGATAACCCCAACATTATTATTAAACAAGCAGATAAGGGGGGTGCTATCGTTATTATGAATAAGACCCAATCTATTGCCGAAATTCATAGACAACTGTCAGTTAACCTAACCTACAGACAACTAAATTGTGACCCTACATTTTACATCTGTCAAAAAATTGATCGTATCCTGACAAAACATCTTTAATTGATCACCATAGACTGTAAGACTATGACATTCCTTAATATTCAATACCCCATCACCCCTGTTTTCTACACACTCCCAAAAATCAACAAAAAACTACATTATCCACCCGCATACCCTAGAGGGATAATTCTCCGTGTTCTACAGTATCACCCAAATGTTTAACATGTTGCCTAATTCCTATGTATATATATTCTTCACCCTATGTATATATTGTATATATTATACATTGTCATTGACTGTAAATTTTTCTATCTCTTCCAGCGACTATTTGATAAAGGCCACTGCGTTGCCCAAAACGTCAGTCAGTCGTCTCATAGCTATTTTCTTTTTTCACATCAAGTGTGCAATAAAATTTTCATATTTAACCATGACATATGCAGTTAAACTTGTGCTGTGATTCTCTATAGACTGTACATCTTCAGTGTGTCTTTGTAACTCAACTACGTGTTTTCTACGCACTATTTTAGACATATTTGTGGTATTGAGGTTACTGACACTTTACCTCTTTTTACTTTTTGATTACACAGCTTGCATTTGACATAGCAAATATCATCTGCAAGTGTGTTAAAAAAGGACCACGCAGTGCAAGTCCTGGGAGCGTCCGTTTAGACTTTTGGAAGAGAAATCCGAACAGGTGCCAAAATGGAGGCTACAGGCAACAGAGTATGCAGCCTAACTCTCCCTCCTGTTTGTACCGTTGGGGCAATCGCTTCCTCAGAGCTGCTACCACCACCTTCCTGTTCCTCACGCCATGTTGGGTCTTGGACCTCATCATCTCCACTAACCTCTTACAACACCTGCTGCTGTTGGGTGGTCTGGCCACCACCATGCTCAACAGAAACTGGCACCTGAGTCTCATCATCATCAGATGCGTTCTGCGGTGTGCTGACCATCGGCACTGTCTCACCCGCCTCTTCAGATTCAGAGAGACACAGCTGTTGCGCATCACTGCATACTCCCTCTTCTTCACATTCCAGAATGCTGCTTGGCTGGGCCCCTGTTTGCAAACCAACAGATTCTGAGAACAGAAGCAGAGACTCAGCTGGCTCCTGTACAGAACTCTCTGACTGACTGGGCAATTTGGCAGGCGGTGAAGAGACAGATGGTTGCTCAACAGTGCTGTGGTCCTGAGAGGAGGTGGAAGCAATTGAAGTCAATGCATGGACCCTGGGCTCCAACACCGCCAGTTGTTGCCTGTAAGTGCTGTTAGCACAGTCAACACTTGCTCCTGTGTTACTGGTGTTGAGTAATGGCAGCTGTTCCCCTGCTGTGTGTACGACAAAAAGTCATGCTGCCTCCACCCTGTCCTCCTCTCATCCCTGGGCTCCAACACCGCCAGTTGTTGCTCGGAAGTAATTGGCACGGGTACTGACTCATGCCCACCCTGGTTACAGCACGACAGCTGTTTCCTGGCAGTGTCAACGTAAATTAGCCTCCAATAAGTTGTCCTGTCATGTTGCATTCCGGTTATCCGACTCTATGGTGCCTGCAGTTTAGGTGATTCCTATGTGTGCTGTGGGATATGTAAATAAAGGCTCTTTCCGTTGTGAAAATAGGACAAGCACCCACTGTAGGACTGTGTGATTCGGTAACTGCAGACGGCTTGCGGCCTGTCAACTTACATTTTCATGGGTGCCTTATGGTACCCGTCCGAGTTCCAGTACCGTCAGCTGGTTCTCCACAGTGCCTTTGGCCTAGGTGCCTCCATCTCAGTATCCGAGTTCCAGCAACGTCTGCTGGTCCTTGGTAGTGCTTTGGAGCACAGGTACCTCCTGTTTAGTAACCGTGTCCCAGTAACATCAGCTGGTTCTCGGTTGTGCCATTGGCTCTTTTCCTTCTGCTGCCCCTCCGGGTTCCAGCACAGTCAGCTGGTCCTCGTTACTTGCATTGGCTCTTGTACCTTCTGCTACCCGTCCGGGTTCCAGTACCGTCAGCTGGTTCTCCGCAGTGCCTTTGGCCTAGGTGCCTCCATCTCGGTATCCGAGTTCCAGCAACGTCTGCTGGTCCTTGGTAGTGCTTTGGAGCACAGGTACCTCCTGCTTAGTAACCGTGTCCCAGTAACGTCAGCTGGTCCTCGGTTGTGCCATTGGCTCTTTTCCTTCTGCTGCCCCTCCGGGTTCCAGTAACGTCAACTGGTTCTCGGAAGTTAGACGACCCTAAAGACCACCCCGAAGAAGATGACGACCCCAAGGACGACGAGCATCAAGCCAACCAGCCTGAACACCATCACAAAGAAGAAATATAAGATTACCCAGAAGAAGATCACCAACAGGAAAAAGAAGGTTACGACAAACTACAAGATACAGAACAAGAGACAGAAGAACAATAAGCAGAAGATGAAAAAGCAGAAGAACATGAAGTATAAGACCAAAATGAAGAGCAAAATATATGCTCTAAATTCTAAGCAGAAGAAGACTAAGCAGTGTATGGGGGTGAGTCCGTTCCTCCTCGTGGTGCCCCTGGAAACTGCCTGCTGCTGCAGGCTAAACTGAACACGGACAAATACTGTTGTAATTTAAATCTTTTGTGACAGCAAGAACGGAAGGATGAAAAATTCATACTTTGACAGATTACAAGTACAGGAATCTCTGTCACAAATAAGAATATGATGAAGAAGATGAAGAGGAAGAAGATGAAAATGTAGAATATGAAGAAGAATAATAGTTTAATAAGAACAATATGAGTAATGTTAACAAAAAGATGAATAACAAGAAGTTTACGAAGAAGATAAAGAAGGTGAAGATGAAGAATAATTTTATGACAAAGATGATGCTGCTGAAGATTATGAAGGAGAAAGTGTGTCAAAAGTTAAAAAGGTGAAGAGCATGGAAGTTGTGAAACATACATATTTGCCAAAATAGAAAAAAGGTTAACAACATAGTCAATTTCTTCGTCAATCCAAACGTATTTCCCAAAAAAATTTTTAATGCTATTCCATTGGATTGGGTTAAACATGTATGCCTTTAATGTCTCCTCAACCTCCCCCAATACATTCTACATTACTCTTTGTTGTTTTCCTTCATGTACAATTAACCAACAAGGCAAGAATGGGGTTTTTTTAATTCCGATATTTTGTTCCCATAGACTTACATTGGATTTCCGGTATCAGTATCGGGTATCGCCGATATTTTTTGGGTATCGGCGATACCATTCCGATTCCGATACTTTTGGATATCGGAAAGTATCGCTCAACTCTAGTGGTGAGCGCTATGAAGCCCCAAGTGCTTCACAAAAGTTTATAATGTACAGCCGAAAAAAAAACAAAAAAATAATTTTTTTTGTACAAAAATTATATTTTCGCCCCCAGTTTTTTATTTTCCCAAGGGTAACAGAAGAAATAGGACAAATTGCACAATAACTCTTGGGGTCCAGAGTACGCTGATACCCCATATGTGGGGATAAACTACTGTTTGGACGCATGGCAGAGCTGAGAAGTGAAGGAGCACCGTTTGACTTTTTCAACGCAGAATTGGCTGGAATTGAGATCAGACGCCATGTCACATTTGGAGAGCCCCTGATGTGCCTAAACAGCGGAAACCCCCCAATTCTAACTCCAACCCTAACCCCAACACACCCCTAACCCTAGTCCCAACCCTAACCACAAACCTAACCCTAACACACCCCTAATCCCAACCCTAACCCTAATCCTAACTTTAGCGCCAACCCTAACCCTAACTTTAGCCGCAACCCTAACCCTAACCCTAATGGGAAAATAAATACTTTTTTTTAATTTTATTATTTTTCCCTTACTAAGGGGGTGATAAAGGGGGGTTTGATTTACTATTTATAGCGGGTTTTTATGATTGGCAGCTGTCACACTAAAAGACGCTTTTTATTGCAAAATAGTTTTTGCATCATCACATTTTGAGAGCTATAATTTTTGCATATTTTGGCCCACAGAGTCATGTGAGGTCTTATTTTTTGCGGGACGAGTTGACGTTTTTATTGGTACCATTTTTGAGCACGTGACGTTTTTTGATCGCTTTTTATTTCGATTTTTGGGAGGTTAGAATGAACAAAAATCAGCAATTCATGAATTTCTTTTGGGGAGGCGTTTATACCGTTCCGCGTGTGGTAAAATTGATAAAGCAGTTTTATTCTTCGGGTCAGTACGATTATGGTGATACCTCATTTATATCATTTTTTTATGTTTTGGCGCTTTTATAGAATAAAAACAATTTTATATAAAAAATAATTATTTTTGCATCGCTTTATTCTGCGAGCTATAACTTTTTTATTTTTTCGCTGATGATGCTGTGTGACAGCTCGTTTTTTGCGGGACAAGATGACGTTTTCAGCGGTACCATGTTTTTTTATATTGGTCTTTTTGATCGCGTGTTATTCCACTTTTTGTTCGGCGGTTATGATGATAAAGTATTGATTTTTTGCTTCGTTTTTTTTTTTAAGGGGTTCACTAAAGGGTTAACTAGTGGGACAATTTTATAGGGGGGGTCGTTACGGACGCGGCGATACCAAATATGTGTACTTTTATTGCTTTGTTTTTTTTATTTACAGGAAGAAGTGAATTTATTGGGGAATATTTTTTTTTTTTTTTTTATTTATTTTGGATTTTTTTTTAATACATGTTTATTTTTATTTTTTTTAACTTTTTTACTTTGTCCCAGGGTGGGACATCACTGTATTTTGTCAGATCGCTGGTGTGACAGTGTGCACAGCACTCTGTCACACCAGCGATCGCTCAGGCAGTGCAGCAGGCTTCTCAGTGCCTGCTCTCAGCAGGCACTGAGGAAGCCGCCTCCCTCCAGGACCCCGGCGCCATCTTGGATCCGGGTCCTGGGAGGGAGGAAGCCCTCAGAACAGCGCGATCACATTGCGCTGCTCTGAGGGTCTCAGGGGGGTGCGCAGGGAGCCCCCACCCTGCGCGATCCTCCCCTGTGCCCCCAGTACACCGCGATCATGTTTGATCGCGGTGTGCAAGGGGTTAATGTGCCGGGAGCGGTCCGTGACCGCTCCTGACACACAGTCATGGGTGTCAGCTGTGATAATCAGCTGACACCCGGCCGCGATCGGCTGCGCTCCCCCCGGGAGCACGTCCGATCGCACGAGACGTACTATCCCGTCCATGGTCATACGGGCCCAGGTACCATGGACGGGATAGTACGTCCGATGGCAGTAAAGGGTTAAGACACTGTCTTCTCAACAACATGGAAGATCGAATATCACTGTAGATGAAAGGAGGGCTTTGTTTGAAATGAAGCAATGGGATGACGTGGTGTTCAAGATGGCCGACAAAGGTGGAAATATTGTTATTTGGTCTAATCAAATGTACATTGTTCAGGCTGACAAATTGCTGAACAGACAGGACTGTTATAGACAGTTGACTTATAATCCAACTATAAGGTACCAACAAGAATTGATAGGTTTGCTAGAGTCGGCCCTTGAACACCACGTCATCCCGAAGAAATTGGTTGATTTGTTTAAGAACCTTAAGCCGAAACTGCCAACTTTTTACCTAATACCAAAGGTTCACAAAAACATCCATGACCCCCCAGGGAGACCAATATTTTCCGGGAAAGAGGGTCTGTGAGAGGTGATCTGTGATGTGATAGATCATTTTTTAAAGCCGTTGGTACAAGAACTACCTTCCTATTTAAAGGACACGACAGCAGCTTTGAATCACCTCAATCATATTCAATTAGAGGAAAATATGATCTTGGTGACAGCGGATGTGGAAGCATTGTACTCTTCAATCCGCCATGAAGATGGTTTGAGGGCTGTTCAATGGTTCCTAAGATCGAGTAATATCCCACGTCCTATGACTGATTTGTTGATCCAACTGTTGGATTTTGTATTAAAACACAATGTATTCACAATTAATAAAAAATTTTTTTTACAACTACAAGGAACAGCAATGGGGGCCTCGTGTGCCCCCTCGTATGCAAACTTGTTTTTGGGATACTGGGAGCGAGAAATATTTCAAAGTGAATCAATACCCGGTATCAATCAGATACACCATTGGATGAGGTTCATCGATGATGTTCTCTTTATTTGGGAGGGATCGATTGAAGAATTGGATGATGTAATGAAAGCTTTTAATTAGTGTTGAGCGATAGTGCTCGATATCTAAAAATATCGTATCGAAATTGTATCGCCGATATCACTAAATATCGTCGATATCAGATTTCGATACCGGAAGTCCCATGTAAGTCTATGGAAACAAAATATCGCAACTAAAAAAAACCTTTATTTCCTTGTAAACACTAAATATACACACATAGAATACATATATATATATATATATATATACATGTCATTGTGACATATATATATATATATATATATATATGTATAGTTTATACACTTCTACATAGTAAAATATCCTCTGATTCAATTGCCGGGTAAAGCCGGCTTCTGTGAAAAGACAGAAGCACCCGACATGAAATGACACTTGGTGTACATAGGGTTAACCATGTCTTTTCATGTCGTTTGCAATCTGATTTGCACAAACAATTACATGAGTGGCTGTGTGCAAAATTTCACACCTGTAGGGGTTAATTAAAGGTGTAAATTCGTTGTAAAAAAAACGGACTTTTTTGCTACGAATTTACACCTTTAATTAACCCCTACAGGTGTGAAATTTTGCACACTTACACTCATGTAATTGTTTGTGCAAATCAGATATCAAACTACATGAAAAGACATGGTTAACTCTATGTAAACCAAGTGTCATTTCATGTCGGGTTCTGCATTTTCACAAAAGCCGGCAATTGAATTAGCGGCTATTATACTATGTAGAAGTGTATGAACTATAAATATAAATATATATATATATGTGTCACAAATTCAATGACATGTATATATATATATATGAGGTGTAAAATTGCTGAAAAAAATGCGTGGGCTCCCGCCCTATTTTCGCAACCAGACAGACAAAACCAGTGAGTGGGGGCAGATAATAATAGCCCAGAGAGGGACCATTATTTTTGGCCCCCCCCGGCTACTAACATCTGCCCCCAGACACCCCAGAAAGGGCAAATCTCTAATTAGATTTGCCCTTTCTGGCACTTTGCCCGTCTATTCCCATTGCCCTGTAGCGGTGGCGAATGGGTTAATAAGGGGTTAAAATGACCTTGCAATTGAAAGGTCACTTTAAGCCAGGTTAATAATTGAGAGCTGTCAATCAGACAACTATCAATTATTAATCCTATTGTATGAAAGAAAAATCAAACACACACACTTTAATAAAAAAAAGTTTAATGAAATAATCACACAGTTTTTGACCATATTTTATTTACCTGCTAAAACCATTTCCTGTAATAAAAATAAAATAATAAAGCAAAATTATTCTTACCAATCCGATGTACAGTCAGGTCCCACGGTGTAATCCATCAGAAAGGGTTAATGTTTACTGCAGGGACCGCAGCTAATGCTGCAGCCTCACAGTAAACCCCCAAATGAATGAGTTCCTCTCCTGGCTGACAGGAGAGGAAGTGGAAAGCTTAATTGATTGCTTTCCACTTTCACTTCAGGTCAGCCAGGGACACAATCAGTGACGTCAGAGGGAACTGGTTAACAAAAATAGGGGATCCCCTCGAAAAAAAATGGCGTGGGGTCCCCCCTATTTTTGTTAACCAGCCAGATGAAGCAGACCGCTGAGGCCTGGATTTTCAGGCTGTTAAGGAGCCAAGATCCATGGACCTTGCCAGCCTGATAATACCAGGCCACAGCAGTCTGCATATCTTGGCTGATTAACAAAAATAGGGGATCCCCTCAAAAAAAATTGGCGTGGGGTCCCCCCTATTTTTGTTAACCAGCCAGATGAAGCAGACCGCTGAGGCCTGGTTTTTCAGGCTGGTAAGGATCCAATATCCATGGACCTTGCAAGCCTGATAATACCAGGCCACAGCAGTCTGCTTAGCTTGGCTGGTTAACAAAAATAGGGGATGCCCTCGAAAAAAAAAACGGCGTAGGGGTCCCCTATTTTTGTTAACCAGCCAAGTAAAATGCAGACTGCTGCGGCCTGGTATTAAAAGACTGTCAAGGCCCATGGATTTTGGCCCTCAACAGCCTGATAATACCAGGCTACAGCAGCCCCACATTTGGCGCATCAAAAGATGTGCCAATTGTGGCACTTTACCCGGCTCTTCCCACTTGCCCTGTAGCGGTGGCAAGCGGGGTAATAAGGGGTTAATGTCACCGTTGATTGCACGGTGACAATAAGCCCGGTTAATAATGGAGAGGCGTCAATAAGACACCGATCCATTATTAATCCCAAAGTTATTAAATGCATAAAAAAAAGACAAAGCAAGAAAAAAGTATTTTAATGAAATAAAAGAGACAACACAGTTTTCATTTCTTTTATTGTACTCTCATTCCTGCGACGCCATCGATCTCCTGTAAAAAAAGAAAAAAAAACCAAACCAACAGTATACCACCTGTCCGACGCAGTCCATAGTAACGACTGTCCCACGACGATCCAGCTCTGCTACATCGCAATGACAGGCAGAGCCTGTCATCGCGACGCAGCACAGCTGATTACCTGCTTCCCCGGCGGTGACGTCATCGGACTGACTGCTTTACGGCCGGGATTACCCAGCAGTCACTGCAGTTATCGCGAGAAACTGCATGTGACCGCCGGGGAGAAGAGGATGGCGGCCATGAAGCAGTCCAGGACGTGACCGCCGGAGATCTTCTGCCAGGTAAGTGCCGCTGACTCCTGACAGACCCGACCGACGGACACTGACAGTGACAGACCCGACCGACGGACACAGACAGTGACAGTGACAAATCCGATTCCGGTATTCGATAAGACGAAAATATCGAAACGAATTATCGAAAGGCCGATAGAGCTAATATCGGCCGATAGCCGATATTTGCATTATCGTATCGCTCAACACTACTCTCAATACAAATCCATATAACATCAATCTGACATATAAATCAGGACGTAGTATTGAATTTTTGGATCTTTTCGTGTCAGTTTCAAATGATGGAGATATATCTACTACAGTTTTCAGAAAAGAAACAGCTGCCAATTCCCTGCTTCATGCCAGGTCCTTTCACCCTAATACTTTGATCCAGGCATTCCAATAGGTCAATTTCTCAGGATTAAAAGAATTTGTTCAACTGAAGATCAATTTGAACTTCAATCTAAAGATCTGTCCCAACGTTTTGAGGATCGAGGTTACAGTCGTCGTAGCATTAGGAAGGGATATTTAAGAGCAAGAAATACACCAAGGGTTCAACTGTTATGTGAATCAGAGAGATCAAACTTAAATTCCAATCAAACAAGATTCATAACGGCGTACCATGATCAATGGGATGAGTTTAGATGTATCTTAAATAAACATTGGAAAGTCTTGTTTACCGATCCCATTTTGAGTAAAATTTTGGATCCTCGACCTTTAGTAGTAGCAAGACGATCTAAAAATTTGAGAGATACATTGGTGCACAGCCATTTCAATCCCCAAAAAAACGTTGAGGTAAGTAAGAATTGGGGCTTTTTTCCATGTGGCTGTCACGCTGTCTAATGATATGTATACAATGTCAGTAAACTATTAATACAGGAACAACACTCTATACAACAACTAGTATAGCAACATCAGCATGTAAGTATAGAATAGATTTACCTGACACGATATCTGCTGAACTCAGGGTTAATCTTGAGGACTTGATGAGCTGAAACAGGAAAGAGGTGGACCGGGATCTAACCTGACCCTAAACTGGGTCCTAACTAATCCCTCACCTTGGAGGTACTGATAATGGTTCAGAGGTCCAAGTCTCCAACCTAACCTTGTCTCCTATCAGACCCTGAACCCTGTAATCAGTCCTAAGAAGGATCCTGACTACCACCAAAGGGATATGGGCTGATCTCAGCTAAATACACAGATTAGACATATAAGACAGACAGGATAACACTCGCTTGCATACACACTCAAACACCAAAGGAACATAAATGGTCTGGGAAATAAACTCTAACCAAGTTGAGCTTAGAACAACTAAGGAGCTCACAACTAAAGTCTATACAGATTCATTCCTATCTGTGGTCTGCATGAAGGTTTCACTGGCAACTCCCCAAGCAGACAACCAGGAATTTAAAGGAAACCAATCAACAAATAATCAATTGCAGCCGGGAGAAACTGCACCCAGTCCCAGCACCGAGCACAGACAGAATTAACTCCCTAGCTGCCAAACACAAAGAAACAGCAGCTCAGCTGTGAGAAGTCAAAATGTGCAACCGTGACGATCTTCGTGGCAATGCACACATGACAGTACCCCCCCTTCTACGAGGGGCCTCCGGACCCTCAGGGCCAGGCCTGCCGGGTGAGTTCTGTGGAAGGTCCGAACCAAGTGATCTGCGTTAACATCAGACGCAGGGACCCACGTCCTCTCCTCTGGACCATACCCCTTCCAATGCACCAAGTACTGAAGGGACCGGCGATTCAGACGTGAGTCAATGATCTTTGATACTTGAAATTCCAAGTTACCATTGACCAACACAGGAGGAGGAGGTAGAGGTGACGGTATGACTGGTGCACATACCTTTTAAGTAATGACTTGTGGAACACATTATGAATTTTAAACGTAGGAGGGAGGTCCAGACGAAATGCCACAGGATTTATTATGGAACTGATCCTGTACGGCCCGATGAATCTGGGACCCAGTTTCCAGGAGGGCACTTTAAGTTTTATATTCCTGGTAGACAACCATACCAGATCGTTCACATTCAGATCTGGACCAGAAACTCTCCTCCTATCAGCCATACGTTTGTAAGGGTTCCCCATCGCACTCAGATTATTCAATACACCTCTCCACACAGAAGCAAGTGACGACGAGAAACGCTCCTCCTCAGGAACCCCAGAAGGGCCCCCCCCATTGAAAGTACAAAACTGGGGATGGAAACCATATGCCCCAAAAAACGGGGACTTACCAGTGGACTCGCTCGCCTGTTGTTAAGAGCGAACTCTGCCAGAGGCAAGAAAAAGACCAGTCCTCTTGGTTCTCTGAGACAAAACACCGGAGATATGTCTCTAAGCTCTGATTCAGACGCTCTGTCTGCCCATTGGTCTGCGGATGAAAAGCCGAGGAAAATGACAATTGCATCCCCCGACGTAAACAAAATGCCCTCCAAAATTTGGACACAAACTGAGACCCCCTATCTGACACCACATCAGAAGGCAACCCATGAAGTCTAACGATCTCCCTAATGAACACCTGCGCCAGAGTTTTTAGCATTAGGGAGTGCAGGAAGAGCAACGAAATGTGCCATCTTACTGAACCTGTCAACAACCACCAGTATGACAGTATTCCCTGACGACGGAGGAAGGTCCGTAATGAAGTCCATAGATAAAATGAGTCCATGGACGCTCCGGAAGTTTCAAGGGTAAAAGGGTCCCAGACGGACGGGTATGAGGGGTTTTAGAGCGAGCACACACCCCACATGACGCGACAAAAGTTATAACATCTTTATTAGCATTAGGCCACCAAAAACCGGCGAGAAAGGAGATCTAAAGTAGCCTACTCCCTGGATGTCCTGCTAGAGCAGAATTATGATGTGCCTCAATAACTTTTGTCTCAACAGATTTGGGACAAACAGTCTCCCTGGAGGTCCTGCAGGGGCGTCCCCTGAGCCTCTAACACCTCCTCCTCAAGCTCAGAAAATACAGCCGACACTACCCCCTCTCCTGAAGGATAGGACTCGGGTCATCCGTTTTCCCGGCCCTGGGAAACTGCGAGACAAGGCATCAGCCTTTACATTCTTAGACCCCGGGCGATAAGTGACGACAAAATTAAACCTGGTAAAAAACAACGACCATCGAGCTTGTTGGAATTCAGACGCTTAGCGGATTCAAATAAACAGGTTCTTGTGATAGTAATAACGGTAACCGGGTGGACTGCCCCCTCCAAAAACGGGTCCGAAGCAAACATTTCTTCAAGAGGAAAAGGCTTGGCAAGCTTTGTCCGACCATTTAGAAAAATCCGTTCCTTTTCTTGTAGTCATAGAGTTTGACGACAGATTAGAAATTCAAATAAATTTCCGGTAGTAGTTAGCAAACCCCAAAAAACGCTGCGAGCCTTAAACCCCTGGCTATCCATTCAAGCACGTCTCACCTTTTCGGGCCAAGGAAACCGGAGGCTGACACCAAAAAACCCAAAAAACTGAAGTTCCTTGGCAAATAACACTTCTCCATTTGGGTATATTTTATTGTCTCGCAAAGATCTGCAACACTTCTACATGCTCCGAGAGACACAAGATCTGGGAGTAAATTAAAGTGTCCAAAAATATACAACCACAAACAGCCCCACAAGGTGCGAAAAAGTATTAACAAAAGTTGGAAACTGCTGGTGCAGTGTCAGACCAAAAGGCATCTAGGTTTCAATGTCCCCGGCGTGTTAAACGCCTTTTCCATCATCCCCCTCTTTTATCCTAATCAGTTATCCGCCCCCGGATCCAATTTAGAAAACCTTTGGCGCCAACAATTTGATTGAAGAGATCAGGAAAAGGGGATGGTACGGCCAACAAATCCGTTAATTCGCGGAAATCAAGCAAGGGCGTAGGCCCCATTTTCTTCTTCAAAAAAAACCCCGGTAAGGGGAAGAGAAGGTCTATATGCCCTTTGGCCAACTTTCGAAATATAATCTTTCTAGCCTGCCTTAGGACAAAAGATTATACAACCTAGCTTTAGGCAACTTAGATCAGGAAGGGATTAATGGCAGTCAACAGGGGGGGGGAGGCAAAACCCTGACACCCTCCTCAGAGAAAACATCCCCAAACCTCAAAAAAGGAGGCAATGTATAGGCCCCACCGACTGATGACGTGTTAGCAGTTGCTTTGCAAAACCACCCTTGCTTATCTCTTGGACTGCAATTAATCACAGGGTTTTTTAACCAACCAAGGAACCCCCAAACACAATGGGAGTAGGTAGCCCCCCTCCAACACATAAAAGAAATTGTTCCCTATGTATTGCCCCTACCAAGGCAATGTTTGAACCTCATGAACAAAGCTACCTTGGCGAGACCTGGCGTCAATGGGAATATAGGTCGGTTTGACCAATACCCAAGTCTACCTTGGCCTGAGCAAACTGGCGTAACGATTAGCCCGGACCATATCAAAAGAACAGACAATCTCTCCACTCTCACCAAACCACCCCCTGGTACAAGGAACTAGAAGAACTGGCGATGAAATCTACCCCGGTTGTCGTCCACCACACAACTGGATTAACGTTTTCGGCGCTTTTGGCTCAAAAGGAGGATGGACTTCTCCAACAAAATTCCTCTTTCCCACAGAAAAAAACATCTTTAGTCCTGCGGCGTACCCCCAACCCCCTCCTACAAATGATGTCCCTCCCAACGCATAGGCTCATCCGAAAGACAGGGGAACCTCAACATAAGGCTTTGTGGTGGTGGAAAAAAAGGGATGGGGTTTACCTCACCCCTCTCCCAACGTCTATCAGTACGGATGTAAGGCCATCGCCCCCAAAAGGAGGAGACTCATACTGGCAAAACGTCTTTAATTTTTATCAGAAAGCCCGGATAAAAAATGGCTCCTAAGAGCGGGTCATTCAAGTATCTGTGCCATTACAAACTCAGAACAATTCCTCTGCCGGACGATCTCCCGCTGTTCTTACTATTTTGTCTCAGCAAAGAGAACCCGATTGGGTCTCATATCCAATCCCGGGCATAAAAATTGATCTACAACAGTAGGCCGGGGATCCAGGGAAGGGAAAATGCCCAGGATTGAGGGTCCCCTTGCAGAAGTGAGATAACAATTCCCACTCTTGCTCCTCACCCCTGATGATCGAGGCCGAAGCCGAAAATACAATTTACTGCCCCGGAGGTGAAAAATTTTCTCGCCCCCAGTAACCTGTCCGGGAGAGCACTTTAGGTTCAACTCTGGTTGCTCCAGGGGAGACAAAACTTTGGACTTAATGTCTTCAGCTCCAGGATAACCCTGCAACTGCAGAGCCAGTGGGCACTGGATCCAGGTAATGGAATAATTTTTTTGGCCGTGAAAATGTCACGTGTCTAATGAATGTAACAATGTCGTAAATATAAACAGGAACAACACTCTATACAACAACTGTATAGCAAAAATCAGAGAAGTTAGAATAGTTTACCTACACGATATCGCTGATCAGGGTTAATTTGAGGACTTGATGACTGAAAAGGAAAATGGACCGGGATCAACCTGACCCTAAACTGGGGTCCTAATAATCCCACTTGGAGGTACGATAATGGTTCAAGGTCCAAGTCTCCAAAACCTGTTCCTACAACCTGAACCTGTAATCAGCCTAAGAAGGATCCTGACTACCACCAAAAAGGGGTAGGGGTCTCAGCTAAATAACAGATTAAAATAAGACGACAGGATAACACTCGCTTGCATACACCTCAAACCCAAAGGAACAAAATGGTTGGGAAAAACTTAACCAAGTTGGCTTTGAACAACTAAGGAGCCCAAATAAAAATTAACAGATTCTTTTCCCATCTGTGGTCTGCTGAAGGTTTCATGGCAACCCCCAAAAACAACCAGGAATTTAAGAAAACCCCAATCAACAAATAACAATTCACCGGGAGAAACCCACCCGTCCCAGCACCGAGCACAGCAAATTAACCCCTAGCTGCCAAACACAAAGAAACGCACCAGTGTGAAAGCAAATTTGGGGACCCGGACATTTCGTGGCAATGCACACATGACATGCCATGGCTGGAATCTGGGCACCCAGGCTTATTCCGGGCAGTGAGGTCGGGGGCTTGCTCTCCTTTGCGCCCTGTCTCCGTGACCTTCATCACCTTTTTTCCCCCTCCTGTGCCTCTTTCAGGGCTAAAGGATGATTTTGCAGCCGGGGTCCTCTCCCATGCCGGCAGAATCCGAAATGACGGTGTGCCGCATTCTGAATTAATTCCTAATAATTCCAACTAGAACGCACTCTCCCGGTGTGTTTGGGTATAGCGCTGGCGTTTGGGGGGTTCCCTCCTGACGAAAAAGGGGAGGGGAGCACAAGCGAAGTGGGAGCTTGTTATTTAATCGGTCGGGGATGCCTCCAGGTAAGGCCCTTGTGTCCCTCTGATTCTGCACTGACCACGACGGCGAAAACCTCTCTGCTTCTGCGAGCAATCCCCCCTATGAAGTGTAGAGAAGGGCCCTTGCATTGGTTTATATCCTCATGAGAGAGTTTCTATTTAGGAACAGGGGTCCCTGCCCCTAAGAAAGATAAAGTGCCCACTGCAAGTGTGTATGGTACCAACCCCTCAGCATTAAGAAGCTTTCTCTGCCCTGCAGCGATGTGTTTTGCCAAACACCCCTCCTGGGACCCATTAAATCGCTCATCAAACAAAAGGTTCAAGCCTCTATTCTCCTTCCAGGTCCATATCCAATCCCCTCCTACTAAAAAGGAAGATGGCACCTGTGGAGTCTGATCAATCAGCGAAGTTACCTCCTGTTCGGAGGATGTTTGGGAGAATGAGGGTTCCACTTCCCCCAAGTCTGATAAAAATATTTTCTTCCTCCGAGGATATGGAGGAATTGGTTAGTATGGTGAAAGCACCATGGGGTGAGGGGAGGGAAGTGAAGCAGTCATACAGAGCGAGATGTTTGGGGCGCTGAAACCTAAAAACAAAGGTTTCCCCATACATGAGAACATCTAAAACCTTATCCTTCATGAATGGGACCTTCCCAAGAAAGGGCTTTGGGTCCCTTCAGATTTAAAAATCATTTCCCCTAATGGAGATTGTTCTCTATCGGAGATTCCCAAGTAGAAGTGCAGGTGTCCAGGTTGGCAAAAAAGATGGCTCTCCTATTTGAGGACTCGTCTCAGCTCAAAGATCCCGTGGATTGTAAGATAGAGAGCTTTGCTAAAAAATCTGGGCACCTCCATCATCTGCTAAAAACAAAGTGGCTTCCACCTTTGTCGCCAATCTCTATTCCGCTGGCTCCGTACATTAGAAGACCACCTCACTCAGGGAACTTCTAGGGAGGAGATACTTGGCCCTTCCCTTTCCCCCATCAGAAAGCAAAGGGTTCCTTGCCGATGCTTTCCGCTGAATCTGAACCCTAGGAAGCGTTTTTTTTCCCTCCCCAGTTTGTCCTTCCCAGAGGGAATGCAAAGGGAAAGGTAAATCAGGCCATTGGAGCTATCCAAAAGGTGGAAAGAGCAAAAAATTCTTGTCCCCACAACCAGCAAACTCCTGACAAGCAATGACTGCTTCCCGTCGGGTCGACTCTCGGGCTTACCTCACTACAATCTACATCTTCAAGACTCCTTACTATTACTTCTTCAAGGTCTGCTTCAAGCAAAGGTGATCTTTCGATACCCCTATAAGAGATAGGCAGGGGCCACTATTCTCGCCTCTTCCTAGTCAAGAAGCCTTCAGAGAAGCACAGAAAAAATCTCAATCTGAAACCCCCGAATCAAGTGACCACATACAGTCGATTCAAGAGTACGATCAAATTGGCAATCCCACTCATTGCACAGGATTGGTAATGGCTACAATAGAACTGAAGGATGCCTATTCCATGTGCCAAAACCCCCAGACATCGGAGGTTCC
>JARQOD010000001.1:668378925-668593242 GCA_033576555.1 Oophaga sylvatica | reverse complement strand
AACATTTGTAGATAACACGTTTTTTAAAAAGCATAAATTATATAACATGGCAAAAAAAAAAATAATACTTACACGTTGAGAACCGCCGACAGTCTCACGACACTCTGGGAGGCGCTGGAGAAACCCTCTGGCTCCCAGATGCGAGAGACTAAAAAAATGAAAATAAAAATTAGGATATTGGCAGGTGTTGGCCGCTGTGTGAAGTATGACTAAATGTTTTTCTATGTGTTGTGTGTACTGTGATGTTGTGTTTATGAGATTGATGCAGGATACTTACGAATTGTGAGCCCACTCCGGGTATCTCTCCACCCCGTCCTTCTTCCTCTGGGAGCTCCTCGTCATCTTCAGATTCCTGTTATTAAAATAACACAATCAAGACATATAGCCCAAGATGGATTGTGGATAGAAAAATTAAAAATACATATTTTTACCGCCAATTCCTGACGATGGGTAGGAGGGCTCCCAGAAGAAGATGTGTCCTGCTGTGGCGGCTCTGGCTCTGGCTGGGAGGGAGGAGATGGCGATGCCGGTGGTGCTGCCGCCGCCGCTTCAGCCGCTGCTTCCTCGCCAACAACGCCATTGCTGCAGCTGCAGCAGCTGTTTGATGTTCTCTGCTGTGGAAGAAACAAAAGGGACAGTCAATATATTTGTATATTTCTTGGCCCTGTCTGAAAGAAAAACAAGCATGTATTTTTATTGAAATGGGGGGGTGTAATGTTTACCTTCTTCTGGCTTCCCTCCTTGCCCGCCTCTCCTCCTGTTCTCTTCTATCTACAAGCGCCGCCTCCCCTCTTGTTGACGTCTTCTACTGTTAAAGTAAAAAGGTACTAAATTTGAGAATCCTTGTCCATGGCTGAAATAAAAAACAAACATGTAATTTATAGCAAAATGTGTGCTGTAATACTTACTTTCTCATTGCTATCCTCCTAGCTTGGAGGTCTCTCTCCCGCTCAACTTGCGCTTCAGCCGCTGCCGCCCGGTGAAGTCTTCGGCTGTTGAATAAGGACACAAAAACGGACAGTGAATATATGGGTATTCCTTTGCCCTGGCTGAAACACAAAAAACAAACATGTAAATTATAGCAAAATGTGTGCTGTAATACTTACTTTCTGCTTGCTAGCCTCCTAGCTTGGAGTTCCTCTCCTCCCCTCTGCTCAACTTGCGCTTCAGCCGCCGCCCGCCGCTCGTTGAATTCTTCTGCTGTTAGGACACAAAAAGGGACAGTGAATATATGTGGATTCCTTGTCCCTGGCTGAAAGAGAAAAACAAACATTAAATTTTTAGGGACATGGGGGATGACATTTACTTTCTGCTGGCTTGCCTCCTTGCATCCAGGATGTCCTGCGCCCTTTCATCGCCAGCATCAATTCTTCTGCTGTGAAATTAACAGACCAAAAAAAATTTGTTGATATATTTTGATTGTCCCTGTTTTAAAATATAACATTCAAACAACGACATTATTCCGACCACATGCAATCATTTTTTATAGCCATCAACAGTACCAGGGTAAACCGTATCCCTGGCCAAAAAAAAAAAAAAAAATATATGATAATAAAAACATGGAAATTTCACATAAGAGCATAATTAGCTAAGGTCAGAGGCAGCCAAAAAAATAACATTTGCAACAAAAAGAAAAGTACATCAACATTTGTATACTAAACACAGGAAAATAATAGCAGCATGAGTAGATAAAACCGTGACAAGCCACAAAGAACAAAGATTGCAAACAAAAAAACATTAGCATAGTCAAACAATTCAACAGACCATGAGTAGATAAAACCATGACAGGCCACAAAGAACAAATATTGCAAACAAAAAAACATTAGCATAGTCAAACAATTCAACAGACCATGAGTAGATAAAACCATGACAGGCCACAAAGAACAAATATTGCAAACAAAAAAACATTAGCATAGTCAAACAATTCAACAGACCATGAGTAGATAAAACCATGACAGGCCACAAAGAAAAAATATTGCAAACAAAAAAACATTAGCATAGTCAAACAATTCAACAGACCATGAGTAGATAAAACCATGACAGGCCACAAAGAACAAATATTGCAAACAAAAAAACATTAGCATAGTCAAACAATTCAACAGACCATGAGTAGATAAAACCATGACAGGCCACAAAGAAAAAATATTGCAAACAAAAAAACATTAGCATAGTCAAACAATTCAACAGACCATGAGTAGATAAAACCATGACAGGCTACAAAGAAAAAATATTGCAAACAAAAAAACATTAGCATAGTCAAACAATTCAACAGACCATGAGTAGATAAAACCATGACAAGCCAAAAAAAAAAAAAAAAACCATTGGCAAAAAAAAAAATGGAGAGAAACATTACCATAGTAAACACATGCACATTTCCGATAGTAGCATAAAAAACAACGACATAACTAGCCAAAAAAATTAATACTTTTTAAAAAAAAAAAAAAACATTTTGATACACAAATACATCCACATTTCAGATTGTCGCAGGGAGACAAAGCACATCACTGCTAAAAAACAGTACCAGTAGATCTACATTATCAACATTCACAACAATAGCAGTGAATACACAATAAAGTTCCCAAACAAATGCATTTTAAACTCGGGGACCCACCCCATCATCGGCAATTTAATTTCATTAAATACCTGGGGAACCAATCCCCATCACAGAAAAAACATTAAATATATAATGTACCAGGCCACAAAAAATAAACATCAGCTCACACAACATTGGTGACATATGTATTTTACATTTTTGAATTTGGGGGTGGGTGGTTCATATTTACCGTCTGTTTTCCTGGCGCTCCATGGTACGGATCCTGGCTGCGAGTCCGGTGGCTGCGTCGGTGGCTGCGTCGGTGCGTCTGGCTGCGTCGGTGGCTCTCTGTGGCTCTCTGTGGCTGTGTCTGATGTCCCACCCAATGTTTTTTTTATATGTTTGCTGAGGGGTGGTACTTCCTTGTATATGTTTGCTGTGGGCTGGTATATCAATTAACAAACCGGATGCGGCTACCGGATGCGGCGCATTGCGGCGTCCATAGACTTTCATGTAAAAAAGAACCGCATGCGCCGCATCCGGCACATGCGGCTTTTTCGCCGCAGACAAAAAACGTTACATGCAACGTTTTTTCCAGACACCGTACGGTGACCAGACACCGCATCCGGCACCAACCGGACGCCGCGACTGCGGACATGCGGCGCTAATACAAGTCAATGGAAAAAAAAACGCATGCGGCGCATACGGTTTTGTGATGCGGCGCTGCTAAAAAATGCCGGGGGCGCCGCAAGGGGAAAAACGGATGTGTGAAACCAGCCTTAAGGTGATGTGGGTGTCCACAACTTTTTGGTGTCTTTTTTAAACACATCTAGTTATACGTTTTTATGCTATGTTTTTGTCAGCAATATTTGTTCAATAAAACCTTTTGATAATTTGTTTATAAAACTCCAGTTTTTTTCTCCTGTTCTTTGTCATATTTGCACTTGGAGGTATGTGCAGTAATCAGGTGATTGTTTTCACCACTGCGTAACATGGATCTGGATTTTAGGTTGTAAACACTACACGGGTGTACACAGGGAGCACACGGCAAACACTCCACGCGTGTACACGGAGGACACGGCAAACACTCCACGCGTGTACACAGGGAGCACACGGCAAACACTCCACGCGTGTACACAGGGAGCACACTCCAAACACTACACGGGTGTACACAGGCGGCACACTACAAACACTACACACGTGTACACAGGGAGCACACTACAAACACTACACGCGTTTACACAGGGAGCACACTGCAAACACTACAGGAGTGTACACAGGGAGCACACGGCAAACACTACACGGGTGTACACAGGGAGCACACGGCAAACACTACACGCATGTACACGGAGCACACTACAAACTTCACGCTTGTACACGGAGTACACTGCAAGCACTACATGCATGTACACAGATGGCACACTGCGAAACACTACACGCGTGTACACAGGAAGCACACTGTGAACACTACACGGGTGTACACAGGCGGAACACTACACGGGTGTACACAAGCGGCACACAACACTACCGGGTGTACACAGCACACTGCGAAACACTACACGTGTACACAAGGAGCACACTTGAACAATACACGGGTGTACACAGGCGGCACACTGCAAGCACTACACGGGTGTACACCGGCGGCTCACTGCGAACACTACACGGGTGTACACAGGGAGCACACTGCAAAACACTACACACGTGTACACAGGCGGCACACTGCGAATACCACACGGGTGTACACAGGGAGCACACTGCAAAACACTACATGAGTGTACACAGGGGCACACTGCAAACACACACGGGTGTACACAGGGAGCACACTACAAAACTTCACGCTTGTACACGGAGTACACTGCAAGCACTACATGCATGTACACAGACGGCACACTGCGAACACTACACGCGTTGTACACAGGAAGACACTGAACACTACACGGGTGTACACAGGCGGAACACTACACGGTGTACACAAGCGGCACACAACACTACACGGGTGTACACAGACAGCACACTGCGAAACACTACACGTGTACACAAGGAGCACACTATGAACAATACACGGGTGTAAACAGGCGGCACACTGCGAGCACTACACGGGTGTACACAGGCGGCACACTGCAAGCACTACACGGGTGTACACCGGCGGCTCACTGCGAACACTACACGGGTGTACACAGGGAGCACACTGCAAAACACTACACACGTGTACACAGGCGGCACACTGCGAATACCACACGGGTGAACACAGGGAGCACACTGCAAAACACTACATGAGTGTACACAGGGAGCACACTGCAAAACACTACACGGGTGTACACAGGGAGAACAATGCAAACACTACATGTGTGTACAGTATCGGCGCAGTGCAAACAATACACGCTTTAACACAGGTGACACACTGCAAACAATACACGCTTGAACACAGGTGGCACACTGCAAAACACCACACCATCCACTAGCAAGTACTACATGCGTGTACAGGCGGGACACTGCAAAACACCACACCAACTACGGACAACAGACTGCAAACACTGCCCGCATGTACACAGAAAATGCTGCAAAACACCACACTGTCCACGGACAGCAAATAGCAAAACACCACACCATCCCCAGGCAGCACACTGCGAAACACTACACGCATGTACGTGGAAAACACTACACCATCCATTGACAACACTCTAAAAAAACACTACACGTGTGTACATGGACAACGCTCTGCAAAACAGTACGCTGTCCACAGGGGTCGCACTGCAAAACACTACATGTGTGCACATGAACGACAAGCTGCAAAGTACTACAGGTGTGTACACACATTGCAAACTGTAAAACATTACGTGTGTACATGGAGCCTGCTCACTGAGAAGCACTACACGTGTAAATGCATGGTACATTGAGATATACATAAATCAACAACTAGAAATGATTAATGTAGGGATCTACAACAATCAAAAAATTCCAAACAAAATCCAACTCGTAAAATCATGGACCCGGGTTCCTCAATGCGTTATGCAGTTTTGCGGCTCTTGGCGTTTTCATTCCATTTTCATTCCCCTTTGATTATGTAGGGGGCACTGGGGTGTGGGGACCTCCACTCGTCAAATTCTTGATGAACAGTGGCATTCCGCACGCACAAATCTACAGTCCCCAACTGGAGTAAGATTTGTGACGAGGCGCTCACCACCTTACGTGTCATCTGATTCATTAAGAAGCCGATCAGCACAGCATCAGTGACGTCAGAGGGAGTCCCTAGCTGACCTAAAGTGAACTTGATAGCGTGGGAAACAATTAGTTAAGCTTCCAACACTAATCAGTTCATCTCTGGTCAGCCAGGGAGGCTGCGCAGAGATGAAGTCATTCATTCTGCAAGGGTTTACAGCAGGGCTGGCAGCATTAGCATCGGTCCCTGCTGTAAACCCCTTAACCCCTTCAAATGGATTGCTGCGTGGGACCTGACAACGCCGGATAGGTATGGATATTGTTGCTTTTTTATTTTATTTTTATTACAGGAGAGCAAGGGATTCAGAAGGATTATCAGTGCAATAAAATGTGATCAAAAACTGTATTTCATTAAAATTATTTTTAATGTGTGTGGTTTTTTTAACCATTTAATACAATAGGATTAATAATGGAGAGTTGTCTAAAAGACAACTCTCCATTATTAACCCGGCTTAATGTCACCTTCCAATAGCAAGGTGGCATTAACCCATTATTAACCCAATAGCCACCGCTAAAGGAAATGGGAATAGACGGGCTAAGTGCCAAAAAAGGTGCATCTAATAATAGATGTGCCTTTTCTGGGATGGCTGGGGGCAGATGTTAGTAGCCAGAGGGGGCACAAAAACAATGCTACCTCCCTAGGCTAATAATATCTGTTCTTAGTCACTGGCTTTCCCTGTCTGGCGGAGAAAATAGTGCGGGAACCCACGCATTTTTTTACAACGAATTTACATATTAAATTAACACCTACACGTATGAAATTTTGCACACATACTCATCTAATTATTAGTGAAAAACATATCAAACTACATGAAATGAAATGGTTTACTGTATGTAAACGATGTGTCATTTCATGTCGGGTTCTGTAATGATTTTACAGAAGCCGGCAATTGAATTAGCGGCTATTATGCTATGTAGAATTGTAGGAACTATAACTATATATATATATGTGACACAATGACGTGTGTGTATATATATATATATATATATTCTATGCATATATATCCTTTCTTTTGTGATGTAAAACCTGTCATTGGGATCCATTATATGTCGGTTTTGCAAGCCGGCGAGAAAATCTCGCCATACGGATGCTTACATGCGCAAAATACGCAGCCGCATCATGACAACGGATGACATACGGATCACTGTTCAGGGAACTTTTCTGCGTATTACGGCCGTACAATACTGTCCGATTTTTTTATACGTTTGTGACTCCAGCCTTAGGGTTAGAGTTGGGCTAAAGTTTTAGGGTTAGGCTAAAGTGAATTGGGCTAAAGTTTTAGGGTTAGGGTTAGGCTAAAGTGAATTGGGCTAAAGTTTTAGGGTTAGAGTTAAGCTAAAGTGAGTAGGGCTAAAATTTTAGGGTTAGAGTTGGGCTAAAGTGTTAGGGTTAGAGTTAGGCTAATGTGAGTTGGGTTAAAGATTTAGGGTTAGGCTAAAGTGAGTTGGGCTAAAGTTTTAGGGTTTGGGTTGGGATTATGATTGGGATTAGGGTTAGGGGTGTGTTGGTGTTAGGGTTGGGATTAGGGGTGTGTTGGGATTAGGGTTGTGATTAGGGTTATGGTTACGGTTGGGATTAGGGTTAGGGGTGTGTTGGGGTTAGGGTTGAAGCTAGAATTAGAGGGTTTCCACTGTTAAGTTACATCAGGGGGTCAACAAATGCGACATGGTGCCACCATTGATTCCAGCCCATTTTGCGTTCAAAAAGTCAATGGCGCTCCCTCCCTTCTGAGCTCTGCCATGCGCCCAAACAGTGGTTTACGCCATATATGGGGTATCGGCGTACTCAGGACAAATTGAACAACAACTTTGGTGGTCTAAGTTCTCCTGTTACCCTTGTGAAAATAAAAATTTTGGATGCGAAAGCATCATTTTTGTGGAAAAAATATGATTTTTCATTTTCACGGCTCTATGCTATAAACTTCTGTGAAGCATTTGGGGGTTCAGGGTATGTGCACACGTTGCAGATTATGTTGCAGTTCTGCAGCAGATTTTGCCTTGCAGATCTGCAGCAGAACTGCAAGTGATGTACAGTACCATTCTAGTCAATGGAAATCAAAAAATGCAGTGCACATGCTGCAGATTTTTCTGCGCAGATTTGGTGCAGATTTAAAGTGCTCACCACACATCTAGATAAGTTCCTTAATGGGTCTAGTTTCCAAAATGGTGTCACTTGTGGGGGGTTTCCACTGTTTAGGCACATCAAGGGCTCTACAAACGCGACATGGCGTCCAATCTCAATTCCAGCCAATTCTGCATTGAAAAAGTCAAACAGTGCTCCTTCCCTTCCAAGCTCTGCTGTGCGCCCAAACAGTGGTTTACCCCCATATATGGGGTATCGGCGCATTCAGGAGAATTTTCTCAATAAATTTTGTGATCAGTTCCTGTGATGCATGTAAAGGGTTAATAAACTTTTTGAATGTGGTTTTGAGAACCTTGAGGGGTGCAGTTTTTAGAATGGTGTCACTTTTGGGTATTTTCTGTCATTTACACCCCTTAAAGTGACTTTAAATGTGATGTGGTCCCTAAAAAATGGTTTTGTAAATTTTGTAAAAATGAGAAATCTCTGGTCAATTTTTAAGCCTTATAACGTCCTAACAAAAAAAATGTTTTTTCAAAAATTGTGCTGATGTAAAGTAGACATGTGGGAAGTGTTATTTATTAAGTATTTTGTGTGACATACAGTACAGACCAAAAGTTTGGACACACATTCTCATTTAAAGATTTTTCTGTATTTTCATGACTATGAAAATTGTACATTCACACTGAAGGCATCAAAACTATGAATTAACACATGTGGAATTATATACTTAACAAAAAAGTGTGTAACAACTGAAAATATGTCGGTTCTTCTAAGTAGCCACCTTTTGCTTTGATTACTGCTTTGCACACTCTTGGCATTCTCTTGACTGTACCTCTCCGATTTAAGGGCATAAAAATTAAAAGTTTTAAAATTGCAAAAGTTTCTAAATTTTCGCCATATTTCCGTTTTTTTTTCATAAATAAACGCAAGTCATATCGAAGAAATTTTACCACTAACAGGAAGTACAATATGTCATGAAAAAACATTCTTAGAATCAGCGGGATCTGTTAAAGCATTCCAGAGTTATAACCTCATAAATTGACAGTGGTCAGAATTGTGAGGCTGTGTTTCCATGGTCTGGAAACACAGCGCTTTGGACAGAGCGGAAAGTCCGCTCCGCCCAAAGCCCCGCCCCCTAGTGAACGCGCGGTGAATCCAGATGTGCTCATTGAACACATCCGGAATCACCGCAGCGCTGCATAGGCCTGTGTTATTTCCCTTGCGGCGATTGTCCGTTAACGCAGGTCTGCCGCCTGCATGTTTTTACGCATAGTGGAGACGGGATTTCTTGAAATCCCCTCCACAATGCTGTAACATCTGGACGCCACGTGTTTGATGCTGCGCCAGTCCACAGCGTCAAACACGCAGCAATTACTGACCGTGGAAACACACCCTAATAATTGGCCTGGTCATTAACCCCTCTCTGACATTAGACGTACTATCCCGTCCATAAAACCCGTGCCATTCTGCCCATGGACGGGATAGTACGTCATAGGCGATCAGCTGCGCTCCTGAAGGGAGCGCAGCTAATCGCCGCCAGGTGTCAGCTGATTATCACAGCTGACACCCGTGACTGTGTGTCAGGAGCGGTCACGGACCGCTCCCGGCACATTAACCCCTAGCACACCGCGATCAAACATGATCGCAGTGTACTGGGGGCACAGGGGAGGATCGCGCAGGGTGGGGGCTCCCTGCGCGCCCCCCTGAGACCCTCAGACCAGCGCGATGTGATCGCGCTGTTCTGAGGGCTTCCTCCCTCCCAGGACCCGGATCCAAGATGGCGCCGGGGTCCTGGAGGGAGGCGGCTTCCTCAGTGCCTGCTGAGAGCAGGCACTGAGAAGCCTGCTGCACTGCCTGAGCGATCGCTGGTGTGACAGTGTGCTGTGCACACTGTCACACCAGCGATTTGATAAAATACAGTGATGTCCCACCCTGGCACAAAGTAAAAAAGTTAAAAAAATAAAAATAAACATGTTATAAAAAAAAATCCAAAATAAATAAAAAAAAAAAAAAATATTCCCCAATAAATTCATTTTGTAAATAAAAAAAACAAAACAATAAAAGTACACATATTTGGTATCGCCGCGCCGTAACGACCCCCCCTATAAAACTGTCCCACTAGTTAACCCCTTTAGTGAACCCCTTAAAAAAAAAAACGAAGCAAAAAATCAATGCTTTATCATCATACCGCCGAACAAAAAGTGGAATAACGCACGATCAAAAAGACCGATATAAATAAACATGGTACCGCTGAAAATGTCATCTTGTCCCGCAAAAAACGAGCCATCATACAGCATCATCAGCGAAAAAATAAAAAAGTTATAGCTCGCAGAATAAAGCGATGCAAAAATAATTATTTTTTATATAAAATTGTTTTTATTCTATAAAAGCGCCAAAACATAAAAAAATGATATAAATGAGGTATCGCCATAATCGTACTGACCCGAAGAATAAAACTGCTTTATCAATTTTACCACACGCGGAACAATAAAAACGCCTCCCCCAAAAGAAATTCATGAATTGCTGATTTTTGTTCATTCTAACCTCCCAAAAATCGAAATAAAAAGCGATCAAAAAATGTCACCTGCTCAAAAATGGTACAAATAAAAACGTCAACTCGTACCGCAAAAAATAAGACCTCACATGACTCTGTGGGCCAAAATATGCAAAAATTATAGCTCTCAAAATGTGGCGATGCAAAAAAACTATTTTTGCAATAAAAAGCGTCTTTTAGCGTGACAGCTGCCAATCATAAAAACCCGCTATAAATAGTAAATCAAACCCCCCTTTATCACCCCCTTAGTTAGGGAAAAATAATAAAATTAAAAAAATTTATTTATTTCCATTTTCCCATTAGGGTTAGGGTTAGGGTTGCGGCTAAAGTTAGGGTTAGGGTTGGCGCTAAAGTTAGGATTAGGGTTAGGGTTGGGATTAGGGGTGTGTTAGGGTTAGGTTTGTGGTTAGGGTTGGGACTAGGGTTAGGGGTGTGTTGGGGTTAGGGTTGGAGTTAGAATTGGGGGGTTTCTGCTGTTTAGGCACATCAGGGGCTCTCCAAATGTGACATGGCGTCTGATCTCAATTCCAGCCAATTCTGCGTTGAAAAAGTCAAACGGTGCTCCTTCACTTCTGAGCTCTGCCATGCGTTCAAACAGTAGTTTATCCCCACATATGGGGTATCAGCGTACTCTGGACCCCAAGAGTTATTGTGCAATTTGTCCTATTTCTTCTGTTACCCTTGAGAAAATAAAAAACTGGGGGCAAAAATATCATTTTTGTACAAAAAAAATATTTTTTTGTTTTTACGGCTGTACATTATAAACTTCTGTGAAGCATTTGGGGCTTCATAGCGCTCACCACACACCTAGATAAGTTCCTTGTGGGGTCTATTTTCCAAAATGGGGTCACTTGTTGGGGATTTCCACTGTTTAGGCGCATCAGGGGCTCTCCAAATGCGACATGACGCCCCCAGACCATTCTATCAAAGTCTGCAATCCAAAACGTCACTACTTCCCTTCCGAGCCCCAACATGTACCCATACAGTAGTTTTCTCCCACATATTGGGTATCAGCGTACTCAGGACAAATTGGGCAACAACTTTTGGGGTCCAATTTCTCCTGTTACCCTTGTAAAAATAAAATATTGGGGCGAAAAAATCATTTTTGCAAAAAAAAAAAAAAGATTTTTTATTTTTACGGCTGTGCGTTATAAACTTCTGTGAAGCACTTCGGGGTTCAAAGTGCTCACCACACATCTAGATAAGTTCCTTGTGGGGTCTATTTTCCAAAATGGGGTCACTTGTGGGGGGTTTCCACTGTTTAGGCGCATCAGGGGCTCTCCAAATGCGACATGACGCCCCCAGACCATTCCATCAAAGTCTGCAATCCAAAACGTCACTACTTCCCTTCCGAGCCCCGACGTGTGCCCATACAGTAGTTTTCGCCCACATATTGGGTATCAGTGTACTCAGGACAAATTGGACAACAACTTTTGGGTTCCAATTTCTTCTGTTACCCTTGTGAAAATAAAATATTGGGGGCGAAAAAATCATTTTTGTAAAAAAAAAAAAAAAGATTTTTTATTTTACTGCTGTACGTTATAAACTTTAGTGAAACACCTGGGGGTTCAAAGTTCTCACCACACATCTAGATAAGTTCCTTGAGGGGTCTAGTTTCCAAAATGGTGTCATTTATGGGGGTTTCCACTGTTTAGGCAGATCAGGAGCTCTCCAAACACGACATGGCGTCCAGCCAATTCTGCGTTGAAAAAGTCAGACGGCGCTCCTTCCCTTCCAAACTCTGCCATGCACCCAAACAGTGGTTTACCCCCACATATGGGGTATCAGCGCACTCAGGACAAATTGCACAATAACTTTTGGAGTCTTATTACCCTTGGAAAAATAAAAATTGGGGTGAAAAGATCATTTTTGTGGAAAAATATGATTTTTAAATTTTACGGCTCTACGTTATAAACTTGTGTGAAGCACTTGGGGGTTCAAATTGCTCATCAAAAATCTAGATAAGTTCCTTAGGGGGTCTAGTTTCCCAAATGGGGTCATTTGTGGGGGGTTTCCACTGTTTAGGCACATCAGGGGCTCTCCAAATGCAACATGGCATCCAAACTCAATTCCAGCCAATTTTGGTTGGAAAAAGTCAAATGGTGCTCCTTCCATTCCGAGCTCTTTCGTGCGCCCAAACAGTGGTTCCCCCCACATATGGGGTATCAGCGTACTCAGGACAAATTGTACAACAACTTATGTGGTCCAATTTCTCCTGTTACCCTTGGGAAAATAAAAAATTAGTGACTAAAAGATAATTTTTGTGGGAAAAAAATAGGATTTTTTATTTTCATGCCTGGGCATTATAAACTTGTGTGAAGCACTTGGGGGTTCAAAGTGCTCACCAAAGATCTAGATAAGTTCCTTAGGGGGTCTAGTTTCCAAAATGGGGTCACTTGTGGGGGGTTTCCACTGTTTAGGCTCATCTGGGGCACTGCAAACGGAACATGACCCCCATTAACGTCTGCATTCCAAAACGTTACTACTTCCTTTCCAAGCCCTGCCGTGCGCCCAAACAGTTTCCCCCCCCCACATATGGGGTATCAGCGTACTCAGGACAAATTGGACAACAACTTTTGGGATCCAATTTCCTTGGGAAAATTCAAAAATTTGGGACTAAAAAATCATTTTTGTGGAAAATTGATTTTTTTTTTTTTCACACCCAGGCTTTATAAACTTTTGTGAAACACTTGAGGGTTCAAAGTGCTCACAACAGATCTAGATAAGTACCTTAGGGGGTCTAGTTTCCAAAATGGTGTCACTTGTGGGGGGTTTCCACTGTTTAGGCGCATCAGGGGCTCTCCAAACTCGACATGGCATCCAATCTAAATTCCAGCCAATTTTAGTTTGAAAAAGTCAAACGTCGCTCCTTCCCTTACGAGCTCTGCCGTGTGCCCAAACAGTGGTTTTCCCCCACATATGGGGTATTGGCGTACTCAGGAGAAATTGCATAACAACCTTGTCTGTCCATTTTCTCCTTTTACCCTTGTGAAAATAAAAAAAAAGTTTGTAAAAGATAATTTTTGTGGCTAAAAAGTAAAATATTCATTTTTTCCTTCCACGTTGCTTTAGTTACTGTGAAGCACCTGAAGGGTTAATAAACTTCTTGAATGTGGTTTTGAGTACCTTGAGGGGGTGCAGTTTTTAGAATGGTGTCACTTTTGGGTATTTTCTGCCATATAGACCCCTCAAAGTGACTTCAAATGTGAGGTGGTCCCTAAAAAAAATGGCTTTGTAAATTTTGCTGTAAAAATGAGAAATCGCTGGTCAACTTTTAACCCTTATAACTTCCTAACAAAAAAAAATTTTGGTTCCAAAATTGTGCTGATGTAAAGTAGACATGTGGGAAATGTTATTTCTTAACTATTTTGTGTGATATATTTCTCTGTTTTAAGGGAATAAAAATTCTAAGTTTGAAAATTGGAAAATTTTAAAAATTTTCGCCATATTTGCGTTTTTTTCAAAAATAAACGCAAGTTATATCGAAGAAATTTTACCACTAACATGAAGTACAATATGTCACGAGAAAACAATCTCAGAATCGCGAAGATCCGTTGAAGCGTTCCAGAGTTATAACCTCATAAAGAGACAGTGGTCAGAATTGTAAAAATTGGCCCGGTCATTAACGTGCAAACCACCCTTGGGGGTGAAGGGGTTTAAAACCCCTGTCTCACACAGCGATCTCGCTAGCGAGATCGCTGCTGAGTCACTAGTTTTGTGACGCAGCAGCGATGTCCCCAGCGATATCGCTGTGTGTGACATTCAGCGACGATCAGCCCCCCTGCTGGGTATCGCTGATCGTCGCTGAATGTCCTGGACATTTTTTTGATCGCTGGTCTCCCGCTGGCCAGCACACATCACTGCGTGTGGCAGGCAGGAGACCAGCGATCCGCTGGTAACCAAGGTACACAGCGGTTTCCAGGCCGGGGCTGTGCCTGGAAACCCGTGTGTACCTTGGATACCAGCGCCTGATGCAGGGAGCTGGTAACCAGGTACACAGTGGGTTTCCAGGCACCGCGCAGCGCCTGGAAACCCGATGTGTACCTTGGTTACCAGCTCCCTGCATCAGGGCGCTGGTATCCAAGGTACACTGCGGGTAACTAAGCGATGTTACCCGCAGTGTCGCTGTCCTGATCGCTGCCTGAGCTGCCTGTTTGGCAGCTCAGCAGCGATCATGTAGCAATACACTAGCGATCCTGATCGTTGTCGGGATCGCTGGTGTATCGCTATGTGAGACCCGGGCTTTAGCTGCAAATTGGCTCTAGCACTAATGGGTTAAACGTAACATGTCTGATCATGATCACAGATTCTCTTTAAGCAGACATGATCAGTCTGCATCTATGTTGGTTAGAGCTCATTCAGACGTCAGTTTTTTCGCGTACAAGCAAGTGCTGTCTGATGGGGTTTTTTTTTCAGTTACTGACCCGTAGGCTTGCATTGCCAATCTTTGATCCGCACTTGTATCGATGTCGGACATGTCTCTGTGATTTTGCATGGATCGCTTGGTCTGAGGAAAAAATCTGACATAGGACAGCCCCATAAGACTGCCATAGGTACGAGTGCTATCCATGCAAAAAAAATAGCACTCGTAGATGAAAAACTGAAGTGTGAATGAGCCCTAAAACCCAGGTTATACCATGACATGCCTGATCCAAATACATGTCAGTCATACACAGGGAAGGTGTTGAGATTTCTTAGTATAAGAAGTACACACTTTATCAGCATGCCAGAACTATACACGCCCTCACACACCCTATTGAACGCCGATCTTGCTCCCTACCTTGCTGTAGAGGTTGGCATCCTAAAATTGAGCAGCAAATGGCGCCCTGGCTCACCATCGCATGGCCCTATTGTGCCCTATGCTGACCATTCATAGATAATGTTAACTCCAAATTTATATTGCTGACCTCACCATCAGCACACATCCAGCTTATGATTAGCCGGTATAACAGAACGCAGTCCCCATACTGAGTCAGGGTATCGCAGTCAGATCATATATACAGTTATGGCCAAAAGTTTTGAGAATGACACAAATATTATATTTTCACATGATCTGCTGCCCTCTGATTTTTATGTGTGTTTGACAGATGTTTTTATCACAGACAGAAATATAATTGCAAACATATGAGTAACAAAAGCTTATATTGACAGTTAGAATGAGTTAATGCAGCAAGTCAATATTTGCAGTGTTGACCCTTCTTCTTCAGGACCTCTGCAATTCTCCCTGGCATGCTCTCAATCAACTTCTGGACCAAATCCTGACTGATAGCAGTCCATTCTTGCACAATCAATGCTTTCATTTTGTCAGAATTTTTAGGTTTTTGTTTGTCCACCCGTCTCTTGATGATTGACCACAAGTTCTCAATGGGATTAAGATCTGGGGAGTTTCCAGACCATGGACCCAAAATCTCTATGTTTTGTTCCCTGAGCCATTTAGTTATCACCTTTGCTTTATGGCAAGGTGCTCCATCATGCTGGAAAAGGCATTGTTGATCGCCAAACTGCCGGAGGGTTGGGAGAAGTTGCTCTTGGAGGACATTCTGGTACCATTCTTTATTCATGGCTGTGTTTTTAGGCAAGACTGTGAGAGAGCCGATTCCCTTGGCTGAGAAGCAACCCCACACATGAATGGTTTCAGGATGCTTAACAGTTGGCATGAGATAAGACTGGTGGTAGCGCTCACCTTGTCTTCTCCGAATGAGGCGTTTTCCTGATGTCCCAAACAATCGAAAAGGGGATTCATCAGAGAAAATAACTTTACCCCAGTCCTCAGCAGTCCACTGCCTGTACCTTTTGCAGAATATCAGTCTGTCCATGATGTTTTTTCTGGAGAGAAGTGGCTTCTTTGCTGCCCTCCTTGAGACCAGGCCTTGCTCCAAGAGTCTCCACCTCACAGTGCGTGCAGATGCACTCACACCTGCCTGCTGCCATTCCTGAGCAAGCTCTGCACTGCTGGTAGCCCGATCCTGTAGCTGAAACACTTTTAAGAGACGGTCCTGGCGCTTGCTGGTCTTTCTTGGGCGCCCTGGAGCCTTTTTGGCAACAATGGAACCTCTCTCCTTGAAGTTCTTGATGATGCGATAGATTGTTGACTGAGGTGCAATTTTTCTAGCTGCGATACTCTTCCCTGTTAGGCCATTTTTGTGCATTGCAATGATGACTGCACGTGTTTCTTTAGAGATAACCATGGTTAACAGAAGAGATGGGGGTTCTTTTATGTGTGGGGGTTTGGAGTGGGGATGGGGGGATACATTATGTGTGGGGGGATTTGGAGTGGGAATGGGGGTTATTTTATGTGTGGGGCGGTTTGGAGTGGGGATGGGGGGATACATTGTGTGTAGGGGGGATTTGGAGTGGGGATGGGGGTTCTTTTATGTGTGGGGGGGTTTGGAGTGGGGATGGGGGTTCTTTTATGTGTGGGGGGTTTGGAGTGGGGATGGGGGTTCTTTTATGTGTGGGGGGATTTGGAGTGGGGATGGGGGATACATTATGTGTGGGGGGGGTTTGGAGTGGGAATGGGGGTTCTTTTATGTGTGGGGCGGTTTGGAGTGGGGATGGGAGGATACATTGTGTGTGGGGGGGATTTGGAGTGGGGATGGGGGTTCTTTTATGTGTGGGGGGTTTGGAGTGGGGATGGGGGTTCTTTTATGTGTGGGGGGGTTTGGAGTGGGGATGGGGGTTCTTTTATGTGTGGGGGATTTGGAGTGGGGATGGGGGATACATTATGTGTGGGGGGGATTTGGAGTGGGGATGGGGATTCTTTTATGTGTGGGGGGATTTGGAGTGGGGATGGGGATTCTTTTATGTGTGGGGGGATTTGGAGTGGGGATGGGGGGATACATTATGTGGGGGGATTTGGAGTGGGGATGGGGGATTATTTTATGTGTGTGGGGATTTGGAGTGGGGATGGGGGGTTATTTTATATGTGGGGGGATTTGGAGTGGGGATGGGGGGTTATTTTATGTGTGGGGGGATTTGGAGTGGCGATGGGGGGTTATTTTATGTGTGGGGGGATTTGGAGTGTGGATGGGGGTTATTTTATGTGTGGGGGGATTTGGAGTGGTGATGGGGGGTTATTTTATGTGTGGGGGGATTTGGAGTGGGGATGGGGGTTATTTTATGTGTGGGGGATTTGGAGTGGGGATGGGGGGTTATTTTATGTGTGGGGGATTTGGAGTGGGGATGGGGGGTTATTTTATGTGTGGGGGATTTGCAGTGGCGATGGGGGCATTTAATATGTGTGGGGGGATTTGAGGGTACTGAAGAGTATGTATGTGGAAACAGTATGGGGATGGCTGCAGACAGTATGGGAGCGAACGGGTGAATGTATGTGGACACAGTATGGGGAGTGAGGGTCATGGGATGTGTGCAGACACAGTATGGGGAGTCAGGGGTATGTGTGAGCAGACAGTATAGAGAGTGAGGGGGTAAATATATGAGGACAGTATGCTGAACAGGGGAGATGTGAGAGGAGACAGTGTGAGGAGGGAGGGGAATAGTGTGAGATGACAGTATATTGCAGATATTTTTATTTAGGGGCATTATAATGACTCTTCTGTCTTTAAGGGCATCGTGTGGAGAGTTGGTGCAGAAGAGCGGAGAAGATGGAAATCTGCAGAGACGACTGTGGATGAGAAAACTCATCATGGGATCTGGACAAGATGAAAAGGAGAACGACTCCAGAGACAGCGTCATCTATAAGGTACCTGGATGTAAATATTATTTGTGAAATTGACTAATTCTCATGTCTTTATTTGTTAGGAGCATTAAAGGGGTTCTCCAGGTCTGTGTCACATAGAATGACTGCAGACTCAGCACAAACCTGGACAGCCCCTTTAATGCTCCTAACATAAATAAAAACATAAATTAGTCAATTTCAGAATTCTCACAGTGCACATTGCATGCTGTTAGGATTCTCTCGTGCCGGTGATTTACATACATGCGGTCACATGCTGACTAGACATGTGTGGCCTCACTCAATGAAAATGAACGGAGCGAGGCTGGGCACGTCTAGTCGGAATGTGGCCAGAAGTATACAGATCACATGCTTATGCTGACATGACCGTGTACTCTTGCCACCGGTAATGGAGAATCCTAAAAGTGTGCAGAGCATTAGTTGTGAGAATTCAGAAGCTGCAATGTCAGGATTCAGCTCTGCAGGTTCCAGCAGTCATCTCATGGACACTTCACTCATATGCGATTTTTATACTTATGGTCCTGTGACAACCAGCTTCTCTTCCTGCTTCTCTCAGTTTTTCACTGAACATTGAGAGCATTAGGGAGAGCAGCTCGTGGGTACATGACTAAGTGTGCAAATCGCATGTGTGCGGGGCGGGGGGTCCAGGACACAGCGGGCCACATTAGAGGCCCCAGGAAGCAGCAGGCCCCTAATGGGGCCCTAAGAAACAGCAGGCCCCATTAGGGGCCTAGGTCCAAAGGAAGCAGCAGGCCCCATTAGGGGCCTAGCTCCAAAGAAAACTGCAGGCCCCATTAGGGGCCTTGGGCCCCAGGAAACTGCAGGCCACATCAGGGGCCTAGGGCCCCAGGAAACTGCAGGCCCCAGGAAACAGCAGGCCGCATCAGGGTCCTAGTGTCCCAGTAAACAGCAGGCCCCTAATGGGGCCCCGAAAACAGCAGGCCTCTTTACAGTGCTGCAGATGGCGACCAAAATGGTCGCCAAAGCGGCTAAAAATTTGCAAATGGCGGCTGGACTATTCAATCCATTCGCCGTTTGCGATTAGTGATTTTTAAAAAAATATATATTTTTTTTAAAATGGCGGCCGGAGGCGGGGGGGGGCCCCATTGTGAAGTTTGCTGTGGGGCCCTGCCGTTCCTAGTTACGCCCTGTCTCCAGCCATGAAAATATGTTAATTTTTTGAGACAGGTTTTTTGGGTTATCAGGAGTTGTATGCCAAAATCATCAGTATTAAAACAATAAAAGACCTGACAAATTTCAGTTGGTGTGTAATGAATCTAAAATATATGAAAGTTTAATTGTAATCATTACATTATGGAAAATAATGAAATTTAGCACTATATGCTAATTTTTTGAGAAGGACCTGTACTTGTATTGGCCCTTGTCTTCTGTGCTGCCGGAAAAAAAACAAACATGTCTCCCTTTGTTTTGCATGGAGACACAGTTTGTAAAAACTTGGACATGTGAATGGCACTATAGATTTTAATGGGCGCATGTTGTATCTGTGAAAAAAAAGGATGCAACATGGACGTCTGAATGAGGCCTAAGAAGGGCATCCCACATTATTAGGCAGGCCACAGGTTTCAAGAAATATGGGAAAGAAAAAGGATCTCTCTGCTGCTGAAGAGTAGCATATAGTACAGTGCTTGGAAAATGTATGAAAACATTAGATATTTCACTAAAGCGTAATCGTCATACTGTGAAGAGATTTGTTGCTGATACAGAGCACAGATGGGTTCATGCACATAAAGGCATAATGAGGAAGGTTTCTGCCAAACTAATCGGATTTAAAGCAAGTGCAGACAGCCATAGATTCTCTCATCCCAGAGAATCGAGCCAATTATGCAAATGATCAGAGTATGATTATAGTGTGCACCGATCCTCTCGGATGAGGAGATGGCACAAAAATGTCTCCATCTTCTCCATTCTGTCAGTACACAGAAATCAGACTGCACTCAGATGTCATCCTAGAGCAGTCCAATGTTTTCTATGCACTCATTGACTTACATGGCCAAATGCAATCCTAATATCGGATATTTGCACAGCTCTATAGACAAACATTAGTCCGAGTGCAATCCGATGTTTTGTTGGATCGCACTCGGAACAAAAATACGCTTGTCTACACCTGCCCTAAGAGAGCAGCTGCTAAAATACCATTACAAACCATCAAACAGGTATTTGAAGCTGCTGGTGTCAAGCGAAGCTCAAGGTCTAGGATCCTCCAGAGGCTTGCAGTTGTGCATAAACCTACTATTTGACCATCCCTAAAAAGTGCTCACGAGCAGAAACAGTTGCAGGGGACCTAGATAAACATGAAGACATAAGGATTATCATGGTAATCAGAGAATGTCCTGCTCTCCGCCACACAATAAAGCTCAGTATTATGTTACGCAGAACTATTGGCAGTAAGCACACCAGTCATACGGGAGACAATACTTCTGTATACCAGCTATTACACTGGGCTTCCTGCTGACAGAAGTCAAGAGATTCTTTCATTATGTAAATATCGAAACACTCAATAGCATTCACATATAAAGTGGATATAAAAAGTGTACGCAATCCTGTTAGGCCATGTACACAAGTCCAGTAATGATCTGTTAGAATGGATCCAGCAGCAATCCGTTGGCAAAAACAAATGTGTAGAATCAACCTTAGTCCGCCTTTCAAAAACTGATCTCTGCTGGATCGTTTTTTTAACATTGAAGTCTAGACAACAGAACCGTTAATTAGCCGTCGATTGTCTTCCATTTCTAATGGATCCAGCATGCCAAAAACAGATCCATTAGAAATGGGAGTACATCAGATAGCTAATTATCAGATCCCCCATCCTGCTATATGTTCACTATCCTGGTATATGCCCCCCATCCTGGTATATCTATTATTTATTTAATAGGGTAAATAAGGCTAAACATCCTTTAGTGCCACATGAAAGCCACTAAAGGGTGCTACTTTTTTATAAGTAGAGTGCTTGTGACATTAAATTTCTACATGACATCTATGTATTCTATATCTGTATTCTAGCCATCCATTCTATTTTATGTACTCTATTCTGATGGGTGACGCTGTGAATTTATTGTACTTGGCTGATGACATGTCAGGTTTCCTCTGAGATGTGTGCGTAAAGGTCTGGCAGCACACTGATACGAGCTTAGAAAAACTCACAGATGAGCACTGACTCATTTCCTAACATTGGTCACAGTGCAATGATGTTGTCTCACATTGCACTCCTCAGTATTACACGCCATTGTGAGCGAGCTCTTATAGTGATTGGCTAATACTGAACACAACCACTTCCCCAATTATAAGAGGGTGTTCACACTTATACAACTACGTTATTTTAGTTTTTAGATTTTTATTTTGCTCCAAGAAATTATTTCAGTTTTTTACTCATTGGATTTGTGCAGATTATAGGTGACATTAAAGGTGGAAAAAATTCTAAAATGATTCTTCTTTGTATGCTTTTTTTTTTACACAACAAAAACCTAGCATTTTAATAGAGATGTGTACATGGGCGTACCCACCATGGGGCAGGGGGGGGCAGCTCCCCCCCCCTCGAAGCAGGGGCGCACAGTGAAATAACCGGCCCCGCCGACACTGAACTGACAGTTCAGTGCCGGCGGGCCCTTTAATCGCGGGCGGAATGAGTGAGGAAGGCCTTGCGGCCTTCCATATGCAGCACAGACGACGTGATCGTCATCATGCCGCCTGCGCGCCCTGATGACGTCACGCCGCCTGTGCCAGGAGAAGACGGAGTCCAGAGCGCGCTTCTTCAGAGCTGCGGGGGAGATAGGTGAGTACTGGCATTTTTTATTTTTTTTAACGCCGGGCCCAGCCTATGGGGGATTATGCTGGCTATTGTGGGATTATGCTGCCTATGGGGGATTATGCTGCCTATGGGGGACTATGCTGGCTATGGGGGATTCTGCTGGCTATGGGGGATTCTGCTGGCTATGGGGGATTCTGCTGCCTATTGGGGCCTATGCTGCTTATGGGGGATTATGCTGCCTATGGGGGATTATGCTGCTTATGGGGGACTATGCTGGCTATGGGGGACTATGCTGGCTATGGGGGATTCTGCTGGATATGGGGGATTCTGCTGGCTATGGGGGTTTCTGCTGGCTATGGGGGATTATGCTGCCTATGGGGACTATGCTGGCTATGGGGGATTATGCTGCCTATGGGGGATTATGCTGGCTATGGGGGATTATGCTGCCTATGGGGGACTATGCTGGCTATGGGGGATTATGCTGCCTATTGGGGACTATGCTGCTTATGGGGGATTATGCTGGCTATGGGGGATTATGCTGGCTATGGGGGATTATGCTGGCTATGGGGGATTATGCTGGCTATGGGGGATTATGCTGGCTATGGGGGATTATGCTGCCTATTGGGGACTATGCTGCTTATGGGGGATTATGCTGCCTATGGGGGATTATGCTGGCTATGGGGGATTATGCTGTCTATTGGGGACTATGCTGCTTATGGGGGATTATGCTTCCTATGGGGATTATGCTGGCTATGGAGGATTATGCTGGCTATGGGGGATTATGCTGCATATTGGGGACTATTATGCTGTCTAGGGGGATTATGCTGCCTATTGGGGCATTTACCTGCCTATTGGGGGACTATGCTGCCTATGGGGGGATTATGCTGCCTATGGGGGATTATGCTGCCTATTGGGGACCACTATGCTGCCTATGGGGACTATGCTGCCTATGGGGGTATTATGCTGCCTATGGGGGATTATGCTGCCTATTGGGGACTACTATGCTGCCTATGGGGGACTATGCTGCCTATGGGGGATTATACTGCCTATGGGGGACTATGCTGCCTATTGGGGACTACTACGCTGCCTATGGGGGATTATGCTGCCTATGGGGGATTACTATGCAGCCTATGGGGGATTACTATGTTGCCTATGGGGGACCACTATGCTGCCTACTGGGGATTATTATGCTGCCTACTGGGGACTACTACGATATGATACACTTTATTGATCCCGGGGGGAAATTACTATGCTGCCTATTGGGGACTATGCTGCCTATTGGGACATTTACCTGCCTATTGAGGACATATGCTGCGTATTGTGGACCTATGCTGCCTATTGGGACATTTACCTGCCAATTGGGGACCTATGCTGCCTATTGGGGACTATGCTGGCTATTGGGGACCTATGTTGCCTATTGGGACATTTACCTGCCTATTGGGGACCTATGCTGCCTATTGGGGACCTATGCTGCCTATTGGGGACCTATGCTGTCTATTGAGGACATATGCTGCCTATTGGGACATTTACCTGCCTATTGGGGACCAATGCTGCCTATTGGGGACATTTACCTGCCTATTAGGGACTCTCGCACCACACCAGTCTGAGCCTGAGCTAAAAGCGGAGTTGCGCCAATATGTGCACTGATGAGGATGAAATGATATGGATTGGCAAGGCTGCAATGATGGGCAGTGCAGGCTGTATGTCTCTGTGTGGGCAGTTTTATTGCTGGTATATTGTTTTTGTAGCGCTGTATATATATTGGTATTTTACTAATAGCAATTTGGAATCCCTAGGAAATAATGATATCAAGAAAGAGAAAAATTGCTTCACTTGTTACGACTAGCAGTGACAAATATGGAACCCAACATTGACCATCTCATTAGCCAAAAGTAGACCCATAGTTCCCATTGAAATACCAGTAAGTTTGTTGATTTTTAACTTTACTTGTTCTTTATTTTAAGTATTGTATTTGTTCCTGTTTTGTTTTTTTTTTACTTCAAAATAAGAATGTAGTATATGGTGTATACAGGGTCATACACATTGTGTGCGGTATATAGAGTGTATATACTTCTGTATTATACTTTTCATATACAGGTTATAATGCCTCTTATTCTTTGTATAGAGGTTAGTGTGCCATGTATAATATATGGTATATACAGCGTAGTGTCGCATACACTGCTGTATTATACAATATACAACAGTTCTAATGCTCCATACCTAATATGCAGGATAATGTACAGTGTATATGATGTAACCTGTATAAGATGTGACATTGGCTTGCCCCCCTCCGAGTTTTGATCCTGGGTACGCCCATGGATGTGTAGACTTTTCATTTCCACAGTATATACACATTCATATTTAACCCCTTCTTGACCTTAAAGACCTTGCCATTTTTTGCAATTCTGACCAGTGTCCCTTTATGAGGTAATAACTCAGGAATGCTTCAATGGATCCTAGCGATTCTGATTGTTTTTTCATGACATATTGGACTTCATGTTAGTGGTAAATTTAGGTCGATAATTTTTGCGTTTATTTGTGAAAAAAATGGAAATTTAGCGAAAATTTTGAAAATTTTGCAATTTTTAAATTTTGAATTTTTATTCTGTTAAACCAGAGAGTTATTTGACACAAAATAGTTAATAAATAACATTTCCCACATGTCTACTTTACATCAGCACAATTTTTGAAACAACATTTTTTTTTTTTTTGGAAGTTATAAGGGTTAAAAGTTGACCAGAGATTTCTCATTTTTACAACAAAATTTACAAAACCATTTTTTTAGGGACCACCTCACATTTGAAGTCACTTTGAGGGGTCTATATGGCAGAAAATACCCAAAAGTGACACCATTATAAAAACTGCCCCCCTCAAGCTACTCAAAACTGCATTCAAGAAGATTATTAACCCTTCAGGTGCTTCACAGGAACTAAAGCAATGTGGAAGGAAAAAATGGACATTTTAATTTTTCCACCAAAAATTTTATTTTAGCATCAATTTTTTCATTTTTACATGGGCAACAGGATAAAATGGATCCTAAAATTTGTTGGGCAATTTCTCCTGAGTACACAGATACCACATATGTGGTCATAAACCACTGTTTGGGCGCACGGCAGAGCTCAGAAGGGAAGAAGCGCCATTTGACATTTTGAATGGAAAATATGCTGGAATATTTAGCGGTTGCCATGTCGCATTTGGAGAATCCCTGTGTGCCTAAACATTGGAGCTCCCCCACAAGTGACCCCATTTTGGAAACTAGACCCCCCAAGGAACTTATCTAGATGCATAGTGAGCACTTTGAACCCCCAGGTGCTTCACAAATTGATCCGTAAAAAAAAGAAAGTACTTTTTTTTCACAAAAATTTTCTTTTAGCCTCAGTTTTTTCATTTTCAAATGGGCAACAGGATAAAATGGATCCTAAAATTTGTTGGGCAATTCATTCTGAGTACACAGATACCTCATATGTGGTCATAAACCACTGTTTGGGTGCACGGCAGGGCCCAGAAGGGAAGGAGCGCCATTTGACTTTTTGAATGGAAAATTAGCTCCAATCGTTAGCGGACACCATGACGCGTTTGGAGAGCCCCTGTGTGCCTAAACAGTGAAAAATAAACACATGTGACACCATTTTGGAAACTAGACCCCTTATGGAACTTATCTAGATGTGCTGTGAGCATTCTGAACCCCCAAGTGCTTCACAGAAGTTTATAACGCAGAGCAGTGAAAATAAAAAAAATCTTTCCTCAAAAATGATTTTTTAGCCCGCTATTTTTTATTTTCACAAGGGTAACATGAGAAATTGGACCACAAAAGTTGTTGTGCAATTTGTCCTGAGTACACCAATACCCCATATGTGGGGGGGAACCACTGTTGGTGCATGGGAGAGCCCAGAAGGGAAGGAGCGCCATTTTGGACTTGATGGAATGTTCTGCGGGCGTCATGTTGTGTTTGCAGAGCCCCTGATGTGCCTAAACAGTAGAAACCCCCACAATTGACCCCATTTTGGAAACTAGACCCCCCCCAAGGAGCTTATCTAGATGTGTAGTGAGCACTTTGAACCCCCAAGTGCTTCACAGAAGTTTATGAACGCAGAGCAGTGAAAATAAAAAAATCATTTTTGTTTCTCAAAAATCATTTTTTAGCCCGCTATTTTTTATTTTCCCAAGGGTAACAGGATAAATTGGACCCCAAAACTTGTCCAGTTTTTCCTGAGTACACTGGTGCCCCATATGTGGGGGGGAACCACTGTTTGGACGCACGACAGGGCTCAGAAGGGAAGGAGCGCCATTTGACTTTTTTAATGGAAAATTAGCTCCAATTGTTAGCGGACACCATGTCGTGTTTGGAGAGCCCCTGTGTGCCTAAACTTTGGAGCTCCCCCACAAATGACCCCATTTTGGAAACTAGACCCCCTAAGGAACTTATCTAGATGCACAGTGAGCACTTTGAACCCCCAGGTGCTTCACAGAAGTTTATAACGCAGAGCCGTGAAAATAAAAAATCATTTTTTTTCCACAAAAATAGTTTTTTTTAGTCCCCAATTATTTTCACAATGGTTACAGGAGAAATTGGACCCCAAAAGTTGTTGTCCAGTTTGTCCTGAGTATGCTGGCATCCCATATGTGGGGGGAACCACTGTTTGGGCACACGTCAGGGCTCGGAAGGGATGTAGTGACGCTTTGAAATGCCGACTTGATGGAATGGTCTGCGGGCATCTTGTTACATTTGCAGAGCCCCTGATGTGCCTAAACAGTAGAAACCCCCCACAAGTGACCCCATTTTGGAAACTAGATCCCACAAGGAACTTATCCAGATGTGTGGTGAGCACCTTGAACCCCCACATGCTTCACAGAAGTTTATAATGCAGAGCCGTGAAAATAAAAAATCATTTTTTTCCTCAACAACTGATATTTTTAACCCGCAATTTTTTATTTTCACAAGGGTAGCAGGAGAAATTGGACCCCAAAAGTTGTTGTACAGTTTGTCCTGAGTACACTGGTACCCCATATGTGGGGGGGAACCACTGTTCGGGCACACGTTGGGGCTCGGAAGGGAAGTAGTGACGTTTTGAAATGCCGACTTTGATGGAATGATCTGCGGGCGTCATGTTACGTTTGCAGAGCCCCTGATGTGCCTAAATAGTAGAAACTCCCCACAAGTGACCCCATTTTGGAAACTAGACCCCACAAGGAACTTATCTAGATGTGTGGTGAGCACTTTGAACCCCCAAGGGCTACACAGAAGTTTAGAACGCCCGGGCATGAAAATAAAAATATCATCTTTTTTCAACAAACATGATCTTTTAGTCCCCAATTTTTTTATTTTCCCAATGGTAACAGGAGAAATTAGACCCCAAAAGTTGTCCAATTTGTCCTGAGTACGCTGATATGCCATATGTGGGAGAAAACTACTGTATGGGCACACGTCGGGGCTCGGAAGGGAAGTAGTGACGTTTTGAAATGCCGACTTGATGGAATGGTCTGCGAGCGTTATGTTACGTTTGCAGAGCCCATGATGTGCCTAAACAGTAGAAACCCCCCCAAGTGACCCCATTTTAGAAACTAGATCCCCCAAGGAACTCCTCTAGATGTGTAGTGAGCACTTTAGATTTCCAAGCTCTTCACAGAAGTTTATAACGCAGAGCCGTGAAAATAAAAAATCATTTTTTTTCCACAAAAATAATTTTTTTAGTCCCCAATTTTTTTTCCCAAGGGTTACAGGAGAAATTAGATCCCCAAAGTTGTTGTGCAATTTTTCCTGAGTAGGCTGATACCCCATATGTGGGGGTAAACCACTGTTTGGGCACACGTCTGGGCTCGGAATAAAGGGAGCACTGTTTGACTTTTTGAACGCAAAATTTGCAGGAAACAATGTTGGCGCCATGTCGCGTATGGAGACCCACTGATGTGCCTAAATAGTGGAAACCCCTCAATTCTAACTCCAACCCTAACCTCTACACACCCCTAATACAAACCCTAACCATAACCCTAACCCCAACACACCCCTAACCCTAATCCCAACTCTAACCATAACCCTAACCAGAAAAAAAATATAAATATATTTTCTTTATTTTATTATTTTTCCCTACCTATGGGGGTGAGAAAGGGGCGTTTATTTACTTTTTTTTATTTTGATCACTGTGAGAGAGTATCACAGTGATCAAAATAAATGTATGGAATCTGCCGGCCGGCGGGCGCACTGCTCATGCGCCCGCCATTTTGCAAGATGTCGGCGCCCATGAAGACTCCCGGACGGATGCCGGGAAGGACCCAGGGACATCGGAGGACCGGGAGAGGTGAGGGGGGGATCGGAAGGTGGGGGAGCGGAGGCAAGGAGGAGGGGAGCAGATAGTAACGGCGGTGACCGATCGCCCCCATCAATTGGTGGCGGCGGCCGATTGCCGCCGTCACTCGGTGTGGGGGGGTCGGATCTCGGTCTCCAGCCATGGCAGATGCTATTGCAGCATTGGCCATGGCTGGATTGTAATATTTCACCAAATTTCATTGGTGAAATATTACAAATCGCTCTGATTGGCTGTTTCACTTTTAACAGCCAATCAGAGCGATCATAGCCACGTGGGGTTAAGCCAACCCCCCTATAGTGAAGCACAAAGGGTTTTATGCCTGCGGGTCGGGTGACCTTTCAGTGATCCCGGTCACCCAACCCGCAGGAACGCGATCCTTTCATGACGCAGCATATGCGTCACAGGTCGGATTGGCACCGACTTTCATGACGCATATGCTGTGTCAAAGGTCGGGAAGGGGTTAACAAATCATAATTAATTGCAAGCTCCATTATTAACATAACATTCACTCAAACAATCTACAGATTAGATACATGACACACATTAACAAACGCACATGTAGCTGTGTGAAAACGTGTTTGCCCCTTCATGATTTCCTGTTCTTTTGCATGTTTGTCACGCTTAAATGTTTCAGATCACCAAATAAATTTACGTATTAGACAAAGATAACTCAAGTAAACACAAAATGCAGTTTTTAGATGAAGGTCTTTATTATTAAGGAAAAAAATCCAAACCTACAGGGCCCTGTGTGATAAAGTGATTGCCCCCTAAACCTAATAACTGGTTGGGCCTCTTAGCAGCAGCAACTGCAATGAAGCGTTTGCGATAACTGTCAGTGAGTCTTTTACAATGCTCTGGAGGAATTTTGTCCCAATCATCTTTGCAGAATTGTTGTAATTCAGCCACACTAGAGGGTTTCCAAGCCTGAACCACCTTTTTAAGGTCATGCCACAGCATGTCATTTGGTTAAGGTCAGGACTTTGACTAGGCCACTCCAAAGTTTTAATTTTCTATTTCCTAAGCCATTCAGAGGTGGACTTTCTGGTATACTTTGGATCAAGCACACTTTAGCTTGAGGTCACGAACAGGTGGCCGGACATTCTCCTTCAGGATTTTTTGATAGACATCAGAATTCATGGTTCCATTTACCACAGCAAATCTTTCAGGTCCTGAAGCAGTAAAACAGACCTAGTCCATCACACTACCAACACCATATTGTACTGTTGGTATGATGTTCCTTTTCTGAAATGCTGTGTTACTTCTTCGCAAAATGTAATGGGACATACACTTTACAAATAGTTAAACTTTTGTCTCATCAGTCCACAGAGTATTCTCTTAAAAGTCTTGGGGATCAGCAAGATGTCTTCTGGCAAAACTAAGATGAGCCTTTGTGTGCTCATTGCTCAGCAGTGGTTTTCGTCTTACAACTCTGCCATGCTGGCCATTTTTGCCCAGTGTCTTTCTTATGGTGGAGTCATGAACACTGAGCTTAACTGAGGCAAGGGAGGCCAGTAGTCCTTTGGATGTTGTTGTGAGATCTTTAGTGACTAGTTGTCACTGCAATCTTTTGATCGGCCGGCCACTCCTATGAAGGTTCACCACTGTACCAAGTTTTTGCCTTTTGTGGATAACAGCTTTCACTGTAGTTCGCTGGAGTCCCAAAGCTTTATAACTTTTTCCTGATTGAAAGATCTCAATTACTTTGTTTCTCATTTGTTCCAGAATTTCTTTGGATGGTGGCATGATGTCTAGCTTTTGAGTATTTTTTGGTCTATTCAGTTTGTCAGGTAGGTCCTATTTAAGTGATTTCTTGATTGAGAGCAGGTGTGGCAGTAATCAGGCCTGGGTGTGGCTAGAGGAATTTGATCTTAGCTTCCCAAAGATATGATAAATTAAATGTGGTTTATGTTTAAGGGGGAGGCAATCACTTTTTCACACAGGACCCTATAGGTTGGGATTTCTTTTTCCCTTTCTAATAAAGACCTTTATTTAAAAATTGCATTTTGTGTTTACTTGTGTTATTTTTGTCTAATATTTAAATTTGTTTGGTGATCTGAAAATTAAGTGTGACAAACAGGCAAAAGAATAGGAAATCAGGAAGGAGCAAACACTTTCACACAACTGTACAGTCATGGACAAAAGTTTTGAGAATGACACAAATATTAATTTTTACAAAGTCTACTGCTTCACTTTTTCTAATGGCAATTTGCATATACTCCAGAATGTTATAAAGAGTGATCAGCTTAGCAGCAATTACTTGCAAAGTCAATATGTGTCTAGAAAATGAACTTTATCCCCCAAAACACATTTCAACATCATTGCAGCCCTGCCTTAAAAGGACCAGCTAACCTCTTTTCAGTGATTGCTCCATTAACACAGGTGTGGGTGTTGATGAGGACATGGCTGGAGATCAATCTGTCATGATTAAGTAAGAATGACACCACTGGACACTTTAAAAGGAGGCTGGTGCTTGGCATCATTGTTTCTCTTCTGTTAACCATGGTTATCTCTAAAGAAACATGTGCAGTCATCATTGCAATGCACAAAAATGGCCTAACAGGGAAGAGTATCGCAGCTAGAAAGATTGCACCTCAGTCAACAATCTATCGCATCATCAAGAACTTCAAGGAGAGAGGTTCCATTGTTGCCAAAAAGGCTCCAGGGCGCCCAAGAAAGACCAGCAAGCGCCAGGACCGTCTTTAAAAGTGTTTCAGCTGCGGGATCGGGCTACCAGCAGTGCAGAGCTTGCTCAGGAATGGCAGCATCCAAAAAAAAGGCTGCACTCAAGCATACTAAAGCATGACAACATAGAATATATGAAATTTTGAATAGCAATATGGCTTTGGAATATAAGGAAAAATTTGAGACGCTTAGTATAAACATTTGGCCAAACATTTTAAAGCCCAACAACCATCGTCAAGGTGGTCTCAATTCTGTTGGGTCCCTAACCTAATGTGAACATACCTCTATTAGGCTGATATCTGAATTTCTGGGTGAATATGCACCTCTGTCAGTAATGCCTGCATTTATAGGTAAAGTAGGGACCTGGTGTAATTAAAATCACCACCTGGTGGGGGCGGAGTGCTCGGTCAGCAAGCTAACATTCAAAAGACAAAAAACCTGACTGGCACTTCCAGACTAATGTGAACTAGGTGCAAACCAAAGGGAGCTACCCTCATGTAAAACATCCAAAAAAAGGCTGCACTCAAGCATATAAAGCATGACAACATAGAATATATGAAATTTTGAATAGCAATATGGCTTTGGAATATAAGGAAAAATTTGAGACGCTTAGTATAAACATTTGGCCAAACATTTTAAAGCCCAACAACCATCGTCAAGGTGGTCTCAATTCTGTTGGGTCCCTAACCTAATGTGAACATACCTCTATTAGGCTGATATCTGAATTTCTGGGTGAATATGCACCTCTGTCAGTAATGCCTGCATTTATGGGTAAAGTAGGGACCTGGTGTAATTAAAATCACCACCTGGTGGGGGCGGAGTGCTCGGTCAGCAAGCTAACATTCAAAAGACAAAAAACCTGACTGGCACTTCCAGACTAATGTGAACTAGGTGCAAACCAAAGGGAGCTACCCTCATGTAAAACATCCAAAAAAAGGCTGCACTTATATTCCAAAGCCATATTGCTATTCAAAATTTCATATATTCTATGTTGTCATGCTTTAGTATGCTTGAGTGCAGCCTTTTTTTGGATGTTTTACATGAGGGTAGCTCCCTTTGGTTTGCACCTAGTTCACATTAGTCTGGAAGTGCCAGTCAGGTTTTTTGTCTTTTGAATGTTAGCTTGCTGACCGAGCACTCCGCCCCCACCAGGTGGTGATTTTAATTACACCAGGTCCCTACTTTACCCATAAATGCAGGCATTACTGACAGAGGTGCATATTCACCCAGAAATTCAGATATCAGCCTAATAGAGGTATGTTCACATTAGGTTAGGGACCCAACAGAATTGAGACCACCTTGACGATGGTTGTTGGGCTTTAAAATGTTTGGCCAAATGTTTATACTAAGCGTCTCAAATTTTTCCTTATATTCCAAAGCCATATTGCTATTCAAAATTTCATATATTCTATGTTGTCATGCTTTAGTATGCTTGAGTGCAGCCTTTTTTTGGATGTTTTACATGAGGGTAGCTCCCTTTGGTTTGCACCTAGTTCACATTAGTCTGGAAGTGCCAGTCAGGTTTTTTGTCTTTTGAATGTTAGCTTGCTGACCGAGCACTCCGCCCCCACCAGGTGGTGATTTTAATTACACCAGGTCCCTACTTTACCCATAAATGCAGGCATTACTGACAGAGGTGCATATTCACCCAGAAATTCAGATATCAGCCTAATAGAGGTATGTTCACATTAGGTTAGGGACCCAACAGAATTGAGACCACCTTGACGATGGTTGTTGGGCTTTAAAATGTTTGGCCAAATGTTTATACTAAGCGTCTCAAATTTTTCCTTATATTCCAAAGCCATATTGCTATTCAAAATTTCATATATTCTATGTTGTCATGCTTTAGTATGCTTGAGTGCAGCCTTTTTTTGGATGTTTTACATGAGGGTAGCTCCCTTTGGTTTGCACCTAGTTCACATTAGTCTGGAAGTGCCAGTCAGGTTTTTTGTCTTTTGAATGTTAGCTTGCTGAGAGCACTCCGCCCCCACCAGGTGGTGATTTTAATTACACCAGGTCCCACTTTACCCATAATGCAGGCATTCTGACAGAGTGCATATTCACCCAGAAAATCAGATATCAGCCTAATAGAGGTATGTCTCACATTAGGTTAGGACCAACAGAATTGAGACCACCTTGACGATGGTTGTGGCTTTAAATGTTTGGCCAATGTTTATACTAGCGTCTCAATTTTCCTATATTCCAAAGCATATTGTATCAATTATATATTCTATGTTGTCATCTTGTATGCTTGATGCAGCCTTTTTTTGGATGTTTTACATGAGGTAGCTCCCTTGTTGCACCTAGTTCACATTAGCTGAAGTGCCAGTCAGGTTTTGTCTCAGATGGCAGAGCAGGTGTGAGTGCATCTGCACGCACTGTAGGGGAGACTCTTGGAGCAAGGCTGCTCAAGGAGGCACAAGAAGCACTTCTCTCCAGAAAACATCATGGAAGAGATATCTGCAAAGGTACAGGCAGTGACTGCTGAACTGGTAAGTTTTTCTTGATTAACCTTCGATTGTTTGGGACATCAGGAAAACGCCTCATTCGGAGAAGACAAGGTGAGCGCTACCACCAGTCTTGTCTCATGCCAACTGTTAAGCATCCTGAAACCATTCATGTGTGGGGTTGCTTCTCAGCCAAGGGAATCGGCTCTCTCACAGTCTTGCCTAAAAACACAGCCATGAATAAAGAATGGTACCAGAATGTCCTCCAAGAGCAACTTCTCCCAACCCTCCAAGAGCAGTTTGGCGATCAACAATGCCTTTTCCAGCATGATGGAGCACCTTGCCATAAAGCAAAGGTGATAACTAAATGGCTCAGGGAACAAAACATAGAGATTTTGGGTCCATGGCCTGGAAACTCCCCAGATCTTAATCCCATTGAGAACTTGTGGTCAATCATCAAGAGACGGGTGGACAAACAAAAACCTAAAAATTCTGACAAAATGAAAGCATTGATTGTGCAAGAATGGACTGCTATCAGTCAGGATTTGGTCCAGAAGTTGATTGAGAGCATGCCAGGGAGAATTGCAGAGGTCCTGAAGAAGAAGGGTCAACTGTCACGGGTGCATCGCCACGAAGATTGTCGCGATTGCACATTCTGACTTCTCGCAGCTGAGTTGCTGTTTCTTTGTGTTTGGTAATGAGGGAGTTAATTTTACCTAGCTCTTTGCTAAGACTAGGTCCAGCCTCGCCCGGCTGCTTTTGATTATGTTCTAATTAGCTTCCTTTATATAGCTGCCAGTCTGCTGGTTAGATGCCGGTGAAAGCATTCATGTTGTCCAGCAGTCTGGATCGGTTCTGAGAAGACTTAAGCTAAGAGCTCCTTTGTTGGTTTTCCCTCTTCCTGCTTATAGTTTATCTCCGAGACCTTATTTGTTCCTTCTGTGTTTGAGTGTTGTATGACAGTATTTACTTTATTCGTTGTCTTTCTTATTTGTCTTTACTGTCCTTTAACCGTTACCTGTTCATTCCCTGTGGTGGTAATCAGGGTCCTTCTAAGGACTAGATTACAGTGGTCAGGGATTTATAGGAGACAGGGTTTACGCTGGCGGCCTGGATCTCTGTACCTTTAACAGTACCTCCAGGTAGAGGGACTAGTCAGGACCCCAGTTTAGGGTCAGCATAGACCCCGGTCCACCTCTAGCCGGAGACAGCGTAAAACGGATTCCGTATTGACCCATTGGATATTCTGTCAGGTAATTCTATGCCATCAAATACCTATGCATATGTTATATAGAATGTTGTCCCACTTGATATAGATTACTGACATCATATATATATATCTGCTATACAGCGTGACATTTTCACCGGCCAAACTATAGATTCTCCCGAGCTACCATGGATCCAGTAGCCCAGCTTGCCCTGCAGTTGCAGAAATTGTCCATGGAGTTTACGGACATTAAGTCCAAGGTTTTGTCCCCCCGGAGCAAACCAGATCTGAACCTAAGGTTGCTCTCCCGGACAGGTTCACTGGTGGGCGGGACAAATTTTTTACCTTCCGGGAGGCATGTAAATTGTACTTTCGGCTACGGCCTCGGTCATCGGGGAGTGAGGAGCAGAGGGTGGGAATTGTCATCTCGCTCTTACAAGGGGACCCTCAATCCTGGGCGTTCTCTCTTCCTCCGGGCTCCCCGGCCCTCCAGTCAGTAGATCGATTTTTTGCTGCCCTGGGGCTGGTGTATGATGACCCGGATCGGGTCTCCCTTGCTGAAACGAAGTTACGTAAGATACAGCAGGGAGATCGTCCGGCGGAGGAATTTTCTTCTAAGTTCCGTAGATGGGCCACAGATACTCAGTGGAATGACCCAGCTCTTAGGAGCCAGTTTTGTCAAGGGTTATCTGACAAATTAAAAGATGTTTTGGCTCAGTATGATTCTCCTCCGTCACTGGAGGCTACTATGGCCTTGCTATTCGTATTGATAGACGGCTTCGGGGGAGGTGCGAGGTAACTCCGCCCCCTGTTATTACTCCACCCACTACTAAAGTCCCTTATATGGAGGTTCCCCTGGTCTGTTCTGAGGAACCTATGCAGTTGGGTGGGACATCATTTTGTAGGAGGGAATCGGCGGTGCGCCGCAAGACAAGAAGGTGTTTCTTCTGCGGGAGAGAGGGACATTTTGTTGGGGGGTGTCCCTCCCGTGCCTCATTGAGCAAAAAAGTCACCGAAAAACTGTTAATCCCAGGTTGTGTGGTGGACGACAACCTGGGAGTAGGTATTTCGTCCCCAGGTCCGTCTCAATTTCTCGTGCCTGCGGAGGTGGTGGTTGGTGCGAGAGTTGAGAGGATTTCTGTTCTTCTTGATAGTGGGTCTGGGGCTAATATGGTGGACGCTCGGTTTGCCCAGGTGCAAGGTATGCAACTGAGTGTATTGGCTAAACCGATCCCTATACTTTCTATTGACGCCAGACCTCTCGGTCAAGGTAGCTTTGTACAAGCTGTTCATAACATAGACCTTCGAGTAGGGGCAATACATAAAGAACAGTTGTCTTGTTATGTGTTGGAGGGTCTTCCTACTCCTATTGTGTTGGGACTTCCCTGGTTGGCTAAACATAACCCAGTGATTGATTGGCAATCCAGAAAGATAAGTCAGTGGGGTGAATCTTGCAAGAATAACTGCATGAACACGGTCATCGGTGCGATCGTGCCTAGGACTTTGCCTCCTTTTCTGGAGGACTTTGGGGAGATGTTCTCAGAGGAGGGGTGTCAAAAGTTACCTCCTCATCGCACGTATGACTGCTCAATAAAATTGCTTCCTGATGCCTTATCTCTTAGTTTCCCAGGGGCCGGAAAGACGGATGACCCGGTTCCTATCCTTCAGGAAGGAGTGGTGGTGTCGGCTGTGTGCTCTGAGCTTGAGGAGGAGGTGTTGGAGGCTCAGGGGGACGCCCCTGTAGGACCTCCAGGGAAACTGTTTGTTCCTAATCAGTTAAGACAAAAAGTTATCGAGGCACATCATAGTTCTGCTTTAGCAGGACATCCAGGGAGTAAAGCAACTGTGGATCTCCTTTCTCGCCGGTTTTGGTGGCCTAACTTAAATAAAGAGGTAATAACTTTTGTCGCGTCCTGTGGAGTTTGTGCTCGCTCTAAGACCCCACATACCCGTCCATCTGGGGTTCCTGAGGAGGAACGATTCTCGTCGTCACTTGCTTCAGTTTGGAGAGGAGTGCTGAATGGTCTGAGTGCTATGGGGAACTGTTTCAAGCGGAGGTCTGATAGGAGGAGAGTGTCTGGTCCGGACCTAGGTGTGAACGATCTGGTGTGGTTGTCTACCAAGAATATAAAACGCAAAGTTCCCTCCTGGAAACTGGGTCCCAGGTTCATCGGTCCATACAGGATCAGTTCTATAATTAATCCTGTGGCATTTCGTCTGGACCTCCCTCCTACGTTTAAAATCCATAATGTATTCCACAAATCGTTGCTTAAGAGGTACGTGGCGCCAGTTATACCGTCACTTCTACCTCCTCCTCCAGTGGTGGTCAATGGTAACTTAGAATTTCAAGTGTTGAAGATCATTGACTCACGTCTGAATCGCCGGTCCCTTCAGTATTTGGTTCATTGGAAGGGATATGGTCCTGAGGAGAGGACGTGGGTCTCTGCGTCTGAGATTAACGCAGATCGATTGGTTCGGACCTTCCACACGACTTACCCGGACAGACCTGGCCCTGAAGGTCCGGAGGCCCCTCGTAGAAGGGGGGGTACTGTCATGGGTGCATCGCCACGAAGATTGTCGCGATTGCACATTCTGACTTCTCGCAGCTGAGTTGCTGTTTCTTTGTGTTTGGTAATGAGGGAGTTAATTTTACCTAGCTCTTTGCTAAGACTAGGTCCAGCCTCGCCCGGCTGCTTTTGATTATGTTCTAATTAGCTTCCTTTATATAGCTGCCAGTCTGCTGGTTAGATGCCGGTGAAAGCATTCATGTTGTCCAGCAGTCTGGATCGGTTCTGAGAAGACTTAAGCTAAGAGCTCCTTTGTTGGTTTTCCCTCTTCCTGCTTATAGTTTATCTCCGAGACCTTATTTGTTCCTTCTGTGTTTGAGTGTTGTATGACAGTATTTACTTTATTCGTTGTCTTTCTTATTTGTCTTTACTGTCCTTTAACCGTTACCTGTTCATTCCCTGTGGTGGTAATCAGGGTCCTTCTAAGGACTAGATTACAGTGGTCAGGGATTTATAGGAGACAGGGTTTACGCTGGTGGCCTGGACCTCTGTACCTTTAACAGTACCTCCAGGTAGAGGGACTAGTCAGGACCCCAGTTTAGGGTCAGCATAGACCCCGGTCCACCTCTAGCCGGAGACAGCGTAAAACGGATTCCGTATTGACCCATTGGATATTCTGTCAGGTAATTCTATGCCATCAAATACCTATGCATATGTTATATAGAATGTTGTCCCACTTGATATAGATTACTGACATCATATTATATATATATATATATATCTGCTATACAGCGTGACATCAACACTGCAAATATTGACTTGCTGCATTAACTCATTCTAACTGTCAATATAAGCTTTTGTTACTCATATGTTTGCAATTATATTTCTGTCTGTGATAAAAACATCTGTCAAACACACATAAAAACCAGAGGGCAGCAGATCATGTGAAAATATAATATTTGTGTCATTCTCAAAACTTTTGGCTATGACTGTACATTCTTGTGCTACACACATTTTTGCACAAAAACATTTAAATGTATAACATTTGCATGGTATTACACCTAAAGAATGTAAATTAAAGGCTTTTTTCAGCGCTGTGGTAATGGAGAATTAATTGATGTTTAATCAGTGAAGGTCCGATCCCTGATACCCCATCAATAAGCATACCAGGCACTGTTTTGCTTTCATCTATGTGATTTGTAAAATGTATTTTTTGGCACAAAAAGTGAAGAATTCTAATACTGATACCTTCATTGGCTAACCAGAAAAATGATCACTCCTGCAATACTTCTGTCTTAAAGTACTTACACAGAGTTTTCTGGTTCACATGGTACCACAATATAATATTTTTTTTGGTTCTATGTAATCCATGTGATTGAAAAAGGAACTGTAGCGATTTCATCAGTTTACCACTTTGCTGCAAGGACATCATTGGTTACTGCTGTGATAGAGATATAGTATGCCATTAAATGTCAAAGTCTTTTTATCCTGCTTATCAACAAGGACCCTCATAGATGAAAAGTGCTTCTAAGGCTATGTTTACAGGTTGCGTTTTTTATGCAGGTAAAACTTGCTCTCTTGGCAGTAAAGAAGCTAGTTACAAAAAGCAGGTTTTACTGCGTTTGCTCTGTGTTTTTCATGATCCCAAAGTTCAGCATTGCTTCCACCACAGAAGCATGAACACAGGTCACCAATGCAAGACATGTGAAACCATCTATTTTTGGAAAAAGGGCAATTTGATCAAATTATTTAGTGGAAAAAGATTTTTATGTCTGAAAAATAGTGACTAATCTGAATAAAAAAGTTCATAGGAGTTCATGAAAAAATACATAATTACAAATGTAACAACTGGAGGTGAATTGGTTGGGAATAGTTTACCTAAGACACTGGCAGTGCATTTAGTTTGTAGGACACTTTTTATGTTCACACTTTGGTGGACCCTTGAGTTGATCAGGTATTGTTCAATTTCACACCTTGGTCAGCCAGTGTTTATTTTACACATTGGTCAGCCATTGAATTGCTCAGGCAAGGTTTAAGGTACTGCCACACTAAACAATCCCGCTAGCGATCACAATAACGACGCATACTAATGCGATCGCTAGCGGGATTGTTTCTATATCGCTAAATGCTGCCGCATTTAGCGATATAGTTAACGACGCTATCGCCGTTAGCGATCTTCTTAACGACTTTAGCGGTACAAAAGTACCGCTAAATCGCTAAGAAAAGGTTGCCACACAGCGATTAGATACTTACCCAGCGGGAGCGCCGACGAGAAAATAGGGTCCGGAACGATTCCAGCGACGAGCGAGATCACAGCAGGAAGCTCGTCGCTGGAAGCTGCCGCACTGAACAACATCGCTAACAGGATCGCTAAATAGTGACGTTTTTTAGCGATCCCGTTAGCGATATTGTTTAGTGTGGCATACCCTTTAGTTTTCACCATCACTAATGTAATTAAACTGTACTAATCCTAACTGCCATTCTCAGGTGAGGAGACCAGAACATTATGGTATAAACTTGGGAAACTCATGAAAATAAACTGGTTTTTCGTACTGCTGTACCTGCTTTTTTCACAAAAAATGCAGTAAACCTGGTAACTGCGTTTTTTTGCTGTGTTTTTGCACTCCCTTGTTAATTTCTATACGTGAAAAACGATGAAAGTGACATGCAGCAGTTTTCCAATTCAAGTCAGGAAAAAAAACAATGTGTGTTCATGAGATTTCTGAAATCTCATAGCTTTTGCTGTTACTGTAATCTGCAGCTTTTAGTTTCCAGAAAAATGCAGCAAAAATGCAACGTGTGAACATAGCCTAAAGGGTATGCCACACTAAGCGAGATCGCTAACGAGATTGCTAACGAGATCACTACTATGTCACTATTTAGCGATCTCGTTAGCGACGTCGCTGTGTGTGGCATGTAGATACTCAGTTTGAAGAACAATCTAGAATACTCAGGGAACGATTTCAAAATCGCGGCTATGGACACAGAGCCATTGAACGTGGATATAAAAGAGCTAAAACCACTACGAGGGAACAACTTCTACATAAAAACAGGCCGATTGTGACTGATGATGCTGCAGGTAGCCAGGTAAGATTTATAACGAATTATAATAACAAATGGAATGAATTCAGAAAAATTCTTGAGAAGCATTGGCCTATTCTTCTCACTGATTCAACTCTTAGGTTAATTTTGCCGGAAAAACCCTCCTTGGTAGCGAAAAGGGCTCCAAATCTACAGGACATGTTGGTGCACAGTTTTTATGACCCTAAGGGGAGAATGAGGGCTAATAGGAACATTGAGCGTATTGGTTTTTTCCCGTGCGGAATCTGTAAAGGCTGTGCCAACATGAAAAAAAGCTTTCACTTCCAGAATTATGATTATTCCAGGAAATTTGATATTAGGGTGCATATTACATGTTCCACTAAAGGAGTGATTTATTTAGCTGAATGTCCTTGTAAAAAGATCTACATTGGAATGACTAGTCGTGAGTTAAAGGTCAGAGTACGTGAACACTGCCTTGACATTGATAAAGCTAAGGGAGTCACGAATGTGACAACGTTGAAAACTCTCCCAAGGCATTTCAGGCAATACCATCAATGTAATTCCAGGCTTCTTACTGTCAAAGGGATTGATGTGGTGGATCTTGGTCCTCGAGGGGGTGATGTGTCCAAGAGACTGGCTAAAAAAGAATGCCAATGGATATTTCGATTGGGGACACTTACCCCCCGAGGGCTCAATGAAACCTCGGGCTTCTGTGCTTATCTTTGAATGGTTATGACAATTGGTAGGGGCTATCATCATTGTTTTAGTTTGTTGATTGTCTTTGTATATTGATTTTATTCTTTTTATTTCAGTGTTTTGTGATAACCTGTTCATATGAGAAATTGTTCCTGTCTAGCTGGTCCTGCATCTTTCAAGAGTTGAAGAATTCGTCTCCTCAATTATTATTTTTTATTTTTATTTTCATTATTTTTTATTCAATGGGGTTGTATTTATATCTTTCTGTATATTTCACATTTGTATATTATTGGACACTTTAAGTCACCTGTTGATAATGTTAACATATAGGTGATAGTGGTTATATTTTGATGCTCATGATTGAAAAAATGTTTATTGTATCTTTTCTGCATTATTATCTATATTAGTTCAATATATGTTTTCACACATTTATTTCACTTATTTGATTCCATTCAGTATTATCCCATTTAGGAACTGAGCGCTTACGTCTTATAATGTGCCGCAGAGGGATGGTGGATGAACTTGAGCGATCTTGATACTTCTGTCTCTTAGACACAGTTTTGTCTGACCGCGTGTTCGCCTCCCGTCCCTCTCTTTTTTACACAGCCGGTATAATTTTATTGGTGTAAGCGCCGCCACCGTTCCTCTTAAATTTATATAATATTATGTATACAATGTTTTTTTGTACATCACTATTTATTTTCTTATTCACTTATACTTTGTTATCACAATATTTTTATTGAAACGTTTTCTTCATACTACCTTTGTCTATGAGCATACGTGCCTTGTATCTTTTCTTGAGAGATTTTTTGTGCCGTTCAGACAATGCCGCAGCATATGCTTAGATCATTAGGTACTTAGCTGAATAACAACCTTCTTTAAATATATTAATGTTACACCTGATATGAATAGTCATTCATTTTTGATTTATATGCGCATGCGCCATATGTTTGTGGATTGCCGATACTAAGGCGCTCATTCAACCTTAGTGCGCATGGGCTAAGATTACATCATGCATTGCGTGTCACCTTCATTCAGGATTTGTTAGCGCATGCGCTAGACATTTGTATGCCACTAGAATTGAGGCGTCTATCTACGCATGCGCCGGTATTACGTCTTACGTCATCATCATATGACGCTGAACGTATCAGGGAAGGTTTCGACGCATGCGCGGCTTTGCTTTACGGCACAACACCATCTGCAGATTGCTATGCTCCTAGATACAGGTGGCTTGTATTATGTTTTCTTAATTGTATGGACCGGCTGGGTATTTAAACCGGATTGCCCCTGCCCTGACACGCCTCCCGAAGAAGCAGTGCGAAACGCGCGTCGGGGCAGAGGGACATCTGGGGATTTCCACTCCATCACCACTGGTATGTTTTTTGTGCATTGCATGTGTATATTTCATATTCAGTATCGTTTATGTATTCATATCATCAGCTAGATAAGTGGTATTGGCCGCTGAGGTTATTTCACATTTGTGATCTCCTTTACCTCATGTAGTTGCACATTTATTGGTTAACAGCAACTATATATGTATCTATGTATAGACATTTATAGCTATGCATTGTTGCTTCCTCATATTATATGGGGTTAATACTAAGGATGGATTTTGTTTAGTGGATCTCCTATTAGAATAGTGTCCCTCTTTTATTATATCTTGCATCTTCTCTTTTTTAGTTGTCTCATATGTGAGAAAATAAATATTTATTGATTTATATACCATTTGTGTGGTGTCTTTCATGGTGAATTATAGATCACCACTTTCATGTGTTTCCCCATATTATTAGCGTAGTATGCAAAGCCAGTTATTTTGGTTTGGTCTTTTTCCGCCATTAGCACTTTTTTGGCAATTTCAATCAGTTCTGGAGTAGCCGAGGTGGGAGCCTTCCTTTTTCTGCCTGAAAATGTAAGCGGCTCCGCACAGATGAGGATGGTGGCTCAACTTCTTCGTCGTCTTGGACCAATGCCATGCTGTCTTCTTCAGTCGGAGGTGTGGAGACAGCCTCTTCTGTGTCCTGCATGAACAAAAAACGAATGGTAAATCACAAAGAAAAAGAAATTTATCTTCACACTACACCCAAATACAGCAAAAATGTGAAAACAACACTTGTAAATGGATAGGCCTCAACCGTTGAGCTAGATAAATCATCACTACATGAAGGGATTAATTCAGCCATTTTATCTACATTTCACAATTATATTTTTTAATTTCAAGTCCACTTTGGCATGTACATTAAAATGTGTTTTAATACAAAGGTACTTACATGTACGACAGGGGAGTCCGGCTGGATCACGGGGTCTGGTTCCAACATGGAAGTCGCTTGTCTGGGTACTTCTTGGTCCCTTGTGAAAGAAAACAGCTCAAAGTACCACAATTTGGGGACATAAACATCTTCGGCCCTGGCTCCAGACTTGGTAGAATTCTGTACTTTATTTAATTCTTTTTTGTAAACAGTGCGGAGGGCCTGAATATGTTTTTTGACCGATGACTCATCCGCTGGTTCATCGGGATAACGGTTTTTGCACAGCTCCACCAGTTTTTGGTACGCCTCCTTCTTTTTAAGCCTGTTGCTGTAATCAGCCGACTTTATTTTCCACAGGCAAGGCATCGAGCGGTACATCTCGATGAATTCCCGCAGAAATTCATGCTTATCGGCCATCTGTAATAAAAAAAGGATTATGTGAGAACGGCAGAATGGTTAAATAAAATACATAGCCTACACCATAGAACACAGCAGGGATCATAAAATGGTGGTGATGGGCGCAGCAGGAGAAAACAATGGCAGACCTAAATAAAAGTCATAGATGGACAACTACGGTAAAAACAGCTGGATCTTAAAATGGTGGTGGTGGGCGCAGCAGGAGAAAACAATGGCAGACCTAAATAAAAGTCATAGATGGACAACTATGGTAAAAATGGATCTGTAAAATTAATTTAAAAAAAAATAAATAACTGTGACAAAAAAAAAAAATACCTACCTTACGAATTTTGTGATCCTGGAAAAAAAAATAAAAAGGGAAACGCAATAGCGCCACAAACTGGATCGCAGAAAAAAATAACGGCACAGACTGGATCGCAGCTAATGCAAGAGGCACAGACTGGATCGCAGCAAATGCAATAGAGGCACAGACTGGATCGCAGCAAATGCAATAGAGGCACAGACTGGATCGCAGCAAATGCAATAGAGGCACAGACTGGATCGCAGTAGCTGCAAAGGCTAGCAGGACGCACTGGAACGATGCTGCAGATTTGAAAGTACCTCTTCTGCTCGAGCGCAATGGAAAGGAGCGCTGAAACGTCGTCTTTTATGACGCGGTCATCCAATCACAAAGCGAGAGAGCTGTGACAAACTGTCATGACATATATAGTGACCACCAATCTGTGATGAGGGGCGTGGAAAAGGTTGCGCTCAATCACGCCTATCGAGGTCGTGATCTTTAACAACACATGCTGTGTGACACGTCCCAACGACCGTCGAAGTCGTTATACAGATCGCTGATCGCAGGTGCGTCGTTGATGAGATCGTCCTGTTTGGAAGCTACTAGCGACCTTAAAGCGATCACACCAACGATCTCGTTAGCTTGCGTCGTTGTCGTGATCGCTAGTGTGATCGCTTAGTGTGGCAGTACCTTAAGGGTGCAGATTTTCCACTTTGATTTTTATGCAGTACATCCATAAAGTAATACAGTGCCAGCTAAGTAATTTATGTTTTAAAATTCTCAATTAAACATTGTCGATATTTTCCAAGTGTAAAACTTAACTTTGGTGCAGATTTTCAAATCCACAGCATGACAAATGCTTTCTGCATATTTTCATTGTGAATTCACCTTTTGCAAGTCTTAGGATAAAATCAGCAAAGTAAATCCACATAACATAAATTTTGCTGCCAAAAATATGCTAAATGTGTGTAAGTCGCGATATATATATCTGCTATATGTGTCTTAAGGCGCCATTTTGAGACACAATTTTTTATTACATTATTTATACCATCAAATAAAATAATTAAATGCACATTATACATGCGATCATGCTCTAGCGCAGGCGCCGCCACTGAGAATGACAGATTCGCGGCCTCCCGTCCAGCTGCCAGGTCCCAGGTACAATCCTTGATTTGGGTCTTCGGCATCTGCTGAATTTCCCTCACTACCACCGCCCGTCTGACAACTCCTCCTGCTGGGGGAGAAAGAAATGGTAAATGGGGGAATGGGGAGTGGCCAAAATATGCTGCAGAGCGTTATGCGCACCACCTGATCTGTTCCTTTTTCTGTGCTTCAAAAGTTGGGAGGTATGCATTTACACAAAGCATTGCTTCATAGCTCATTTCTCCTGCAACAGCCATCATTGAACAACAGCCCGATGTGGATTGGATCCAAGTTAATGGATCTTTTAACCCGCCTATTGGCAGTCTGTGGTTTTTGACAGTGTTAGAGGTTGACAGAGGCTGCCATGTGCCTCTCCCTCTCTATACCATGTTGAGTGACCCTCTTTGACCTCAGACCACTGGACAGTGAAGTCCCACCCACAATCCCTAAGAAAAAGAAGACATTCCGGGTCACAGTGGCGATCATCGGCAGCGTTACCATGTTCAAATGATGCCATTGCTATGAAGAGTTATTTTTGGCATTTACCTTCTAAGCTCAAGGGAAAGGCAATCCTTCAGCCATTGTTCCCTAGAGGTTTCCTCCACAGGGGGTTTTTCCTCTCCTGAGCGCTGTTGGATGACTCTTTGTGAGTCGATGGTTTGCTACATTGCGTTCCCTTAATGTTTTGGAAATGTTGGTGGGTCCTCAAAGCTGGTTACAAATTTGGGATTGGGGATTCATTAAATACGTGGAACCCCTTTATTGGATGGTTATTTGTTGGTGGTCTGGTGAAATTTGGGTGATACCAGCGATGGAACGATGGGTTCATATTAACGGTATTGGAGGACAACCTATTCCCTTGGTTTCACATGCTCCTAAGCAGGTGAACATGGCTAGGAGTTAGTCTGGGAGGGGAGGGGCAATGTCATGGAAATTCACCAGATTTTTTGTAGCTTTGAGGACCTCACCGATTGTTTTAATTAACAATAAATTAGCTGCTGTCCCCATTTTTATCCAAAGAAAAATGGATTGTTGTCTGAGCTTTTATTTATGGGAGGGGTTGGGGGGAACTTCCGGGGAGAAGTAGGATTGGTGCTAGTGGTCAGGTCACAAAATCGACCTTACCAGAGTCATGTGTATATGCTTTACATCTACTTTGTACAAGATTAGGGAAAGATGTAGTGGAATAGAAGAGTAGCAGTAGAATAGGACAATATTGGGAATAGATTAGTGGGGCATAATAGAGGTAGGAAATGAGAGTGCCAGGATAAGCTTAGTTGGAATAAGGGGTTTTCCAGATTGCGAGGAACTAGGGATAGATGTAGTGCAGAGCAGTGAGTTATAGTGGTGAGTAGTGTTGAGCGATACTGCTCGATATCTAAAAATATCGGATCGGAATGGTATCGCCGATATCACTAAATATCGGCGATATCCGATTCCGATACCGGAAGTCCCATGTAAGTCTATGGGAACAAAATATCGCAACTAAAAAAAACCTTTATTTCCTTGTAAACATTAAATATACACACATAGAATACATATATATATATATATATATATATATATACATGTCATTGTGACATATATATATACATATATGTATAGTTTATACACTTCTACATAGTAAAATATCCTCTGATTCAATTGCCGGGTAAAGCCGGCTTCTGTGAAAAGACAGAAGCACCCGACATGAAATGACACTTGGTGTACATAGGGTTAACCATGTCTTTTCATGTCGTTTGCAATCTGATTTGCACAAACAATTACATCAGTCTATGTCTGCAAAATTTCACACCTGTAGGTGTTAATTAAAGGTGTAAATTCGTTGTAAAAAAAACGGACTTTTTTGCTACGAATTTACACCTTTAATTAACCCCTACAGGTGTGAAATTTTGCACACATAGACTGATGTAATTGTTTGTGCAAATCAGATAGCAAAGGACATGAAAAGACATGGTTAACCCTATGTACACCAAGTGTCATTTCATGTCGGGTTCTGCATTTTCACAAAAGTCGTCAATTGAATTAGCAGCTATTATACTATGTAGAAGTGTATGAACTATAAATATATATATGTGTCACAAATTCAATGACATGTATATATATATATATATATATGAGGTGTAAAATTGTTTAAAAAAAATGCGTGGGCTCCCACCCTATTTTCGCAACCAGACAGACAAAGCCAGCGAATGGGGGCAGATAATAATAGCCCAGAGAGGGACCATTATTTTTGGCCCCCCCTGGCTACTAACATCTGCCCCCAGACACCCCAGAAAAGACAAATCTATAATTAGATTCACCCTTTCTGGCACTTTGCCCGTCTATTCCCATTACCCTGTAGCGGTGGCGAATGGGTTAATATGGGGTTAAAGCCACATTGCAATTGAAAGGTGACCTTAAGCCAGGTTAATAATTGAGAGCTGTCAATTAGACAACTATCAATTATTAATCCTATTGCATGAAATAAAAATAAAACACACACACTTTAATTAAAAATCATTTTAATGAAATAAAGACACATGTTTTTGACCATCTTTTATTTGACTGCAAAAACCATTTCCTGTAATAAAAATAAAATAAAAAGCAAAATTATTCTTACCTATCCCATGCACAGTCAGGTCCCACGGTGTAATCCTTCAGAAAGGGTTAATGTTTACTGCAGGGACCGCAGCTAATGCTGCAGCCTCACAGTAAACCCCAAATGAATGAGTTCCTCTCCTGGCTGACAGGAGAGGAAGTGGAAAGCTTAATTGATTGCTTTCCACTTTCACTTCAGGTCAGCCAGGGACACAATCAGTGACGTCAGAGGGAACTGATTAACAAAAATAGGGGTTCCCTTCGAATAAAAAATGGCGTCGGGTCCCCCCTATTTTTGTTAACCAGCCTGATGAAGCAGACCGCTGAGGCCTGGATTTTCAGGCTGTTAAGGAGCCAAGATCCATGGACCTTGCCAGCCTGATAATACCAGGCCACAGCAGTCTGCATATCTTGGCTGATTAACAAAAATAGAGGATCCCTCGAAAAAAATTGGCGTGGGGTCCCCCCTATTTTTGTTAACCAGCCAGATGAAGCAGACCGCTGAGGCCTGGTTTTTCAGGCTGGTAAGGATCCAATATCCATGGACCTTGCAAGCCTGATAATACCAGGCCACAGCAGTCTGCTTAGCTTGGCTGGTTAACAAAAATAGGGGATCCCCTCGAAAAAAAAACGGCGTAGGGGTCCCCCTATTTTTGTTAACCAGCCAAGTAAAATGCAGACTGCTGCGGCCTGGTATTAAAAGACTGTCAAGGCCCATGGATTTTCGCCCTCAACAGCCTGATAATACCAGGCTACAGCAGCCCCACATTTGGCGCATCAAAAGATGTGCCAATTGTGGCACTTTACCCGGCTCTTCCCACTGCCCTGTAGCGGTGGCAAGTGGGGTAATAAGGGGTTAATGTCACCGTTGATTGCACGGTGACAATAAGCCCGGTTAATAATGGAGAGGTGTCAATAAGACACCGATCCATTATTAATCCCAAAGTTATTAAATGTATAAAAAAAAGACAAAGCAAGAAAAAAGTCTTTTAATGAAATAAAAGAGACAACACAGTTTTCATTAATTTTATTATAACTCATTCCTGCGACGCCATCGATCTCCTGTAAAAAAAGAAAAAAAACAAACCAACAGTATACTGTGTAGCCCTGGTATGTAAGGCACACAATACCAGGAGGATGAGTGGAGAGGTAACGGTTAAGGGCTCGACATCACTCACATACACTTCAGACACACCCAGCAGGGGTGTATAGGGGAGTGTCCTGTAGCACAGGGAGTCTGAAAGCTTCTCCTGAGGTGGAGGGAGTCAGGACTGGTGCCTGTTGGAGAGCCGAGATTCCTGTCAATACAGAGAGACGGTACAAAAGTGGAGGCTAGTACGGATAACGGAATATTATCCTAGTCTAGTCAGTGCTGATATTAAGAGTGCGAGCAGGGAGAAAGGCGCAGTGGAAAAGAATTCTAGAAGTGCCTTAAGGATTGAACTATCCTGCATTGATCACCGGTCACTGGGGACCGAAGTGTCGCTACAGCTTCAGGCGTGGTGATAAGAAAAACCAGAGGTTCGCTGGACTTCAGGTCACAGGAACAAGCCTATTGTCGGTACGTAACTGGAGTCTGGGAGAGTGGGAACCTTGAGTCGATGCAGGACAACAGTAGGAACTCAGCTCTCTCACATTATATGGAAGGCTCCGATCACTATGCTGACCGGGCAGTACAGCTACAGAATTAGCTGGAGTTTTGAGTGAACTTAGCTTTATGCAGGTTGGACTCGGTACATGGAAAGTTAAGGAGGCCTCTAACCTGCTCAGCCGTTACCTCGAAACGCATCCTCCATCCACCCCAACAGCTTCCCGGGACCTGCCTAAACATCTGACAAGTAAAAGGTATGGAAAGACGCTGGACGGTGTGAGACTGATTCATTTATCTGCACCCTACATCATTAATACCATAGACTTTGAGGGATCAGTCCCACCTGTGGGGGACCCGTCATCTAGCTGCCACAACATCCCCTCAGAGATCTACTGCAGCGCTGGTCTTAGTGATCAGACAACTACAGGTGGCGTCACGAACTGTTATCTACTAAATCCCCTGTAAATAAACCCCCTTTAACGCCTGACCGCCAGGGACACGGACCGAGCCACGCTACCAGTGACATCCCCTATAGAAATCTACAGGCTCGGCTCCGAGTACCCCATATCCCTGGAAACCCACAATTGTGGTGCGTGGTCGAGACAAAAACTTGGCGTCACGAACAGGATCCGAAACTTGCAGAATTGTGAGCCCTGTGTGCCTGTGGAGTGTTTTGGTGAAAAAGACTGTTGCTGTTGTTTGGCGCCAAATACCGCCATATTTGCCGCCATATTGGCGCCCTAAGGCGCTGGAGAAGAAGGTGGGCGTACCTGAAAGAGCGCGCAAAGTCTTGGACACGCCCCCGGCTCTGACTCAGCGGCAGGTTCTGCGACAGGAAGTGGACGCTCTGACATCAGAGCGCCTGCGACGAAGGTCCTGTCCCCACTGCTGTGCCTGTGAAATAGCAGCTTCTGAAACCGGTAGGCTCCGTTTAACCAAGGGGGCGCTAATATGTCACAACAACCGGCCGACAGTGCGGCCCCAGCCGGAGGCCCCGACCCCGCACCGCGTGGCGTTGTAGCGCCAGGTGGGGGCGCAGGCCCAGCACCCAGTCCGGTAGTCCCGCTCATGCCACTAACGCTCCCATATATGCCTGGGGCGAAATGGCTTCCCCAGTACAGCGGCGAGCCAGGCACTTTAGCAGGCTTCAAGCGGAAGTTATGCAGCATCCTAGAAATGTACTCCATGCCTGAGAGACAAAAAGCTGCTGTGCTGATAGGGCAGCTAACTGGCGCTGCTGAGAGGGAAGTGGAGACTTGGGATACCGTTGATCAGGAGTCGGTACCTGCGATCCTCTTTAAGCTACATGCCATGTTTGAAGACCGCACAGAAACGGATCTCCGGATGGCCTTCTACCACTGTACACAGCAGCCAGGTGACAGCATCAGGGACTACGCTTGCCGACTACAAGGAGCCCTGAGAGCCCTTAAGCAGATTAATAATATAAATGCTATCGACGAAAATAAGATGCTGAAAGAACAATTTATACAGGGATTGAGATCCCAAGAGGAACGCAGAACTGTAAACTGGTGGTCCTTAGATCATCCTGATGCTACCTTTGATGCCCTAAAGGACATGGCAATAAAAGGGCTGCGACCCCTGGGCAAACCTGAGGTGGCCACCCAACATCACCAGGGTGAAGTCACTCTGGAACCGGCAGTAACCCCCTTTTCCCCGCTAGTGGCAGAAGCCAAAACGCAGGTGACACCCCCTAGTGAATTGGACTGTCTGCGCTCAGAGGTGCGCCAGCTGATAAAAATCTGGCTGCTGTGATGAGTGCCCTGCAGCTGCGGAAAGAGGAAGAAGGGAAGATTTTATTAGCTGACTGCCCAGAAGACGTCCCGTGGATGCACCGGAGAAGAAGGAAGACGTCGCCCCCCCGGAGGAGGACAACGCCACCCCCAGGAGCGACCTCTGATCAACACCCTCCTCGTCGGGAGATCACCTGTTACCGTTGCAACCGGAAAGGTCATATGTCTCCACAATGTCCTTTAAACGGGCAGAACCTGGGTCCGAGGGCCAACACCCAGGAGGAGATCCGTCAGGCCCCTTAGACTGGAACCGCAGGTATGTGGGTGGGCGACCCTACCTGTCTATCATTCTAGATGGTATTGCAGTTCCGGCATTGTTAGACACTGGGTCTCAGGTGACCATAATACCTGATGCCCTATATACTAAGTTCTGGTCAATGGATAGTCTTCAACCCCCGAGCCCTGACTTTACCGTGTATGCTTCTAATGGTCTTCCTGTAGAAGTACTCGGGACAAAATGTGTGGATGTGAAAGTGGGCAGAGAGGAGTTGAAAGACCAGGGGCTTCTAGTAGTAAAGACTGTAAATGAAGAGAACGGTTTAAATATAATTTTGGGTACTAACATTATCAGTAACTGTCTGGGAGAAGTTGTGTTCTTACTCCAACAGCTCGCTGAAATTGCCAGACCAAGACAAAAGGGAGTAATCCAAAGAGAGATCCGGGCCCTGGTGTGTCAGCAGCAAGCGAAGCTTACAGACGGCGAAATTGGTAATGTACGGGTCACTGACTCGAATCCCATTGTGATACCCCCAATGAGTGAAATGATAATCTGGTGCAGGGCAGCCATAGGTCTGAGAGGACAGAACTACCAAGCTGTAGTAGAACCCCACCATTCAGAACATAGACCTACACTTATGACTGCTAGGGGAGTAGTGGAGGTGGTGAAGATGAGGTAAACTGGGGAGATGATGAGGTAAACTTACCCCGGTATGCAACCATTGCTAAACTACATGCTGTCGACAATAACTCTATTCTCCCGGCTGAGTCCTTAGACTCCCGCCAAATAGCGGAGGACAATGACCCGGCAACCCAGGTGGCGGAATGGTGTCAGCAACTCCATGTTGGGACGGACACCACTCCCGCTCACCAGAAGCAAGGGGTATTACGGGTGGTACAAGAGTACGCTCAAGTGTTTAGCAAGCACCCACTTGATTTTGGGATAATTAAGGGAGTACAACATCATATCCCTACAGGCAGTCATCCTCCCATCAAGGAGCGGTACAGGCCTATACCCCCAGCCCATTATCAGAAGGCTAAAGAAATGTTGCGAGATATGAAAGAAGCCGGAGTAATCAGGGATAGTTGTAGTCCCTGGGCAGCACCTCTAGTCCTGGTTAGAAAAAAAGATGGTAGCTTGAGAATGTGTGTGGATTACAGGCAGGTGAACCGCATAACACATAAAGATGCATACCCGTTACCACTATAGAGGAATCATTAGCTGCTCTGAAAACGGCTAACTACTTTTCTACCCTCGATCTGACTAGTGGGGTACTGGCAAGTGGCTGTGGCTGAGGAAGATCGTGAGAAAACGGCTTTCACCACCCCAATGGGGCTCTGTGAGTTCGACAGAATGCCGTTTGGGCTCAGCAATGCCCCAGGAACATTTCAGAGAGTGATGGAGAACTGCCTGGGACATCTCAATTTTGAAACCGTGCTGCTATACCTAGACGACGTCATCGTGTACTCCAAGACATATGAGGACCATCTGAAGCACCTGGCAGAAGTATTTGAGTCCCTGTCCAGGTACGGGATGAAGTTGAAACCCTCAAAATGCCATCTACTCAAACAGAAGGTACAGTACTTGGGGCACATCGTCAGTTCGGAAGGAGTAGCGCCGGACCCAGAGAAAGTCACTGCTATCCAGAAGTGGCCGGAGCCGAAGAACCTCAAGGAAGTGCGACAGTTCCTGGGACTCACGGGTTACTACAGAAGGTTCATGAAAGATTACACGAAGAAGGCAGCCCCTTTACAGGACCTCCTAGTAGGACAATCCCTAAAGAGCAGAAACCCTCCCTTTAATTGGGGTAAGGAACAGGCTGAAGCATTCCAAAAGATGAAAGAGATTCTTACAGGTGATGAGATCTTGACCTACCCTGATTACAGCCAACCGTTCCTGCTGTACACCGATGCAAGTAATGAAGGTTTAGGAGCAGTTCTCAGTCAGAAGCAGAATGGCCAAGAAAAAGTCATCGCATATGCCAGCAGAAAACTCAGGCCAACTGAGAGGAATCCGGAAAATTATAGCAGCTTCAAGCTGGAGTTTCTGGCGCTGGTCTGGGCCATTACTGAAAGATTTAAGCACTATCTGGCCTCCAACCAGTTCACTGCGTTTACAGACAACAACCCCTTAACGCATCTGGAAACCGCCAAGCTGGGCGCCATGGAGCAGCGTTGGATGGCTCGGTTGTCCAATTACCAGTTTACCATCAAGTACCGAGCAGGCCGAAAGAATGCTAATGCTGACGCATTGTCCCGAATGCCGCATGAATCTGACATGGAAGAAGAATCGGACGACCTGGAAGAAATTGAGCTACCTGCGTTCCATCGAAATGGGATAGTCCACGAGCAGCGAGTCTACAGAAAGCAGCATGGTGCAACGTTAAATCCCTTACCCCATCACAGCTGGAAAGAGACTCAGGACAGCGATCCAGTGGTCAGCCGTATCAAGGAGTTGTTACGACAGGAAGGTTCCTCCTTGGAAAAAGATGCACCTATGTCAGCAAAGCTCCTGTGGAACGAGAGAAGCCGATTGTTCCTATACCGTGAGAAGTTGTGCAGGAGATACGTCAACCCCAGGACCCATGAGATGGTCTGGCAGATAGTGGTCCCCAAGGCAGACGTCCAAATGGTGTTGGAAGCATACCACGATCAAGCAGGACACTTTGGCTGGAGAAAGCTGGAGACCCTGTTGAGGTGCCGATTCTACTGGGTAGGGATGCGCAGCTCCATCGAGAGGTGGTGTCGGAACTGTGGACCCTGTGGTCTCAGAAGAAAGGACTACGGTAGTCAGAAGGCACCCCTGCAGCCTATCCGGACGACTCGTCCCTTGGAGATTGTGGCCTTGGACCACGTCAAATTGGCGCCAAGTAGATCTGGATACTCCTACGCCTTGACCATGGTGGACCATTACTCTAGATTTCTGGTGGTTGTTCCAGTTAAGGATCAGACAGCAGTGACGGCAGCAAGAACCTTTCAAGCAAGCTTCTGCAGACCGCATGGGTATCCGGAGCAAGTATTAACTGATCAAGGACCTGCTTTTGAGGCTGACCTATTCAAGGAATTCTGTCACATGTATGGGTGTAAGAAAATTAGAACAACACCATACCATCCTCAAACCAACGGCCTTTGCGAGAAAATGAACCACATTGTCCTTGATTTGTTGAAGTCTATACCGTTGGAAGACAGAAATCGGTGGCCGGACTTACTACCTGATTTGGTTGACTTGTATAACCATATACCTGTAAGTTCCACTAACTGCACTCCAGCCTATCTTATGAGAGCAAGGCCCGGGAGACTACCAATGGATTTAGAACTTGGAGTGGTAGAACCGGAGGCAGATGACGCCGTTGAAAACTGGGACATCAATCGGCAAGAGCAATACAGACGAGTGCAAGTCTGTGTAGAAGAAAGTCTCAACAAGGCACGGGAAAAGCAGGAAGATATTTACAACAGGAATGCTCCTGCCAAGCCTTTGATGCCTGGAGAAGTGGTATTGAAAAGAAAAAGGAAGATGCACAAATTGGACAACCAGTGGGAACAAGAACCCTACGTCGTACAAGATTCCAAATATGACAACAGAAAAGTTTGTATCATCAGTAAGGACGGAGGAAGAACAATATCCACTGTGTCTAGAGACCATTTGAAATTGTGTCCAGAACCCTTAAAGCTTCGTGGAGAGAACCCTGTCGTCAATCGAGAAGAAAGAAAAGAAGAGGTCATACACACGGATCTGGGAGATTTCCCTAAGGATTGGCCCAGACTGGGAGATGCTGTAATCATTCTGGTGTTGCAGTTTTATCAGCCACAAGAGGAAGTTCTACCTCCAGTTGTGCCCATGGTGCCAGTTGAGCCAGTTCAGGAGTTACCTATTCCAGTAACACCTCAGCCTACAGAATCTCAAGAAGGACCATCAGAAGCAGCGCCCCATGCTATGGGATCCCCTGGTGAAGCTGACTCACACTGCCCAGCCATCAGTACGCTTGCCAGATCCATAGAAAGATTGAGACAGTTCTATAGTTTGCCGTTACGCAGAGCAGGTAGATCACAGACTAATATACCTGAAGCTACTCCACGTAGATCAGAGCGAACCACGAAAGGGAAGATACCTATTCGATATCAACAGTAATTCTAGCAAAATAATGTAATTTAACCCAGAAAAAGGTTACCTTATGTGAATATTGTAAAAAGTATTGTTATGGATTGTGCATTACTAATTAGGAGGAATAATGGACTTCGAGGCTGTGGACTATGTCAGCCCAGAACTGATATTGTATATAGTTGCACTTTATGCATTCTCGTGGTTCTATATCTAATTGTGACAATTACCTCTGAACATAAAACCCGTGTGGTGTGGCACTGAGCGAGGTCTGCAGCCAGATGTCCTGCAGCCCACCCAGGACCCACGTTGAAGGTTTGGTGCGGGTCCTTCACAAGAATACTGTTTGATATGACATATTTATTGAAAGTATGTTTTTGTATTTTTCTATGTTCATTGTACATAATGCAACGTTTTAAGAATTTCTTACCTCCCTGATGGGAAGAGTTTAATGTTTATTGTTAATGCAGAACAAAATGTCTTTCTTTTTATATTTCACAGCCCGGGAGTGCTGTATTTTACCAAGGGGGAATGTGTAGCCCTGGTATGTAAGGCACACAATACCAGGAGGATGAGTGGAGAGGTAACGGTTAAGGGCTCGACATCACTCACATACACTTCAGACACACCCAGCAGGGGTGTATAGGGGAGTGTCCTGTAGCACAGGGAGTCTGAAAGCTTCTCCTGAGGGTGGAGGGAGTCAGGACTGGTGCCTGTTGGAGAGCCGAGATTCCTGTCAATACAGAGAGACGGTACAAAAGTGGAGGCTAGTACGGATAACCGAATATTATCCTAGTCTAGTCAGTGCTGATATTAAGAGTGCGAGCAGGGAGAAAGGCGCAGTGGAAAAGAATTCTAGAAGTGCCTTAAGGATTGAACTATCCTGCATTGATCACCGGTCACTGGGGACCGAAGTGTCGCTACAGCTTCAGGCGTGGTGATAAGAAAAACCAGAGGTTCGCTGGACTTCAGGTCACAGGAACAAGCCTATTGTCGGTACGTAACTGGAGTCTGGGAGAGTGGGAACCTTGAGTCGATGCAGGACAACAGTAGGAACTCAGCTCTCTCACATTATATGGAAGGCTCCGATCACTATGCTGACCGGGCAGTACAGCTACAGAATTAGCTGGAGTTTTGAGTGAACTTAGCTTTATGCAGGTTGGACTCGGTACATGAAAAGTTAAGGAGGCCTCTAACCTGCTCAGCCGTTACCTCGAAACGCATCCTCCATCCACCCCAACAGCTTCCCGGGACCTGCCTAAACATCTGACAAGTAAAAGGTATGGAAAGACGCTGGACGGTGTGAGACTGATTCATTTATCTGCACCCGTACATCATTAATACCATAGACTTTGAGGGATCAGTCCCACCTGTGGGGGACCCGTCATCTAGCTGCCACAACATCCCCTCAGAGATCTACTGCAGCGCTGGTCTTAGTGATCAGACAACTACAGGTGGCGTCACGAACTGTTATCTACTAAATCCCCTGTAAATAAACCCCCTTTAACGCCTGACCGCCAGGGACACGGACCGAGCCACGCTACCAGTGACATCCCCTATAGAAATCTACAGGCTCGGCTCCGAGTACCCCATATCCCTGGAAACCCACAATTGTGGTGCGTGGTCGAGACAATACCACCTGTCCACGCAGTCCATAGTAACGACAGTCCCACGACGATCCAGCTCTGCTACATTGCAATGACAGGCAGAGCCTGACATCCCGGCGCAGCACAGCTGATTACCTGCTTCCCCGGCGGTGACGTCATCGGACTGACTGCTTTACGGCCGGGATTACCCAGCAGTCACTGCAGTTATCGCGAGAAACTGCATGTGACCGCCGGGGAAAGATGATGGCGGCCATGAAGCAGTCCAGCCCGTGACCGCCGGAGATCTTCTGCCAGGTAAGTGCCGCTGACTCCTGACAGACCCGACCGACGGACACTGACAGTGACAGTGACAATCCCGATTCCGGTATCCGATAAGACGAAAATATCGGAACTAAGTATCGAAAGGCCGATAGAGCTAATATCGGCCGATACCCGATACTTGCGGTATCGTATCGCTCAACACTAGTGGTGAGACTTCCTGTTTTGAGGGGGACAAGTGATGTACCAGTGAGAGAGGGCAGATAGATAGCCCTGGGGCTGGAGATTGCTGAGGCAATGTGAGACCCCAGGATATGCAGCGTGTGAATGGTCACCATCTATTGAAGTAACCATTCCAAAGGGGATAACGGCCGGGACTAGGCAGAGCTGAGCGCGCCTTTTACCTTTATTTAATGGAAACCGGACAAGGGGAATGAGAGGAAGATGGCGGACTTAGGGGCACGGATGCCACAGAAGTGAAAGGAGCGTCTGCGGGAGAGAAGTTGTCAAAAGAGGCAGGGAGAGCTCACAGAATGCTAATGGATGTGAACTGTGCTATATCTGTGCCCAAATCCCTGTTTTCAAGTAAAATTGAACTGTTGAGTATGAACATGGAGTCTGAAATTGCTTGTGTGAACCTTGAATCTGGAGCTGAGATTACAGGATCGTAAGGAACCCTGGAGCCAAATGTGAGGGTTCTACTTTACACACAACAAGTGGGACATTGTGTTTCCTTTGTGGGGTGCCAGGGTTTGGGGCGCAACAACTCCTTGCCACGATTACCACCCTGGCCTCCTCACAACATCGTGGCATGTACAGAGGTCTTTAGCATGTATAATGTGTATTTGCTGAATGTAGCATTGTAAATGCCATAATAAGCCTATGGAAACCCAGTGGTGGTACCCTCTTCCTCTAATATCTGCTATTCAGTATATTGTGCAACTTATACATCTGTGGTCACCCTTCATTGTGCAATGACCTTATTTGACTCTTGCTTCTTCCTTCACACAATCTTTTTTATCATTTAGTTAAAAAGAATCTAAACAAAATTTCTTGTACATTTGTTGCAAGTTTTTTTTTTTTTTATTCACACATGCAGTATTCTTAAGCATTTTCTGACATCTAGTGAAGCCTGTCGGGAAAAATTCGACATCTAGAGCATGCTGCGCTTTGAGAAAAAAAATACACAATGGTAAAAATGCACAAACACAACATAAAAGCTACACAAAAAAATTCTTTTAGTGGTTCATTTAATTATTGAGTTCACAATAATATCTGCCCACAGTGGTTTTTTTTCTGCTATTCTGTTTATAAAAAAAGTAAGAAAAATGCAGCATTTTTCTTAAAACATGAGTGAAACCACCCTGATATAGGATTCCCGTAAGAGGAAAATATTTTGACGTTTGCAAATATTGTTTACCTTAATTTGAACCTTGCCCTTTGAATGCTTCATTTTTTTGCTGACGCTTTTGTTTTTTTTTGCATCGTAGTAAAATATATAACTAGAATCTCTAGTGTGACTTGCCTAGACTGGGATTAGGCTGGAATCACACCTGCAGTTTTTAATGCAGTCTTTTTAAATCAAACAGGAATAGCGTAATCCCTTTCACCCAGGTCGATTTTCTGTTTTTGCGCTTTCATTTTTTGCTCCCCTTCTTCCCAGAGCCATAACTTTTTTATTTTTCCCATCAACATGGCCATGTGAGGGCTTGTTTTTTGTGGGATGACACCATTAATTTTACCATATACTGTACTGAATAACAGGAAAAAAAATCTAAGTGCCGCAAAATTGCAAAAAACAGTGCAATTCTGAAATTGTTTTTTGCGGCTTGTTTTACCATGTTCACTAAATGCTAAAACTGACCTGCCATTATGATTCTCCAGGTCATTCCAAGTTTCTAGATATCAAACATGTCTAGGTTTTTTTATTTAAGTGGTGAAAAAAAATCTAAATTTTGTAAGAAAAAAAAGTCACCTGTAGCGTCTCAATTTTTCAGGATCTGGGGCTTATTTTTTGTGTGCCGAACTGACGTTATTATTGACACCATTTTGGGGCAGGTACAATGTTTTCATTGCCCGTTATTGCATTTTATTGCAATGTTGCGGCAGCCAATAAAAGATAATTCTGGCATTTCATTTTTTTTTAATTACGCCATTTATGGATCAAATTAATTCTTTTTATATTTTGATAGATTGGACATTTCTGAACTCAGCGATATCAAATATGTGAATTTTTTTAATCTATTTTGAATGGGGCAAAAGGGAGATTTTATATTTTTTATATGTTTTTTAAATCAATTTTCCTTTTTTACTTAGTTTCTCCATAGTTTCCTTAGGAGACTTGAAGCTATGATTATAGTGCTGTTGTGTGTAGCAGAAATCATCTCCTATTAATGCAGGCCATGGGCCAGCGTTCATGGTGATCTGCAGTGACAAGCAGTCTTCTGTAGACCCTCGGTTGTCATGCCAACCAATCAGCACCCCAAGATCATGTGACAGGAGATTCACAGCTGCATTTAACATGCTAACAGCCGCAGGTGGATCGCGATTTCACCTGCGGCTGTTAGATGCACATGACAGATGATCAAATCATGTGCAGGGAAAGATGCAGGCTCAATGCCAGAACCTGCATTAAAGTCAGGAACACAGCCAATGGCGTATCTGTACATCATTGTTCGTGAAGGGGTTAGAAAATATCACTTTCTCCTTTAGGGTATGTTCCATCTAGAACCTAACTGAAAAGAAAAACGCTTAAAAGGAAACTGTTAACAGGTTTTTGCTATTTAATTCGAGAGCTGCATAATGTAGGGCAAAAGAGCTTGATTACAGGGACATGTCACTTACTAGGCTGTAGTTGTAGTTTAAATACAATCAGTGTTTTATCAACAGGAGATTATCACTGCAGCACTAGGACTCATGAACAGGCCAGTCAGGCTAATCTGTGCAATGCAGCCCCACCCCCCACTGAATGGCAGTTTGCAGACAATTCACAGTGTACAATCATTGGTGTGGACGGAGTCATACACTGTTCAGCATTCTGACCAATGCTACATCTACAGCAGAGAAAATAGGGATTCTGTCAAAACTGCACTAAGTGGCCCAATAAGTGACACATCACTGGAATCACGCTCTCTGCACACTACATCATGCAGTTCTCAGATTGCATAGCAAAAACCATCTGACTTCCAAAAGAATTGACATTGCTGTAAATATGTTTTGTCTTTTGTAACTTCTTTTAACAGCTTCAGGCTTCAAAAGCTTTGTGAAGCAGCTAAAGAAGGGACTGGGACATTTTATAGTGGCTTCCGCTTGGAAGATGCTGCAATGTTATATATGAAATTTAAAATAAAATTAAAAAACTTGGACGTCAAAGTTTCCACAAAGGACATCTAAAAAGACACTTTAGGGAAACCACCGCGGACGTTTTCATAAAGTGTCTTCTGCTTTAAAAACTATGCAGCTACTTCGGTGTCTGAAAGAAACCATGTGCACGAACCCTTAAGTCTCATTCAGACTTTCGTAAAACTTGGTCTGAGTTTCACAAACGTCTGAATAAACCCTTAGGTCAGTAATTGCTGCGTGTTTGACGCTGTGTACAGCCGCAGCGTCAAACACGCAGCGTCCAGATGTTACAGCATAGTGGAGGGGATTTCATGACACTGGATAGGCCGATTCCTTACGACCAACTCCCCCCCACCCTTCCCTCCCATTTCCCCTTACTCCTATTAGCATAAAACACGCGACAGCCATATTTTGGGTAATAACGGCCACAGCAGCCTATTTATTTAAATTGATTGTTAATCAAGCACTTGGTGAGGTCCTCGAAGTTATAGATGGTCTGGCTGTCTTTTTTACCGGGCCTTGCCCCCTTAACCCCCAGCCTTACTTCTAGCCGCGGTTATCTCCGACTCAGGAGCACCATGAACCGGGTAAGGGGTGGCTTTCTAGCCCCCTGCGATCCCGGCGTTCCATCGCCTGGAATCGCCCAATCTAATCCAGCTGTGAACCTGACGTTCCTCGCCGGGTATCACCCTTCAAGTTAATGTGAATCCGACGTTCCATCGCCGGGTATCACCCAAATGTCCAGTTACTGTGACCCCAGTGTTCCATCGCCGGGTATCACCCCCAAAACTCACCAGACCACCACCACCTCACCATCCAAATGAAGGGGATCCACGTATCTAACGAGTCCCCAATCCTCCTTTTACCAAATTCGAGGACCCACCAACGCCTCAACAACATTAATACCCATTGTAGCAGAGACCTTTCTCACTAGGAGCCATCCGACAGTACTGGGGAGAGGAAAAACCCCCCCTTTTTTTTTATATATATATTCGTGGTGGAAACCTCCGGGGAACCACGACTGTCGGATTGCCCTTCCCCTGGGCTTACGAGGCCAATGCAATTAAATTTCCTTCCATAGTAATGTATAATATGTGTTGTTTTTTTTTTACATAATCAAAAGGCAAACATAATTGACAACATTTCAACATGACAGTGTCTCGGTAATCGCCACTGTGACCCGAAGTTCTCTCCTTCTCACGGGTGGTGGGTCTTGCTGTCCGTCCTGGTGGTCCCAAATAAAGAGAGGTTTTCCTCCCTTGGTCAGTACCTTTTTGTCCCCTTTGACCCCACCTCTACCTATGTCACATCCTCTTTTTCAAAGAAAAAAAGAGAAGCCAGCGCCGCACATGATCAGCATGAAATACATTAAGTGCATCTGCACATATTAGTTTCTAACTGTTTTCTTAAAAATGAGACATTTGGCAAATAATTGATAAATTTTTTGAGCCACCCCGCCATGACAAGGCATTCTCATATGGGGCAGTCCTACTCTATGTTTTTTATTTTCGCTGTGCCATTATGGCCTCCTGAATATATTAAAAGCAAGACTGCAAAAAAAAAAACTGCAAAAGTACCTGAAGCATTGCTGAATTACTCCCATGGTGCCATAAGGCAAGCGCAGATAAAAACCGACCAGGTCCAGAGATGGACATTTCAGGTCTGACCTCCACACTTGCCAAACCAGCAACCACAGATAAAGGGTGAAACAGGCCCAGACACAGGTGGTTGCTGGTTTGGCAAGTGTGGAGGTCAGACCTGAAATGTCCATCTCTGGACCTGGTCGGTTTTTATCTGCGCTTGCCTTACTGGCACCATGGGAGTGATTCAGCAATGCTTCAGGTACTTTTGCAGTATTTTTGCAGTTTTTTTTTTTGCAGTCTTGCTTTTAATATATTCAGGAGGCCGTAATGGCACAGCGAAAATAAAAAACGTAGAGTAGGACTGCCCCATATGAGAATGCCTTGTCGTGGCGGGGTGGCTCAAAAAATTGATCAATTATTTGCCAAATGTCTCATTTTTAAGAAAACAGTTAGAAACTAATATGTGCAGATGCACTTAATGTATTTCATGCTGATCATGTGCGGCGCTGGCTTCTCTTCTCTTTTTTTCTTTGTTATTGGTACGTGGCTGACTACCACTTGTTGCCGTGCGCGCCGGGTTATGCATGCCATTTCATCTGGTTTTTTTCTTTTGGTGATTGACCCAGGCTGCTGTACACACATACAGCAGCCTTGCCCTGCCCCAGGCTCTGCGTAATTGTGCACCTGTGTCTGGGCCTGTTTCACCCTTTATCTGTGGTTGCTGGTTTGGCAAGTGTGGAGGTCAGACCTGAAATGTCCATCTCTGGACCTGGTCGGTTTTTATCTGCGCTTGCCTTACTGGCACCATGGGAGTGATTCAGCAATGCTTCAGGTACTTTTGCAGTATTTTTGCAGTTTTTTTTTGCAGTCTTGCTTTTAATATATTCAGGAGGCCGTAATGGCACAGCGAAAATAAAAACCGTAGAGTAGGACTGCCCCATATGAGAATGCCTTGTCGTGGCGGGGTGGCTCAAAAAATTGATCAATTATTTGCCAAATGTCTCATTTTTAAGAAAACAGTTAGAAACTAATATGTGCAGATGCACTTAATGTATTTCATGCTGATCATGTGCGGCGCTGGCTTCTCTTCTTACATCCTCTTTTTCCCCCGTCCAATCGTCCGATGCCCTCCTGGCTCACCTTACACAGAACCCCCCACCCCTCTTCCATATCCCTGCCATCACTGCCTCCCAGCGTCATGTCAGCCTCCCGTTACCCTGCGCTCCTACATCCGGCTGGTACTTGACACTGGATAGGCCGATTCCTTACAACCAACTTCCCCCCCACCTTTCCCTCCCGTTTCCCCTTACTCCTATTAGCATAAAACACGCGACAGCCACATTTTGGGTAATAACGGCCACAGCAGCCTATTTATTTAAATTGATTGTTAATCAAGCACTTGGTGAGGTCCTCGAAGTTATAGAAGGTCTGGCGGTCTTTTTTACCGGGCCTTGCCCCCTTTACCCCCCAGCCTTACTCCTAGACGCGGTTATCTCTGACTCAGGAGCACCGTGAACCGGGGTAAAGGGTGGCCTTCTAGCCCCCTGCGATCCCGGCGTTCCATCGCCGGGAATCGCCCAATCTAATCCAGCTGTGAACCCGACGTTCCATCTCCGGGTATCACCCTTCAAGTTAATGTGTATCCGACGTTCCATCGCCGGGTATCACCCAAATGTCCAGTTACTGTGACCCCGGTGTTCCATCGCCGGGTATCACCCCCAAACTCACCAGACCGCCACCACCTCAACATCCAAATGAAGGGGATCCACGTATCTAACGAGTCCCCAATCCTCCTTTTACCAATTTCGAGGACCCACCAACGCCTTAACAACATTAATACCCATTGTAGCAGAGACCTTTCTCACTAGGAGCCATCCGACAGTACTGGGGAGAGGAAAACCCCCCCTTTTTTTTTTTTTATATATATATATTCGTGGTGGAAACCTCCGGGGAACCACGACTGTCGGATTGCCCTTCCCCTGGGCTTACAAGGCCAATGCAATTAAATTCTCTTCCATAGTAATATATAATTTGTGTTTTTTTTTTTACATAATCAAAAGGCAAACATAATTGACAACATTTCAACATGACAGTGTCTCGGTAATCGCCACTGTGACCCGAAGTTCTCTCCTTCTCACGGGTGGGTGGGTCTTGCTGTCCGTCCTGGTGGTCCCGAATAAAGAGAGGCTTTCTCCCTTGGTCAGTACCTTTTTGTCCCCTTTTACCCCACCTCTACCTATGTCACGTCCTCTTTTTCCCCCATCCAATCGTCCGATGCCCTCCTGGCTCACCTTACACCGACCCCCTCACCCACCTTCCATATCCCTGCCGTCAATGCCTCCCAGCGTCATGTCAGCCTCCCGTTACCCTGCGCTCCTACGTCCGGCTGGTACTTGACACTGGATAGGCCGATTCCTTACGACCAACTTCCCACTCCCTTTTCCCTCCCGTTTCCCCTTACTCCTATTAGCATAAAACACGCGACAGCCATATTTTGGGTAATAACGGCCACAGCAGCCTATTTATTTAAATTGATTGTTAATCAAGCACTTGGTGAGGTCCTCGAAGTTATAGAAGGTCTGGCGGTCTTTTTTACCGGGCCTTGCCCCCTTTACCCCCCAGCCTTACTCCTAGACGCGGTTATCTCTGACTCAGGAGCACCGTGAACCGGGGTAAAGGGTGGCCTTCTAGCCCCTGCGATCCCGGCGTTCCATCGCCGGGAATCGCCCAATCTAATCCAGCTGTGAACCCGACGTTCCATCTCCGGGTATCACCCTTCAAGTTAATGTGTATCCGACGTTCCATCGCCGGGTATCACCCAAATGTCCAGTTACTGTGACCCCGGTGTTCCATCGCCGAGTATCACCCCCAAACTCACCAGACCGCCACCACCTCAACATCCAAATGAAGGGGATCCACGTATCTAACGAGTCCCCAATCCTCCTTTTACCAACTTCGAGGACCCACCAACGCCTTAACAACATTAATACCCATTGTAGCAGAGACCTTTCTCACTAGGAGCCATCCGACAGTACTGGGGAGAGGAAAACCCCCCCTTTTTTTTTTTTTTTTATATATATATTCGTGGTGGAAACCTCCGGGGAACCACGACTGTCGGATTGCCCTTCCCCTGGGCTTACAAGGCCAATGCAATTAAATTCTCTTCCATAGTAATATATAATTTGTGTTTTTTTTTTTACATAATCAAAAGGCAAACATAATTGACAACATTTCAACATGACAGTGTCTCGGTAATCGCCACTGTGACCCGAAGTTCTCTCCTTCTCACGGGTGGGTGGGTCTTGCTGTCCGTCCTGGTGGTCCCGAATAAAGAGAGGCTTTCCTCCCTTGGTCAGTACCTTTTTGTCCCCTTTTACCCCACCTCTACCTATGTCACGTCCTCTTTTTCCCCCATCCAATCGTCCGATGCCCTCCTGGCTCACCTTACACCGACCCCCTCACCCACCTTCCATATCCCTGCCGTCACTGCCTCCCAGCGTCATGTCAGCCTCCCGTTACCCTGCGCTCCTACGTCCGGCTGGTACTTGACACTGGATAGGCCGATTCCTTACGACCAACTTCCCACTCCCTTTTCCCTCCCGTTTCCCCTTACTCCTATTAGCATAAAACACGCGACAGCCATATTTTGGGTAATAACGGCCACAGCAGCCTATTTATTTAAATTGATTGTTAATCAAGCACTTGGTGAGGTCCTCGAAGTTACAGAAGGTCTGGCGGTCTTTTTTTAACGGGCCTTGCCCCCTTTACCCCCCAGCCTTACTCCTAGACGCGGTTATCTCCGACTCAGGAACACCGTGAACCGGGGTAAGAGGTGGCCTTCTAGCCCCCTGCGATCCCGGCGTTCCATCGCCGGGAATAGCCCAATCTAATCCAGCTGTGAACCCGACGTTCCATCGCTGGGTATCACCCTTCAAGTTAATGTGAATTTGACGTTCCATCGCCGGGTATCACCCAAATGTCCAGTTACTGTGACCCCGGCGTTCCATCGCCGGGTATCACCCCCAAAACTCACCAGACTGCCACCACCTCAACATCCAAATGAAGGGGATCCACGTATCTAACGAGTCCCCAATCCTCCTTCTTTTACCAACTTCGAGGACCCACCAACATCACACCAAGAGCGCCTTGCAGGGCCGGCTCCAGGTTTTTATGGGCCTCGGGTGAAAGAGCCTCAGTGGGCCCCTTTAACACAGACTACGATTCATGATGCACAGATACAGCAGAGAAATATAGGTATAGTACAATGCCAAATACTTCACTTCTTCCATTACATGAGTGATGTCTATTGTAAATTGTACAATAGCTCAAAAACCGCCAAATCCTCACAGCGCACAGTACAGACTGGACAGTACAGTCCTCCATACAATATTATGGGCACCACATAGTCTCCCCCTCATCACCCATATAATACCCCATGCAGGATGTCACCCCCCATCCCCCATATAATGCTCCATACAGAATACTGAACCCAAAATAATGCTCCATACAGAATACTGGTCCCCATATAATGCTCCATACAGGATACTGGTCCCCATATAATGCTTCATACAAAATATGGAGCTCTCCTCTGCGCTGTACTGCGTTCTGCACTGTTACGGCTCAGGAAAGGGCGCTGTGGAAAGACTCCCCATTATCATCATGATTGCCTCCCCATCATCATCATCGCCTCCCCATCATCATCATCGCCTCCCCCTCATAATCATTGCCTCCCCCTCATCATCATTGCCTCCCCCTCATCATCAATGCCTGCCCATCATCATCATAGCCTCCCCATCATCATCATTGTCTCCTCATCATCATCATTGCCTCCCCATCATCATCAATGCCTGCCCATCATCATCATGGCCTCCCCATTATCATCAATGCCTGCCCATCATCATCATTGCCTCCCCAATATCATCAATGCCTGCCCATCATCATCATGGCCTCCCCATTATCATCAATGTCTGCCCATCATCATCATCACTTCCCCATCATCATCAATGCCTACCCATCATCATCATCGCTTCCCCATCATCATCAATGCCTGCCCATCATCATCATCTCCTCCCCATCATCATCAATGACTGCCCATTATCATCATCGTCTCCCCATCATCATCAATGCCTGCCTATTATCATCAATGCCTGCTCATCATCACACACAGACAGCACCACAGCACACAAGCACTCTCTCACATACATACATACACACACACACACACACACACACAAAGCACCGCGCTACATACACACACACTGATACACACAGACACATACATACACACAGACACATACGCCTCACCTGTCCGGCGTCCGCGCTCTCTCTGCCACAGCCGGCCACTGAATGATGACGTCATTCAGCGGCGCTGCTGTGAGAGGAAGCGCCGGCGCCCTCTGGAGCCCCGAGCTGCGGCAGCGGAGGCACGGGATTGGTAAGTATAGTGCCAGCTGCTGCCGGGGCCCTGAGCAAGCGGGGGGGCCCAGTGGCGGCGCTGACACCGCTCTCCTCCGCTAACGGGCGCCGGGGTGCCCGACGGCGAGTGGGCCCCCCCGCCTGCTCAGGGCCCCGGCACTTGCCCGGGTGTGCCGGGTGCTGACGCCGGCCCTGGCGCCTTGACCCCCTCAAGAGCTCGAGACCCCACCATTCGGCAATGCTGTGGCCTGCTCTATGCCGTCCCGCAACCCCGACATCCACAGGTCAGTTCCCACTCCGTTCTAACGTACTCCGTCCGCTAACCAAAAGTCGTCGTCTATGTTGTCAAGGCCTGCATGGCGTATCGCTACTCCCCCATTCTGCACCACAAATTTGGATACTGCCTTGTTGATTTTTATTCGTGCCCTGTTAATCCCCGCAACGGATCGGGCTCCCCTCCACGATTTTCTGGGTATCATGTCAGACCATACTACCTTTAGCTTCGGAAAGGCCCCCATAGTTGCTTCAAGTCGATTGTGATGTCCCTAACCAGCGCCTTTCCCGAGTGGACCCCCAGGTCGTTACCACCCACATGTAAAACCAATATGTCCGGTGCCCCGTGTCGTCTTACGGCTAGGTGAAACTCGTTGAATACCCAACTCCACACCAAACCCCTAAAACCCAACCACCTGATCAATACCACGTCTCTGCTGAAGCCTAATTGTCTCCCCTCCGTCCGTGTGTCGGCTCGCCTTTCTCCCCAGTGCACATAAGAGCGACCTAGAATCCAGATTAAAAGTGGGACCCGGCCTGTAATGAAACAAACAAAGGTTAGTCTTCCAAGTTTTTGGGGAGGTTGACCACCTCGTATCTGTTTGGTCGTATGTAGGACCGGTACCGCTGTGATTCCCACCGGCCTATTCTCTTTACCACCTCAGAGCTCAAACCTCCTACCGCTGCTTCCGTAGCAGCCCCGATGCGAAAGGAATAACTGCTGTAGCTGCGTGCTTCCCTGCCCGTTGCTTCCAAGCACTTCCGGAAAACCGCGATAAACTGGTATTTTGACAAGCATGAGCCGTCCTCGGGCACAACAAGGGCCCCTTTTGCGTGGGCCTCCCGGCTATAAATTCCCCGAAGCATAGTAACGGGCACATGCTAGAATCTTTCACACTCCCCAGCCGTACCCTCCTACCCCTTCCCCGCTGGTCTGTTTTTGACTTTCTAATCCAGAATTCTAACTCCCCTCTGCTGGCCGATATGTCCTCGGCCAGTATGCCCCCGCTTTTGTTTTTTCCCGGCGCCACCAATTCTCCTATTCTCATTGCCCCGGAAAAGGCTAATGAGAATGCCAACCTGAACAAACCGGTCTCAAATTTTGTCCTGCAGACTCTGTCAAACTGCTTCTCAATCACCTCAAATAGCCCGAATGACACTGGCCTCCTACCATCTGATTGAACCTTGCCCTTACGATACCCCTTAAGCGCTTGCCTCACTAAGAAGTTCTTTGTTAGGTCCGTCCTATTACGGAGTTTGAAACCAAAAGCCAAATCGGAAATAAACCGGTTCATCCTGGATGCTGACCAATTACAATCTGCCCCTCTCCTAATACTCATTAGCATTACTTCCACCTGTTCCTCCTCCGCTAATTGCAGGTTCCCCTGCCCTAACCATCCCTCCCATAGTTGCCATGCCCGCTGATACGCTGTCCAGGTGCCGCTAGATAATGAAGATCTGATAAGAGGTTCGGCAGCCCTTATACCACCTTCCAGAGTCCGGGATGGCAGGGTAGGCCCTCTTCTTCCACTTCCGGGGCTAACGCACGGAACCGCTCCCCCTGAAAACAAGAAAGTGCATCAGCTATCGAGTTATGTTCGCTTGGCACATGTGTCGCAGTACAATGAGCGTTGATAGACAAGCATACCAAGACCAACTGTCGCAGCACCCTAATTACGGGGGGGGGGGGAGAAGCAGAAATATCATTTATTGCCATCACCATGCCCATGTTATCGCATTTGAAGCGGATCCTTTTGTTTCTAAGTTTGTCCTTCCACAACGACACTGCCACCAAGATGGGGAAAATCGCCAAGAGAGCTATGTTTTTTACCAAGCCTGCCCGTACCCATTCCTCAGGCCACTTTTCTGCGCACCATTGCCCTTGTAAGTAGGCCCCAAAACCTGAGCTTCCCGCTGCGTCTGTGTACAGATCGATGTCAGAGTTACATAACACAAGTTATCCATCATCAGAGACCGCCCGTTGTATTTATTCAAAAATGCACCCCAAACCTCCAAGTCTGCCCTGTTTTCCGCCGACAATCGCACGTAATGATGTGGCGACCTCACCCCTGCCGTTGCTCCTGCTAACCTTCTCGAGAAGACCCTACTCATGGGCATAAGGCGGCAAGCAAAATTCAAGCTGCCCAGCAAAGACTGCACCTCCCGAAACTTCAATTTTTTGAGCTTCAGTGCCCTAGCTACCTCGGCCTTTAGCGCCAACACCTTCTCCGGCAAGCGACACTCCCACTTTACTGTATCTATCACAATATCCAAGAATGAAATGCATGACGTAGGCCGGACGGTTTTTTCGGGGGCCAGAGGAACCTCGAATTCCCCAGCTACCCACTCCAAACTCTGCAAGATGGTCTCGCACACCCGCGATCCGGGGGGCCCTACGCACCAAAAATCATCCAAGTAATATATTAGTGACTTAAAGCCGGAGATGTACTTTACAACCCACTCAACAAACGTGCTAAAGGTCTCAAACAGTGAGCATGACAGAGAACAGCCCATAGGTAAACACCTGTCCACAAAGTATTCATCCTCCCAATAGCACCCGAGCAAGCGCTGACTACTGGGATGCACCGGTAATAGCCTAAACGCTGATTCTACGTCCGTTTTCGCCATTAATGCCCCTCTTCCACACTTCCTCACCCACTGTAAAGCCTCGTCAAAGGACGCGTAAACCACAGAGCATAACTCTGGCGAGATGCCATCGTTAACTGACTGGCCCCGTGGGTAGGACAGATGGTGGATCATGCAATATTTATTTTGCTCCTTTTTTGGGACGATACCCAAGGGGGAGATGACTAAATTGGGAACAGGTGGGGATTTGAACGGACCCGCCATTCGGCCTAGCAGCACCTCTTTCTTTAGCTTGTCTTTCACAACCTCCGAGTGCTGGTAGGCCGAACAAAGGTTTTTTAAACTCTTTTGCATTTGAAATGGTGGGGCGGGAATGATAAAGCCGTCTCTAAAGCCTCGTATTAGTAGGTCCGCTTTGGCTGCTTCGGGATATTTATGTAGGTACGGGAGCATCGCGTGGAGTTTGATTGGAGTTAGCCCCTTGACCATAGCCAGGTACTCCCCCTTTTGCGCTATTCCTGCTGAAACATCTGCTGGCCCCATGGGTGGACCCGTTGCAAGTTGCGCACACGTGCTTAAACCTGCAGCCGGGGCCGAACTTGCACTGGCTGTCGTTGAACTGCCAGCACAGCCCGGCCTTTTGCCCGCCGCCTCTAGCCTGAAAACTGCCTGCCGACTGACCACGTGCCCCATACCACCCTTGGCTGGAGTTACCAGCCAACCCTTGAAAGGGGGTCCCCTGTCTGATTGTGGTACATGAACTTTAGCCAGAGGCTGATGTCCTTTTGGTCCCATCTAATAGAGGGGCGAATGGCCTAACGCTGGCAGAATTGCTCATCGTATCGTAACCATGCGTACCCCCCATATGTCCTGTATGCTTCGCCGATGAAGTCCATATAGCAAAATAGCTGCGAGCAGTTCCCAGGCGCTCTCTCCCCTATAATGCTGACCAGGATAGCAAAGGCTTGCAACCAGTTTGTAAATGTCTGCGGTACTACTGGACTCCGCCGAGCCTCTTCCTCGTCCTTTTTGTTCCCCACTTTCCCCACTCTCTCGAGGTTCGCCTTCTCCAGGGGCAATAGTGAAAATATGTCGACATACTCATCCTTCCAAATTTTTTCTTTTACTTCCTTCTTAAGATGTGCGCCTAATGGGCCCGCAAAGCAAATGTATACCTCCCCCCGAACCTTGTCGTCCAGCCTGCCCTGTTCTACTTCACCGGCCAGTACGGCATCGGGCTGTTCTATGGCCTCTTCAGTCCCGCTCGTGCCCCCCCTTTGAGTGGTGTATGGGCTAGTCCATGCTGCTAAGTGTCCTTGGCCGGACCCTTCCAGGCGGTCTAACCTGTCCCGTAATGTTAGCAACGTGACCCACTCATTGCTGGGGGAACTAGGGGTTGATGTAACGGGAAATATTTGGTCACTATGTGTCCCCGGACTAACCATTAGATGAGCCCACTACGCCCAACGGACACTACACAGAGTCATAGTTACCAGGCCGCCAGGGCGTTGATGTCCCTCCGGCCGTCAGGGGTATGGATTCCTCAATGTCCTCGCTGTCGGACTGGTCCTTGACGGGTTGCCACGCGGGTTCTGTGGGTCTTGCCTCCGGGGCCCAGATCGGCCGTGGATCTGTCGTGTGGTATGGTGGATGCCTCCTCCCCGCTTGCAGCCCCGGTGACGCATTCCTTGCAGCGCCCCCGGTTGTACGGCCGCTAGATCTAGGGACTGACCTACTGGGGGCCCCCGCTCTGACGGGCATGTCCAAGGACAGCCATTCGGGGGGCCTGGTGTTCCATGCGGGTCTAAGTGGCCCATCCCTCCCCCCTGGCGAACCCACGGCCAGCCCCTTGCCAAGCCTGCTCTGCTCAGGCATGTCGCTGGCCAGACTGCTTCCCGGGGGCCTGATGGAAGGACCCCAGAAACAAGATGGCGGCGCCCATGTGCTACATGCGGCGTCGCCGCCTCGTCGCTCCCCGGGGGTCCTGCGCTGACTTTTTCTGCCGTGGGGGCACAGCGCCGAGCATCGCGCACCGTGGGGGGGGGCTGCCGCCGCGCACCTGGGGATTCATATCGGTTCCCCCTCATGCTGCCCTGCCAGATGGCAGTCCCCACGCTGGCCCTGCTCAGGCTCAGCGTGAACATGGCGCTGTGAGAGCGGACCTGGGGAGGGGGGACCGCGCTGCTGAGTGGGCATAACTACAGGGGAAACGCTGCGCCCATCTCTGGCCTGCTGCCCGCAGACATGCGAACCCTGCCCTGCTGCTTCGCCCCCGAACCACCTGCTGGACCGAGGAGCCGCCGCCGCTACCCCTCGCTGTCGCCCGCCTGCTGTGTGACCCACTCGCCCGAGTTATACGCTCGTGTGACAGTGTGCTGTCCGATAAAACATCACATAGCACTCGCCCGAGTTATACGCTCGTGTGACAGTGTGCTGTCCGATAAAACATCACATAGCACTCGCCCGAGTTATACGCTCGTGTGACAGTGTGCTGTCCAATAAAACATCACATAGCACTCGCCCGAGTTATACGCTCGTGTGACAGTGTGCTGTCCGATAAAACATCACATAGCACTCGCCCGAGTTATACGCTCGTGTGACAGTGTGCTGTCCGATAAAACATCACATAGCACTCGCCCGAGTTATACGCTCGTGTGACAGTGTGCTGTCCAATAAAACATCACATAGCACTCGCCCGAGTTATACGCTCGTGTGACAGTGTGCTGTCCGATAAAACATCACATAGCACTCGCCCGAGTTATACGCTCGTGTGACAGTGTGCTGTCCGATAAAACATCACATAGCACTCGCCCGAGTTATACGCTCGTGTGACAGTGTGCTGTCCAATAAAACATCACATAGCACTCGCCCGAGTTATACGCTCGTGTGACAGTGTGCTGTCCGATAAAACATCACATAGCACTCGCCCGAGTTATACGCTCGTGTGACAGTGTGCTGTCCGATAAAACATCACATAGCACTCGCCCGAGTTATACGCTCGTGTGACAGTGTGCTGTCCGATAAAACATCACATAGCACTCGCCCGAGTTATACGCTCGTGTGACAGTGTGCTGTCCGATAAAACATCACATAGCACTCGCACGAGTTATACGCTCGTGTGACAGTGTGCTGTCCGATAAAACATCACATAGCACTCGCCCGAGTTATACGCTCGTGTGACAGTGTGCTGTCCGATAAAACATCACATAGCACTCGCCCGAGTTATACGCTCATGTGACAGTGTGCTGTCCGATAAAACATCACATAGCACTCGCCCGAGTTATACGCTCGTGTGACAGTGTGCTGTCCGATAAAATATCACATAGCACTCGCCCGAGTTATACGCTCGTGTGACAGTGTGCTGTCCGATAAAACATCACATAGCACTCGCCCGAGTTAAGCCTCTTTCACACATCTGTCTTTTTGTATCAGGCATGATCCGGCGTGATGGTAAAAAAACGGATCCGGTACCGGATGCGTTTTTTACCATTGACTTTCATTAGCGCCGGATCGTGCATGATGTCATTGCATTGTATCCGTTTTTGTCCGGATCCGGCGGAAATGTACATTCTGGCGGCCGGACAAACGGAGCATGTAACGTTTTTTTTTGTTTGCCGGAGCCGCCTGATGTGCCTGAAGCGGTGCATCAGGCGGCCGGAAACAATAGAAGTCAATGGAAACGGATCAACTTGTGTGCAATCCGTCAAAAGTCTGATCCGGATTCTGGAAATCAAGGATTACTACTACTACTACTACTACTACATTTTCCAGTGTCTCCGGCCATCCAAAACCCTCTTTTTCTGGGTTCAAAAGTTCAGGTCGGATCCAGCAAAAAAAACGATCCGTTGCATCAGGTTTTTTATTTCAGCGGCGGATCCGTCCCTTCAGGTGTTTGCCGGATCATGCCTGATACAAAAAGACGGATGTGTGAAAGAGGCCTTATACGCTCGTGTGACAGTGGTATTCCGTCTTCCTTTTTTTTCTATCCGTAGGGCTATTTTCCCTTTCTGTAGTGAATCTCCACCCATCAGCTACAGGAGCACATGATGTGTGACTACGACAGCCATGTGAGCTCGTCCTGCCCACTTCCACTGAGCAGTCAGGAGGCGTTCTCAATGGCCGTACACAAGGTAAGCAGGGGGCATATGCAATGTATGTCCCTATAGTATTCTACGCTATGCAAGATGAATGTTAAAACTTTCCATAGAATTTACCCAAAATAAAATGTATCTGTCTCCTAAATAGAGTCCTCAGTGCCTGATGCAAGCTTACGATACTATTTAGCTGTCTTTATCAAGCATGGTATCCGAAGAGTCACATATTTACACAACAGGACATAGGAATAGTGTAGGAAAAGAGACGAGACATGCAGCAGACATTCTCCTATCCTACTAATCATTACAGCAATTATCCGACTTCTCTGAATGTATTTGTGTATTGTATCTGCTCCTTGCTGTAGACAATAGGAGAACGAGATCTCTGCTCAGCTCATGACCTCAGTGGGGAAAATCCTACAGGCTATATTCCCATGTGGCAGACTGACCCATAGCAATCTACATTATAGGTAATATACAAGTGATTCAAAAAGGATGGTCCAAAAATGATAGCCATGACATGAATTTATAAAACTTGGACGGATATTGTGTCTTTTCATCTATACACTACGAAAGTTCAATAGTGAGTTCCATTGTTGTCTCAGACCAATTCACCAATGTTGCACTAGCCTCCATGATCACCAAATCTAACACCCTATGACTTCTTTCTATAAGGTTATAGGGTCGGACTGGCCCACCGGGAAACCGGAGGATTCTCCGGTGGCCCCAGGCACTTACACCTGCTGGCATACAGGGCTGGCAGCTGCCTAGGGCCCCCGCTGCTCCAGGGGCCCCCAACCAGTGGCGTGTCGCTAATAACGGCACACCCAGCTGCTATGGGGCCCCTGAGAAATGAATATTCATGCTTCTCCATGCTCCCATGGGCATGGAGAGAAGTGAATGTTCATTTTACTTTAATAGCGGGCAGTGTTAACACTGCCCGCAGGAGCAGACATACTGCATGTTACCCTGGAGGTGGGCCACTGCAGGGCGGCTACCACTGAGGGCAATCGGCGGGCAGGGAGCGATTCCTGCAGGCTGCAGCTCCTCTGCCTACAGGAGAAAATGGCAGCGGAGCGTAGCTGCAGGGATCCGATGCCATCCTGCTTCCTTTCCCGGCGCTTCCTGTCTGACATAGCGGCGCAGTTGGATGACATCATTCAGCACGGGGCTGTTTCAGAGAGAAACCTGCCAGTGACGAAGATGCTGCTGGGATGTGCTGTGGCTGCGGGGAACGTGCGGAGAGGTGAGTGGTGCCGTGTGTCTGCCGTGTGTATGTGGTGCGATGTGGTGCTGTGTGTGTGTGTGGTGGTTTGTGTGTGTGTGTATTGGAGAGGGCAATGATGTGGGTGATGGAGAGAGCAGTGATGAGGTGGTGGGGAGAAGGCAATGTTGGTGGTGGCGGAAAGGACGATGGGTTGGTGGGGGAGGAGGCAATGATGGAGGTGGTGGAATGGGCAATGATGGGGTGGTGAGGGAGAAGGCAATGATAGTTGTGGTGGAAAGGATAGTGATGGTGGTGGTGGGGGAGGCAATGATGGAGGTGTTGGAATGGGCAATGATGGGTGATGGGGAGAAGGCAATGATGGAGGAGATGGAGAGGGCAATGATGGAAGTGGTGGTGGGAAGGGCAATGATGGGGTGGTGGGGAGAAGGCAATGATGGTTGTGGTGGAAAGGACAATGATGGTAGTGGTAGAAATGACAATGATCGTGGTGGTGGAGACAATGATGGAGGTGGTGGAAAGGGCATTGATAGAGGTGGTAGGTGAGAAGGCAATGATGAAGGTGGTGATGAGGACAATGATGGGGGTGGAGGGGGAAACAATGATGGAGGTGGGGGGCTGCATCATTCTACATAAGGGGGCAGCATTATAATCTATGAGGAGGACAGCATTATACCCTATGTTGGCAGCATTATACTATATGAGGGGGCTGCAAAAAAACTATATGAGGGGGCTGCATTATACTTTATGAGTGGGCTACATTATATTCTTTGGGGGGCTGCATTATTCTCTCAGGGGCCTATGTTATATTCTGGGGGCTACATTATACTATTTGAGTGGGGCTGCATTATACCTTATGAGGAATCAACAGTATATTCTATGGGGGGCTGCATTATACCTTATGAGGGGGTTGCATTATATTCTGTGGAGGGGCAGCATTATACTATATGAGGGGGGCTGCATTATAATATATGAGGGGGACTGCATTATAATGTATGAGGGGGGCTGCATTATACTACAGTATATGAGGGGGGTTGCATTATACTATATGAGGGGGCTACATTATATTCTACGGGGGGGCTGCATTATATTCTATGAGGGTGGATGTATTAAATTCCATGAGGGAGGCTACATTATATTCTATGAGGGGGGCTACTTTATATTCTATGAGGGGGGCTACATTATATTCTATGAGGGGGCTACACTATATTCTATGAGGGGGCTACTTTATATTTTATGAGGGGGCTACCACAACCCCTGCTGCATAAGTAAGACGTGTACTACCTTATATTATACCCTGACAATTGGTGGTCTTGTATTTATTTCTATGAAGCTGGGCCCCAATAATTTTCTCTGATGGGCCCAAGGTGCTCCAGTCCATATAAAAAACTTGATGTCTAAGCCCCAAACCAGAAATCTACAAGATCTGAACAACCTGACACAGTGCATCACTGAGACAATGGAGTTCATATCAGTGTTTCCTGTTATGTTTTGGTAACTGAGGAGAGCAGGCAAAAACGGCAATACACCAGAGAGGTTGGAATCTACTGGATTGCAGTACCCTGACTAACCACCACAACTAAAGGCAGCCGTGGAGCGTACATACGTTGGTCCTAGACGCCTCGTCACAGCCTGAGAAGCTAACTACACCTAAAGATAGAAAGAGGAAAACTATCTGCCCCGGAGCAGATCCCCAAAGAACATAGGAAGCCCCCAAACATGTAATGGCGGTTAGACAAGAGGAAATACAGACACAAACAGAAAATAGTATGAGCAAACGTTGGGGCCCAATCTACCTGGACAGAAAAGGATAGGAAGGACACTTACTGCAATCCCAAAAAACCCTAAAAAGTACCAACTCTACTAATTACGAAAACACCTGAGATCACACGACCTCAACCACCTAAATTAGTTCTCTGGTGTAACAAAACTAAGCCGCAGCCACTGAAAAAACTGGAAAAGGCAAATGAACAAATAACAGAGGCTCAGATAAACTGAGAGGAGCACAAGCCCCCGGAGGGGACCTGGCTGACCTCCACAAGAGTGCAGGAAACAATGCAAAAAGCAAGCACAAAAATACAAGCAGAAGATATCTTATCTGTTAGCAGAAGATGCAGGCAAGACACAGCAGGCTTCCAAGTGAACCAGGAACCAAAGTTGAGACAAGAACAATTGATCACCGGCAACCCTGATGGAGGGAACCTCCCTTATATAAGACCAGTCAGTAACTCCTGATCGCCAATCTTCACAATCTTCATTGAATGGTTCAGTACTGTTTGTAACCACCAGAGGGGGCTCCCGCTCAGAATTCATTTCTAACACATTCACAAGAGTACCCCCCCTTGAGGAGGGGTCACCGAACCCTCACCTGGGCAACCAGGTCGGTCAGGATGAGCTCTGTGATACGCACGGATCAGTCTCCTAGCATGGATGTCCGAAGCAAACACCCAAGAATTGTCCTCCTGACCATAACCTCTCCACTTAACCAAATACTGGAGTTTCCGTCTAGAAAAACGAGAATCCAATATTTTCTCAACCACATACTCCAGATTGCCCTCAACTAAAACAGGGTCAGGAGGTGCAGCCATAGGAACCACTGACTCGACAAACCTCTTCAATAAGGACTTGTGGAACACGTTATGGATCTTAAATGTCCCTGGAAGAAGTAAACGAAAGGAAACAGGATTAAGAATCTCCATGACCTTATAAGGTCCAATGAATCTAGGCTTAAACTTAGGAGATGCAACTCTCATAGGGATATTTCTTGAGGACAACCAGACCAAGTCCCCCACTTCAAACCGAGGACCATCAGTCCTATGCCGGTTGGCAAACCGCTGGGCCCTTTCCTGAGAGAGGGACAACCTCTCCACTACCTGGTCCCAAATCTGCTGCATACGCTCCACAACAGAGTCAACACCCGGACAGACAGAAGCCTCCGTCTGTCCCGAAGAAAATCGAGGGTGAAACTTAAAATTGCAGAAAAATGGAGACATCAAAGTGGCAGAGCTAGCCCTATTATTAAGAGCAAACTCAGTCAAAGGCAAAAAAGAGACCCAGTCATCCTGATCAGCAGACACAAAGCATCTCAGATAAGTTCTCCAATGTCTGGTTTGTTCTCTCAGTTTGTCCATTGGTCTGAGGATGAAAAGCCGAGGAGAAAGACAATTGAACACCAAGTTTAGAACAAAAAGTCCTCCAAAATCTGGAAACAAACTGGACTCCTCTGTCAGACACAATGTTCTCAGGAATGCCGTGTAACCGAACAACGTGCTGAAGGAACAAAGGCACCAATTCAGAGGAGGAAGGCAACTTAGGTAATGGCAAAAGATGTATCATCTTGGAAAACCTATCACAAATCACCCAAATAACGGTCATTCTCTGAGAAACAGGGAGATCGGAAATGAAATCCATAGAGATATGGGTCCATGGTCTCTTGGGCACAGGCAATGGCATCAACAAACCACTAGAGCGAGAGCAAGGCTTGGAGCGAGAGCAAGTCCCGCAGGACTGCACAAATTTCCTGACGTCACGAGACAAAGTAGGCCACCAAAAGGACCGACTAACCAAGTCTCTGGTACCAAAAATTCCGGGATGACCGGCCAACGCGGAACAATGAATCTCAGACATCACACTCTTTTTCCACCGGTCTGGGACAAACAATTTCCCAATGGGGCAGCGCTCGGGTTTATCCTCCTGACACCCTTCCAGAGCCAGTCTCAAATTGGGCGAGATGGCGGAAAGAACTACACCCTCTTTCAAAATAACAGCAGGATCAGATAATTCAGGAGAGTCCGCAAGGAAACTCCTCGAGAGGGCATCCGCCTTAACATTCTTAGTGCCAGGAAGAAAGGAAACCACAAAATTAAAACGTGTGAAAAACAAGGCCCACCTGGCCTGTCTAGGATTAAGTCGCTTGGCTGATTCCAGATAAACCAGATTCTTATGGTCCGTGAGGACCACCACCTGATGTTTGGCTCCCTCCAGCCAATGTCTCCACTCTTCAAAAGCCCACTTCATGGCCAATAACTCCCGATTACCCACGTCATAATTACGTTCAGTTGGAGAAAATTTTCGAGAGAAAAAGGCACAAGGGTTACTTTTAGAGGTCTCAGGATCTCTTTGGGACAAAACGGCACCTGCCCCAATTTCAGAGGCATCAACCTCCACCTGAAATGGCAGAGAAACATCAGGCTGCCGTAGAACAGGAGCAGAAGTGAATCTCTGCTTAAGTTCCTGAAACGCAGAGACTGCCTCAGGAGGCCAATTCACCACATCAGAACCCTTTTTGGTCAAATCAGTCAATGGTTTAACAATAACAGAGAAATTACCAATAAATTTACGATAAAAATTGGCAAAACCCAAGAATCTCTGAAGAGCCTTTAATGAAGTAGGTTGGACCCAATCACAGATGGCCTGAACCTTGACCGGGTCCATTTCAATAACAGATGGGGACAAAATGAATCCCAGAAATGAGATCCTCTGTACGCCAAAAAGACACTTTGATCCCTTCACATACAGAGCATTCTCTCTCAAAATCTGGAACACAGTCCGAACATGTTTCACATGAGAGTCCCAGTCATTGGAAAAAATCAAGATATCATCCAAATAAACAATCAGAAATTTATCCACAAAATCCCTGAAAATGTCATTCATGAAGGACTGGAAGACAGAAGGAGCATTAGTGAGCCCAAAGGGCATCATTAGGTACTCAAAATGCCCCTCTGGGGTATTGAATGCCGTCTTCCATTCATCCCCGTGCTTAATGCGAATAAGGTTATACGCCCCCCTGAGGTCAAGCTTGGTAAACCAAGTAGCACTTTTCACCCTGGAAAACAGGTCAGAAATCAAGGGTAATGGATATTGACATTTCACAGTGATATTGTTCAAGAGACGATAATCAATACACGGCCTTAATGAACCATCCTTTTTGGCCACAAAAAAAAAAAAACGGCACCCAAGGGTGAAGAGGATGGTCTGATATGACCCTTCTCCAATGACTCCTTGATATAAGACCGCATAGCGTCATGTTCAGGTACAGACAAGTTAAAAAGGCGACCTTTAGGGAATTTACTACCAGGCACTAAATCAATAGCGCAGTCATAACTCCTATGGGGGGGCAAGGATGCAGATTTACTTTCGCTAAACACATCAGAAAAATCAGTCAAAAAGTCAGGAACATCCTGAGCCTGGGGAGAGGCAGAAAAAACAGGAGTGTTGGCATTAACACATTGGCAGAACCCAACTGGTTACAGACACAGATTTCCAATCCAAAACAGGATTATGAGACTGTAACCAAGGGAAACCTAGTACAATTATGTCATGCAGATTATACAGCATCAAAAATTTGCAACTCTCCTGATGATCAGGTTCAACCCTCATTATCACCTGAGTAGAAAACTTGGGGTTTATTCTCAGCCAAAGGGGTAGAATCAATCCCAGTAGGGGAATAGACTTCCGTAGGGGTATCAAGGGAAACCCACAACGTTTAGCAAAATCAAAATCCATCAGGTTAATAGCTGCTCCCGAATCAACAAAAGCCTGAGCAGAAAATGTGGACAGGGAGCAAATCAGGGTAACAGTCAACAGAAATTTAGTCTGAACACTACCCAAGACAACTGAGCGTGCAAAACGTCTTCCCCGCTTAGGGCAGGCTGAAATAGCATGAGAGGGTCACCACAGTAGAAACATAACCCATTGCGTTTTCGAAACTCATGACGCTGTGCCCCAGAAGCCACTCTATCACACTGCATGGGTTCAGAAGCGGGTTCACAAGGCAACACTATTCCATGCATACCTCTACGCTCACGCAAACGTCTGTCAATTTGAATCGCTAATGACATAGAATCATTGAGACCAGAGGGAGCAGGGAAACCCACCATAACCTCATTTACATTCTCTGACAGACCCTTCCGAAAAAGGGCTGCCAAAGCATCATCATTCCATTTGGTCAGGACTGCCCACTTACGAAATGTCTGACAGTATAACTCAGCGTCCTCAAGCCCCTGATTTAATGCCAACAAGGTTTTTTCAGCTTGATCAGTGACAATAGGTTCATCGTACAATAACCCCAGAGCCAGAAAAAATGCACGACATTACTCAAAACAGGGTCCCCAGGTGTCAGGGAAAAAGCCCAATCCTGAGGATCGCCGCGCAGGAGAGAGATGACAATTTGAACCTGCTGCGCTGCGTTCCCTGAGGACTTAGGTTTTAAGGCAAAAAACAACTTACAGTTATTTTTGAAATTCAGAAATTTAGCTCGATCCCCTAAAAACAAATCTGGCATGGGAATCCTGGGTTCCACAACCGGCAACCTAGCAAGATAGATAACAATACTCCGAACTTCAGTGGCAAGCTGATCCACACGGCCAGACAACTGTGCAAGCTCCATTGAGAAAAAAAAAAAATCCACCTCAGCACTCAGAGAAACAGAGGGAAAAAAAAAATAAAAATCTGACAACTCTGACAATCCTTTCTCTTTTTTTTTTTTTCACACTATTTTTCCCTTCTGTGAGTACCATATAATTTTCAGTTTGGCCGGTGATACTGTTATGTTTTGGTAACTGAGGAGAGCAGGCAAAAACGGCAATACACCAGAGAGGTTGGAATCTACTGGATTGCAGTACCCTGACTAACCACCACAACTAAAGGCAGCCGTAGAGCGTACCTACGTTGGTCCTAGACGCCTCGTCACAGCCTGAGAAGCTAACTACACCTAAAGATAGAAAGAGGAAAACTATCTGCCCCGGAGCAGATCCCCAAAGAACATAGGAAGCCCCCAAACATGTAATGGCGGTTAGACAAGAGGAAATACAGACACAGACAGAAAATAGTATGAGCAAACGTTGGGGCCCAATCTACCTGGACAGAAAAGGATAGGAAGGACACTTACTGCAATCCCAAAAAACCCTAAAAAGTACCAACTCTACTAATTACGAAAACACCTGAGATCACACGACCTCAACCACCTAAATTAGTTCTCTGGTGTAACAAAACTAAGCCGCAGCCACTGAAAAAACTGGAAAAGGCAAATGAACAAATAACAGAGGCTCAGATAAACTGAGAGGAGCACAAGCCCCCGAAGGGGACCTGGCTGACCTCCACAAGAGTGCAGGAAACAATGCAAAAAGCAAGCACAAAAATACAAGCAGAAGATATCTTATCTGTTAGCAGAAGATGCAGGCAAGACACAGCAGGCTTCCAAGTGAACCAGGAACCAAAGTTGAGCAAGAACAATTGATCACCGGCAACCCTGATGGAGGGAACCTCCCTTATATAAGACCAGTCAGTAACTCCTGATCGCCAATCTTCACAATCTTCATTGAATGGTTCAGTACTGTTTGTAACCACCAGAGGGAGCTCCCGCTCAGAATTAATTTCTAACACATTCACAACAGTTTCCCAAACTCCAGTCCTCACGGACCCCACGGGTCATGTTTTCAGGATTTCCTTTGTATTGCGCAGATGGTGGAAGTATCATCAAGGCATCAGGAGTTCTCTCACCTGTGAAGATGAGTCGCACGTACCAGGGCTTGTGGGGTACTCGGCACCGAGCCCGTTCACTTCAATTGGGGGAGAGGTCACGGGTAGCGCGGCTCGGTCCGTTGCCCTGGGCGCTCATTCAAGGGGGATATTTACAGGGATTTAGAAATGTTCGTGACGCCACCTGTGGTTCCTGGTCAGGGTGACCAGTGCTGCAGGGTGAATCCTCTGAGGGGTTGTTACTGGGCAGCAAGGTGTTAAGTCTTCCACAGGTAAGACTGATCCCTCGAGGTATATGGCGGTGCAGGGGTGCAGGCAATAAGGCAGACACACACAATGAGTCTCTTTCCGTACCTTTACTGGTGATATTTGCAGGCACGTCCCGGGAAGCTGCTCAGGGTGGAGGATGCACGTCCAGTAATCACTGAGTAGGTGTAAGGCCTCCTTACTTCTTGATGTGTGTGAGTTTCTAACTTGCATGAAGCTAAGTTTAACTCCGTGTAGAACAGCTACGCCCGGCTGACATTGTGGTGGAGCCTTCTTTTGGACAGAACTAAGTCTCTATCTGCAGCGTCCTGCTAGACTCCTGTTCTTCCTGACCCCGGTTACGTATCAGCACTGTAGGGCCCCTCTGCGACCTGAAGTCCAGCAGGGTCTCCGGTTTCTCCCACTAGCTGTGAAGGTTCTAGCAAGCTCGGACCCGGTGTCCGGTTGTGCAGAGTGGAGGTCAGCTATCGTTGCTATTTCTCCTCAGTCACTCTCTCTCTTTGTCCACTCGCCTGTCGCCCTACTCACACCTTTAACATAAGCACAGGCAACAGTAGGTGTCAGCTTCCTTCTCTTCACCGCTCTCTAACAGTACCTCAGTTTGCTCGGTGTTACAAGTACTGCAGTTCCCCTTCCTTCACTTCTTTCTTAGGCTCTGTCCGAAGCAGCTATCAGGACCTTCCGTCAGACTGATCTGTGCACACTCCGAGAGTCACTTTCCACTTCCCTAGGGAACTAACAGTCAGCACGTTCTGAGGTATCAGTTTGTCTCTCTGCTTCTGTCTCATCTGACAGGAATCTCCGTCTGTCTGAACTCCGCTCTGAGCTCTGCTCTGACAGGAAATCAACACTGGCTCAGACTGGCTGGAATGTCTCAAAATGTCTACTGCTGCGTCTCTCCACACCCTTATATACTCTAAAGGGCTCCTTCTGGTGGCACTATAGGGAAATGTAAAGTGTGAATGAATATCGGGTGATTGTGAATTACCTTTTTGTGCATCCTCCTGGGTAACATGTGACACCAAGCGCAGCTGGGTCACACACAACACTATGGAAATCCTGAAAACATGAGGATCCGTGAGGACTGGAGTTTGGGAAACACTGTCCTAAATGATGCTATCTTTGCGTCTTGACAGAACTGGACTGTTGTGTAGATGTCTGCTGTGCTACCCATGGAAGTCAATGAACATTTGTAGTGTATAGATACAACTTGGATATACAGTTGTGCTCAAAAGTTTACATACCCCTGCAGATTTTTTGCTTTCTTGGCCTTTTTTCAGAGAATATGAATGATAACACCAAAACTTTTTCTCCACTCATGGTTAGAGGTTGGGTGAAGCCATTTATCGTCAAACTACTGTTTTCTCTCTTTTTAAATCATAATGACAACCCAAAACATCCAAATGACCTTGATCAAAAGTTCACATACCCTGGTGATTTTGGCCCGATAACATGCACAGAAGTTGACACAAATGGCATTGAATGGCTACTAAAGGTAACATCCTCACCTGTGACCTGTTTGCTTGTAATCAGTGTGTGTGCATAAAAACTGAATGAGTTTCTGGGATCCAGACAGACTCTTGCATCTTTCATCCAGCAACTGACGCTTCTGGATTGTGAGTCATGGGGAAAGCAATAGAATTGTCAATGGATTTACGGGAAAAGGTAGATGAACTGTATAAAACAGGAGAGGGATACGAAAATATATCCAATGAATTGATAATCAGTGTTCAAACTGTGATTAACAAATGGAAAATCAGGGGCTTTGTAAAAACAAAACCACGGTCAGGTAGACCAACAAAAATTTTGACCAAAATTGCCAGGAAAATTGTTCAGGATGCAAAGAAAAACCCACAAATAACATCAGCTGAAATACCGGACTCTCTGAAAATTAGCGGTGTGGCTGTTTCAAGATGCACAATAAGGAGGCACTTGAAGAAAAATGGGCTGCATGGTCCAGTCGCCAGAAGAAAGCAATTACTGCGCAAATGCCGCAAAGTATCTTGCCTACCATATGCAAAACAGCACAGAGACAAGCCTCAAAAACTTCTGGAACAAGGTAATTTGGAGTGATAAGACCAAAATTGAACTTTTTTGGCACACTGTTCTCTGATGCTGGTACTGGCCAGCGTCATACAGAGAGAGGCTCAGTCAGGCGTCTTGTGCCTTTTCAAACTTCTGTCCAGGCCTTGTGTGCGCACTCTCTCCTGGCTTGCCGGCGCTGACAATGGCAGCAGCAACGCGCGCGCAAGTACGAACGAGGGCCACACCCAAGCGCTGACGTGGGCCGCTGCAGCCCTTGTCAGCGCGTGCACTGAGTGCGCGCACATAGGACCTGTGCAGAAGTTTTAAAGGGATGGCAGCCAATTTGTAGCTCAGAGCCGCCGGCCCAGTAGGTTTCTGCCTGCCTTGGCAGATTGCCAATCTGGGCCTGTTTGGGGCTGTTGCTGGGCAACATTGAGTTTCAACTCCCTCAAAAGATTTTCTATTTGGTTCAGGTCTGGAGACTGGTTAGTCCACTCCAGGACCTTGCAAAGGCTCCTTACGGCGCCACTCCTTAGTTGCCATGGCTGTTTGTTTGGGGACATTGTCATGCTGGAAGACTCAGTCACAACCCATCTTCTATGATCTTACTGAGGGAAGGAGGTTGTTGACCAAAATCTTGCGATACATTACCCATCCATCCTCCCTTCAATACGGTGCAGTCGTCCTGTCCCCTTTGCAGAAAAGCACCCCCCCAAAGTATGATATTTCCCCCATCATGCTTAATAGTTGGGACTGTTTTCTTAGGGTTGTACTCATCCTTCTACTTCCTCCAAATTTGGTGAGTGGAGTTGATACCAAAAACTTCTATTTTGGTATCATCTGACCACATGACCTTCTCCCATGCTGCCTCTGGATCATCCAGATGGCCATTGGCGAACTTCAAACGGGCCTGGATATGTGCTGGCATGAGCAGGGGGACTTTGCATGCCCTGCAGGATTTTAATCCATGACGGCGTAGTGTGATACTAACGATGATATTTGAGACTGTGAGCTCTCTTCAGGTCATTGACCAGGTCCTCCCATGTAGTTCTGGGCTGATTCCTGACCTTTCTCAGAATAATCCTTACCACACAAGGTGAGATCTTATATGGAGCCCCAGACCAAGGAAGATTGACAGTCATCTTGTGTTTCTTCCATTTTCTAATAATTGTGCCAACAATTGTTGCCTTTTCACCAAGCTGCTTGCCTATTGTCCTGTAGCCCATCCCAGCTTTGTGCAGATCTACAATTTTTTCCCTGGTGTTCTTAGACAGCTCTTTGGTCTTGGCCATGGTGGAGAGGTTTGAGTGTGTGGACAGGTGTCCTTTATACCAGTAACGAGTTGAAACAGGTGTAATTAATACAGGTAATGACTTCAGAGTAGGAGGGCTTCTTAAAGAAAAATTAAAAGGTGTGTGAGAGACAGAATTTTTGCTGGTTGTTAGGTTATCAAATACTTATTTCATGCAATAAATTGCAATTTAATTATTTAAAAATCATATAATGTATTTTTTTAAGTATTGAACGCATCATCAATTTTCTATATACCGTATTTTTCGGACTATAAAGACGCACTTTTTTTTCCCCCAAAATTTGGAGGAAAACAGGGGTGCGTCTTATAGTCAGAATATACCGTACTCACAATTAGCGAGGTGGCAGCAGAAGTCAGGTGATTCTTCCTGTGGTCCGATTCTGCAGGGCGATGATCTCACTCCCATCCCAGTGCGGCAGGTTCGGCGGTGCTTGGAGGGTCAGAGGACTCCGGCGACATTTTGTGAAAGCCCGAAGCCAGCGCACTTCCATTGCCTTGATGCTTTGGCCTCCGGGAAAATGGGCGATGGAGGCGGCGCATGCCCAGATTGAGATCTCGGCAACGAGATCTTGTCTCCCGAGATCTCGGGATGAGATCTAGTTGCCGAGATCTCAATCTGCACATGCGCCGCCTCCGGCAACCATTTTCCTGGAGACCACCGCATCGCAGCAATGGATGTGGGGGCGGCTCCGGGCTTTCACAAAATGTCCCAAAATGTCCCAGAGTAAGTTGAATTCAGGACTGTAAGTTGGAGCACCATTTGACGCATTCATTTTTTTCCCCATTTTCCTTCTGAAAATTTGGGGTGCGTCTTATGGTCCGGTGCGTCTTATAATCCAAAAAATACGGTAAATATATTTCTTAAGGTGCTATTGACATGAAATTCTCACCACATAACAACCCAACCAATCCACACAGGCAAAGTAATCAAACCATAGATGTTAATAAAATAAGTTATGTGTAATAATGAGAAATGATACAGGGGAAAAAGTACTGAATACTCTTAATTAAATTTTAGTAATAATTTGTACAAAAGCCTTTGTCAGTGATGACAGCTTCAAGACATCTCCTGTATGGAGAAACTAGTCACATGCATTTCTCAGGTGTGATTTTGGCCCATTCTTCCACACAAACACTCTTCAAAACCATAAAGGTTTCATGGTCTCCTTCTATGAACGCTGAACTTTAGTTCCTTCCATACATTTTTGCTTGGATTCAGCTCAGGTGACTGGTTGGGCTATTCTAGAAACTTTATTTTCTTTCTCTGAAACCAATTAAAAATTTCTTTGGCAGTGTGTTTGGGATCATGGTCTTGTTGAAATGTTCACCCTCGTTTCATCTTCATCATCATGGTAGATGGCAACAGATTTTTATGAAGAATGTCTCGGTACATCTGTCAATTTATTCTTCCTTCAATTAAATAAAATTTGCCAGTGCGTTATTCTGAAAAAACAGGCCCACCTCCAAACTTCACTGTTGGTATGGTGTTTTTGGGGTGATATACAGCGCCTCTTGTCTAAATGTTGTTGAGCAAATATTAAATCCCGTTGAACATGCTTTTTGTTCAGCAATGGAGTCTTTCATGGTGAGTGTCCATACAGGCCATGGAGGTTGAGTGCATTACTTATAGTTTTCTTTGAAACAATTGTACTGCTGATTCTATGTTTTTCCGTATCTCTCCTCTGGTGGTCCTTGGCTCTTGGACAACTTTTCTGATAATTCCTTTCACTCCTCTATCTGAAATCTTGTGGGGAGTACCTGGTTGTGGCAGGTTTATGGTGAAATGTCAATAAATTAAGTGTAATAATGACCGATGACACAGGGAAAAAGTATTGAATACATGAAGAAAGAAAGGTGCAAAAATCCATAGATACGTACATTTTGACTCATCAGTCCAGAACACCCGCTTCCATTTTTCTGTACTGCTTTTCTACATTTTCATGCCTAGTTGAGTAACTTGGCATTCTTTCCATATCAACGTTATGGTTTTTGGTCACAATTCTTCCATGAAGACCCACTTTTGGCCAAACTTCTCTAAATAGTAGATGGGCCCCACTGGTTGCTGCCTTTTACCAGCTGATGGAACTGCTTGACATCTTCCATTTTCCATACTGTTAGCAATGGCACCACATGGAAAAGAAATGTCATAAGACATGAGAAAATCATTGGGTTCAGGACTGGGTTCAGGAGCTACAGGACTACTGGAGACTTGTCATTACCCTGGCAGATCATGACAGTTCATCTATCAAGCAGCACAGTGTTACCATGTGACAGTATCACTGCAAATGGTGTCTATAGTTTTACATAGGACTGCAGGTATCATCTACTTCATTATTTGTATGGTGAGAGGTAGAACTGTGTTATCTGTAGTGTGTAACGGGTCTGGGAGGCGGAACCTCTGAGCTTTATTATACAAGGAGGCTTTCCTTGTAAAGGAGCGGGTGGCGCCCGGGGAGACGGACAGGAAGTCACGGCAAGTGACAGGGACAGTCTCTGGATAGACGGGCAGGTAGTCACGGCAAGTGACCGGGGCAGTCTCTGGAAGGACAGGCAGGTAGTCACGGCAAGTGACCGGGGCAGTCTCTGGAAGGACAGGCAGGTAGTCACGGCACGTGATCGGGGCAGTCTCTGGAAGGACAGGCAGGTAGTCACGGCAAGTGACCGGGGCAGTCTCTGGAAGGACAGGCAGGTAGTCACGGCAAGTGACCGGGGCAGTCTCTGGAAGGACAGGCAGGTAGTCACGGCAAGTGACCGGGGCAGTCTCTGGATGGACAGGTATATACGACCTGAGATGGTGGAGCCTCCCGGTAGGCTAGCAGGCAGATGACAGATGAACGCCCCCAAGTGAGCAGGCGAGAGTCTCTGGAATAGACGATGGTCACCGCATGTGACGTCCGAACCTCCGGGTAGGTCTGCAGGCAGATGGCAGATGAACGCCCCCAAGTGAGCAGGCGAGAGTCTCTGGAATAGACGATGGTCACCGCATGTGATGTCCGAACCTCTGGGTAGGTCTGCAGGCAGATGGCAGATGAGCGCCCCCAAGTGAGCAGGCGAGATTCTCTGGAATAGCCGATGGTCACCACCGGTGACGGCCGAACCTTCAGGTAGGCTTGCGGACAGGTAGCAGACAGCAAACTGGCAGGAGACAGGCAGGTAACTGGTAACGGAACCTGAGGGCTGAAGCAGAGTAAACAGTGCAACAACATTGCTCGGGCACCTCCATTAAGGAGGGAGTACTTTATCTAGGGTGGAGTCCTCCGGCATTGGCCGGGGACCTTTTTTGAAAGATGCGCGCGGACCCTTTAAGAGCGGGGGAGCGCGCGGGCGCGCGCCCTAAGTCCAGCAGCAGGGAAGGAGCGCGCGACCCCAGCAGGACGGAAGGAGGACGCCGAGCGTGGGTAAGGGGGCGACGTCCCTGCCTGGCAGAGGACGCTGGCGCAGGGGAACAGCGTCCCTGCCTGGCAGAGGGCAGGGACGCCGGCGCTACATAGTGTTACATTTTTTTTTATTTTTGGAGAGGGGTGGATTACATGTCTTGGGGCCTGGGCACCTGATCTTTTCTGACCTTTTCACCACCCCTGGTGTTAGGGTACCGTCACACTCAGCGATGCAACAGCGATCCCGACAACGATACGACCTGGCAGGGATCGTTGCTGCGTCGCTTTGTGGTCGCTGGTGAGATGCCAAACAGTCAGATCTTCCCAACGATGCAGCAACGATCGGCGACCTGTAGCGACCTGTGTAACGATGTGTCTCCTATGTGTCTCAGTGCTGAGTCGCTAGCAAGATCGTTGGTAAAAGGTGTCAAACACACCGATGCATGCTACCCAGCGGGATCTCAACGACCAAAGAAAGGTCCAGGCATTTCCGACACGACCAGCGATCTCACAGCAGGGGCCTGATCGCTGGTACGTGTCAAACTTAGCGAGATCGCGAGCGAGGTCGCTGTTGCGTCACAAAACTTGTGACTCAGCAGCGATCTCGCTTAGTGTGACGGGGGCTTTAGATTATTTAAAAAAGTTTATTTTTAATGTGTTCTTATTGAAATAATGTATTCTTATTGACATTTATATAACAAAAAGTGACATTTCTGAATACGATATGTAGCATACTATTATCTGATGTTTTAAACTTTCTGTAAAATATGATACCGTCTTGCATTGTTTTAAAACAGAAGTAGAAACAAAGAAGGGCAGACCATGAAAACGTTCATTGTTGGAATTGGTGGGTAAGTGTTCTTACAATAACATTGCAGATCACATCTCAATGTTTCTTATTCTATACTATAAATGTGGATATTTAATCACCCCTACATCTTGCTAGTGTTATAAGGTTGATTCGCCTTTCTGCATGGAGCCACTAGATATTGCAGGGTCAGGGTCTACCATAGGTCACGTGCCTTATATATAATCGACACAAACATATTTATAGAGCTCATGTTATAACTGTCTGTTCTTCCATATATTTCAGTCAGCCTCAATCAGATTATTATATTCAGTAATATATGGTACATATGGAGGACATGATGAGGCTGGTGTACATACTATGAAAATCCATGTTAGAATGGCTGTTGTAGGGATGTGTCTCGCTCAGGTGCGACGGGAGGCAAACAGGAGAGCGACTGCTCTCGGATGTCCAAGCAAGTTTATTTAAACATCATAAACTGCTCTGATTAGAAAAACATAAACAGCCTTCTCCGGCACAAAGTAACAAAAAGGCAAATACACAGTCCATGTAGTACAGCAGGTTAGTGTCTTTAGCACACACCCAATGGAGGTTTCCACACCTCCAGCCACAGACACCTGTGGTAAGCAGTAATCTACTTTATATAGCTGACACCCAGCTAACACATATCACATGACTGGTCATGTGGGAGTGACATCATCACAGGTCCTTAAACACATACAAAGGTATAGTGATGCCCCTACTCCCCCATCTATCTATGTGACCCTTAATCTCGCTACATACCTCCCCCCTCTGCCTAAAGCCGTAGGCTTAGCACCTTTCATTCACAGACTAGAAATTCTTTTCAGTCGTCTCAGACAGTTAAACGGTCTGTTACAGTCTTTGATAGGAATGTCCCCTTGTCATTTCGGCCCTTACAGGGTCTTCTGCTTCGTCACTGAGTCCTGAGCTAACTGAGGCTTCACTACTTGTACCTCTCGCTTCAGGCCATCTATGTCCTGTACTAGCTCCACTTTGAGAACTTTCACTCTGAAGCGAACCTCTTCGCCTCTCTATACCGCGGGTTGAAGGTGGCTGCCTTTTCCTTCCCAACTCTTGCAGCTGTCTGTTGGTCTATTCCTTCTCAAGTCTTAGCTGCTCTATTCTTCCCTGGTACGCCTCCAGGAGCATCCGGATCTTCCCAAGGCTTTCCACCAACCTCCTCCGACTTGGAGCTCTTCTTGCTGGCTCCAGACGTCTCTGCTTCGTGCGGAGGCATTGTAGCTGTATATCCCTTATGTCAGCCTCCCACTTCACTGTGACTTCCCTGGTGTGGCTGTTATGATTTGGTAGCTGAGGAGTGCAGGTAAAAAGGCAATACACCAGAGCAGTTGGAATCTATGAGATTGCAGTACCCTGACTAACCACCACAACTAGAGGCAGCCGTGGAGCGTTCCTACGTTGGTCCTAGACGCCTTGTCACAGCCTGAGAAACTAATTACACCTAAAGATAGAAATAGGAAAGCTATCTGCCCCGGAGCAGAACCCCAAAGATAATAGAAAGCCCCCAAACATGTAATGGCGGTTAGACAAGAAGAAACACTGACACAGAAAGAAAATAGCATGAGCAAACGCTGGGCCCAAACTAACTAAATAGAAAAGGATAGGAAGGGTACTTACTGCAATCCCAGAAAACCCTGAAAAGCACCAACTCTACTAATTTCAAAAACACCTGAGATCACACGACCTCTACCACCTAAATTAGTTCTCTGGTGTAACAAAATCAAAACAGCAGCCACTGAAAAAACTGCAAAAAGCAAAAGTACAAACATCAGTGGCTGAACTAACTGAGAGGGCAAAAGCCCCCGGAGGGGACCCTGAAGGCCCCCACAGAAGTGCAGGACAAAATGCAAAAATCTAACACAAAAACAAAAAGAAGAAAATGTCTTATCTGATAGCAGGAGATGCAGACACGACACAGCAGGCTACAAGGGAAACAGGATTCAAGGATTGAGACCAGAACAATTGATCACCGGCAACCCTGATGGGAAGGTGACTCCCTTATATAAGACCAATCAGTAACACCTGATTCCCAATCCTCACAATCTTCACTGGACAGACCAGCACCGCTTGTAACCACCAGAGGGAGCCTCTGCTCAGAACTCATCTCAAGCCCATTCACAACAGTACCCCCCCCTTGAGGAGGGGTCACCGAACCCTCCTTTGAGCAACCAGGTCGGTCAGGATGAGTTCTATGATACGCACGGATAAGTCTCCTAGCATGGATGTCCGAAGCAAACACCCAAGAATTGTCTTCCTGACCATAACCTCTCCATTTAACCAAATACTGGAGTTTCCGTCTAGAAAAACGAGAATCTAATATTTTCTCAACCACATACTCCAGATTGCCCTCAACCAAAACAGGGTCAGGAGGCACAGCAGCAGGAACCACTGGCTCAACAAACCTCTTCAACAAGGACTTGTGGAACACGTTATGGATCTTAAATGTCCCTGGAAGAAGCAAACGAAAAGAAACAGGATTAATAATCTCCATGATCTTATAAGGTCCAATGAACCTAGGCTTAAATTTAGGAGATGCTACTCTCATAGGAATATTCCCTGAGGACAACCAGACCAAGTCCCCTACTTTAAACCGAGGACCATCAGTACTATGCCGGTTAGCAAACCGCTGGGCCTTCTCCTGAGAGAGGGACAACCTCTCCACTACCTGGTCCCAAATCTGTTGCACACGCTCCACAACAGAGTCAACACCTGGACAGACAGAAGCCTCCGTCTGTCCTGAAAAAAATCGAGGGTGAAACCCAGAATTACAGAAAAACGGAGACATCAAAGTGGCAGAGCTAGCCCTATTATTAAGAGCAAACTCAGCCAAAGGCAAAAAAGAGACCCAGTCATCCTGATCAGCAGACACAAAGCATCTTAGATAAGTCTCCAATGTCTGGTTTGTTCTCTCAGTTTGACCATTGGCCTGAGGATGAAATGCCGAGGAGAAAGACAATTGAACACCCAGTTTAGAACAAAAAGTCCTCCAAAATCTGGAAACAAACTGGACTCCTCTGTCAGACACAATGTTCTCAGGAATGCCGTGTAAACGAACCACGTGCTGAAGGAACAACGGCACCAATTCAGAGGAGGAAGGCAACTTAGATAATGGCACAAGATGTATCATTTTGGAAAACCTATCACAAATTACCCAGACGGCGGTCATTCTCTGAGAAACAGGAAGGTCGGAAATGAAATCCATAGAGATATGGGTCCATGGTCTCTTGGGTACAGGCAATGGCATCAACAAACCACTAGAGCGAGAGCAAGGCTTGGAGCGAGAGCAAGTCCCGCAGGACTGCACAAATTCCCTGACATCACGAGACAAGGTAGGCCACCAAAAGGACCGACTAACCAAGTCTCTAGTACCAAAAATTCCGGGATGCCCAGCCAATGCGGAACAATGAATCTCAGACATCACACTCTTTTTCCACTGGTCCGGGACAAACAATTTTCCAACAGGGCAGCACTCGGGCCTATCTTCCTGACACCCCTCCAGAGCAAGTCTCAAATTGGGCGAGATGGCGGAAAGAACTACACCCTCTTTCAAAATAACAGAAGGATCAGATAACTCAGGAGAGTCCGCAAGGAAACTCCTCGAGAGGGCATCCGCCTTAACATTCTTAGTGCCAGGAAGAAAGGAAACCACAAAATTAAAACGTGTGAAAAACAAGGCCCACCTGGCCTGTCTAGGATTGAGTCGCTTGGCAGATTCCAGATAGACCAGATTCTTATGGTCCGTAAGGACCACCACCTGATGTTTGGCTCCCTCCAGCCAATGTCTCCACTCTTCAAAAGCCCACTTCATGGCCAATAACTCCCGATTACCCACGTCATAATTACGTTCAGTAGGAGAAAATTTTCGAGAGAAAAAGGCACAAGGGTTACTTTTAGAGGTCTCTGGATCTTTTTGGGACAAAACGGCACCTGCCCCAATTTCAGAGGCATCAACCTCCACCTGAAATGGCAGAGAAACATCAGGCTGCCGTAGAACAGGAGCAGAAGTGAATCTTTGCTTAAGTACCTGAAATGCAGAGACTGCCTCAGGAGGCCAATTCACCACATCAGAACCCTTTTTGGTCAAATCAGTTAATGGTTTAACAATAACCGAGAAATTACCAATAAATTTACGATAAAAATTGGCAAAACCCAAAAATCTTTGAAGAGCCTTTAATGAAGTAGGTTGGACCCAATCACAGATGGCCTGAACCTTGACCGGGTCCATTTCAATAACAGATGGGGACAAAATGAATCCCAGAAATGAGATCCTCTGTACGCCAAAAAGACACTTTGATCCCTTCACATACAGAGCATTCTCTCTCAAAATCTGGAATACAGTTCGAACATGTTTCACATGAGAGTCCCAGTCATTAGAAAAAATCAAGATATCATCCAAATAAACAATCAGAAATTTGTCCACAAAATCCCTGATAATGTCATTCATGAAGGACTGGAAGACGGAAGGAGCATTAGTGAGCCCAAAGGGCATCACTAGGTACTCAAAATGCCCTTCAGGGGCATTGAATGCCGTCTTCCATTCATCCCCGTGCTTAATGCGAATAAGGTTATACGCCCCCCTGAGGTCAAGCTTGGTAAACCAAGTAGCGTTTTTCACCCTGGAAAAAATCAAGGGTAACGGATATTGATATTTCACAGTAATATTGTTCAAAAGACGATAATCAATACACGGCCTTAATGAACCATCCTTTTTGGCCACAAAGAAAAAAACGGCACCTAAGGGTGAAGAGGATGGTCTGATATGACCCTTCTCCAATGATTCATTGATATAAGACCGCATAGCGTCATGTTCAGGTACAGACAAGTTAAAAAGGCGACCTTTAGGGAATTTACTACCCGGCACTAATTCAATAGCGCAGTCATAGCTCCTATGGGGAGGCAAGGATGCAGATTTACTTTCGCTAAACACATCAGAAAAATCAATCAAAAAGTCATGAACATCCTGAGCCTGGGGGGAGGCAGAAAAAAACAGGAGTGTTGGTATTAACACATTGGCAGCCCCAACTGGTTACAGACACAGATTTCCAATCCAAAACAGGATTATGAGACTGTAACCAAGGGAAACCCAGTACGATAATATCATGCAGATTATAGAGAACCAAAAATTTGCAGCACTCCTGGTGATCAGGTTCAACCCTCATTTTCACCTGAGTAGAGAACTGAGGTTTATTCTCAGCCAAAGGGGTAGAATCGATCCCCAGTAGGGGAATAGACTTCTGTAGGGGTATCAAGGGAAACCCACAACGTTTAGCAAAATCATAATCCATCAGGTTAATAGCTGCTCCAGAATCAACGAAAGCCTGAGCAGAAAATGAGGACAGAGAGCATATCAGAGTGACAGTTAATAAAAACTTAGTCTGAACATTACCCAAGACAACTGAGCGTGCAAAACGTCTTCCCCGCTTAGGGCAGACTGAAATAGCATGAGAGGCATCACCACAGTAGAAACATAACCCATTGCGCTTTCGAAACTCATGACGCTGTGCCCCAGACACCACTCTATCACACTGCATGGATTCAGAAGCAGGTTCACAAGGCAACACTATTCCACGCATACTTCTCCGCTCACGCAAACGTCTGTCAATTTGAATCGCTAATGACATAGAATCATTGAGACCAGAGGGGACAGAGAATCCCACCATAACATCCTTTACATTATCTGACAGACCCTTCCGGAAAAGGGCCGCCAAAGCGTCGTCATTCCACTTGGTCAGGACTGCCCACCTACGGAATCTCTGACAGTATAACTCAGCGTCATCAAGCCCCTGATTTAATGCCAACAAGGCTTTTTCAGCTTGATCAGTGACATTAGGCTCATCGTACAATAACCCCAAAGCCTGAAAAAATGCATCAACATCACTCAAAACAGGATCCCCAGGTGTCAGGGAAAAAGCCCAATCCTGAGGATCGCCGCGCAGGAGAGAGATGACAATTTGAACCTGCTGCGCTGCGTTCCCTGAGGACTTAGATTTTAAGGCAAAAAACAATTTACAATTATTTTTGAAATTCTGAAACTTAGCTCGATCCCCTAAAAACAAATCTGGCATGGGGATCCTAGGTTCCACAACAGGCAACCTAGCAAGATATGCAGCAATACTCTGAACCTCAGTGGCAAGCTGATCCACACGGCCAGACAACTGTGCAAACTCCATTGAAAGAAAAGATCCTCCCCAGCACCCAGAGATACAGAGGGAAAAAAAAAATAAAAATGCAACAAACAGAAAAATATCTCTGACAACTCTGACAACCTTTTTTTTTTTTTTCGCAATATTTTTCCCTTCTGTGAGTACCATACAATATTAAATTTTTGGCCGGTGATACAGTTATGATTTGGTAGCTGAGGAGTGCAGGTAAAAAGGCAATACACCAGAGCAGTTGGAATCTATGAGATTGCAGTACCCTGACTAACCACCACAACTAGAGGCAGCCGTGGAGCGTTCCTACGTTGGTCCTAGACGCCTCGTCACAGCCTGAGAAACTAATTACACCTAAAGATAGAAATAGGAAAGCTATCTGCCCCGGAGCAGAACCCCAAAGATAATAGAAAGCCCCCAAACATGTAATGGCGGTTAGACAAGAAGAAACACTGACACAGAAAGAAAATAGCATGAGCAAACGCTGGGGCCCAAACTAACTAAATAGAAAAGGATAGGAAGGGTACTTACTGCAATCCCAGAAAACCCTGAAAAGCACCAACTCTACTAATTTCAAAAACACCTGAGATCACACGACCTCTACCACCTAAATTAGTTCTCTGGTGTAACAAAATCAAAACAGCAGCCACTGAAAAAACTGCAAAAAGCAAAAGTACAAACATCAGTGGCTGAACTAACTGAGAGGGCAAAAGCCCCCGGAGGGGACCCTGAAGGCCCCCACAGAAGTGCAGGACAAAATGCAAAAATCTAACACAAAAACAAAAAGAAGAAAATGTCTTATCTGATAGCAGGAGATGCAGACACGACACAGCAGGCTACAAGGGAAACAGGATTCAAGGATTGAGACCAGAACAATTGATCACCGGCAACCCTGATGGGAAGGTGACTCCTTTATACAAGACCAGTCAGTAACACCTGATTCCCAATCCTCACAATCTTCACTGGACAGACCAGCACCGCTTGTAACCACCAGAGGGAGCCTCTGCTCAGAACTCATCTCAAGCCCATTCACAACATGTGGCCATCTGTGGGGCTGTTCCCCTGCTGGATTTCTTTCTCCGTGGAGGCCCCTTCTTTAAGCCTCTCCAGTTCACTCTCCTCCATTACGATCAGATCAGGAGAGTGCACCAGTTCAATTTCCTGGTCTGTCGTGGATTTCTGGAGCTGGGCATTAGCTTCCTTCTCTATCTTGAGCTCTTGGAGAACTTTCTCTCGCTCCTCTGCCCAGCAGCGATGCTTATCCTCTCTCAGTAGAAGTTCCTGCTGATGCTTCTCTTGGGCCTCTCTGAGCACCTCCGTATCTTTCAATAGGACTTTGTTCACAGTCTGACACGCTGACAGTTGACCTTGGAGCTTAGAGACTTCCTTCTCCAGCTCCTCTACTCGTTGCTCAATCACTTGTCTTAGGATCCTTTCTCGCCCGACTGTCTCTTTAAGCATCTTTATCTCATGGTCTTGCTCTCTTTGTTCCAGTATATGGGGCACCATCCTTTCCTCCTTATTTCTCTTCTTAGAGAGTGTAGCCTGTCTTGCCTTTCTGCAGCGAGGAGGAGATCTGCCACTTGTACTCGACTCCACCTTGCTGCACTCACTTTCACTTGCGTTTGAGTCACAGTCTGCATAGGAGTCATTCCCACTCCCCCTGTCATCTTGGAACAGTAAGTCCCCACCTAACCAGGTGTCGGCCCCCATTCCTGGAGCTACCCAGTCTCCTTCGGTCATATGTTTGGTCACCCTAAAGTCCCCGCTTTGGTCTGACCCACACTTCCTGCCGGTCACCAGGCACTCGGTATCTTTGACTTTAGGTGGTGCTACCTCCGTTTTACCCACTACACTATCAGAAACCACTACAGCGCCCTGCTGGGATGGGGCTCTCTTAGGGTCATTCCGGTCCCCTTCTGAGCAATCAGCCAGTCCGTCATCCCACACCTCCCAAAACCGTTTAAAGTCCCGGCCTATTACTATAGGGTATGGCAAGTCTGGGACTACAGGGACATCATGGCTGGAAATAATAGAGGGTGTCTCAATGATTACCCTGGATACCGGATACTCCCTAGCGACCCCATGAATGCAGTGGACTTCCATCTTCCTTCCAGGAATCAGATAGACAGGGAGTGTGTCGCTCAGCAGGGTCACCAGGCTCCCTGAGTCTAGAAGTCCACTCACACACTCTCCATTGACTACTAGAGAACAGTTCAGTGACCCCCTGTCAGATGTAAAGTCAGTACACCATTCTGGACATGCGCTGTTCGAACCCTGAACCCGGCAATAGTCCATCGGCTTATTCGTCGCCACCTCTTTTCTACTCACCCACTCAGTTTGGGACTCCGCCCCATCTGAGTGTGGCAGTACTTCATTAGTGTGTACTGGTTCCCCATTCTCGCTGGTGACCTCAGAATCCTTTCTCCACAGATCCCAAAACAAACAGAAATCCCGGCCTATAATTATAGGGCGCACCAAGTCCCGAACGACGCTGACTTCATGGGACTCAGCGCCATGCGTCATTTCAATGTCCACTCTGGCCATAGGGTAGTCCTTTACATCACCATGTACACTGTATACATCGTACGCTGACTTTTTTCCCCTGTAGTATGTTGAGAGGAAAAGTGGCCCTCACCAAAGTCCAGCTGCGCCGTTACTGCGTTACCGTTCACCTTCACGGGACATACTTGAGGACCCTGATTGGGGAACGGGTTACCACTGCAGGCTGGATATGCATAAAATGAAATACGGTGTCCTATGCTGCAGTCCATCTGCTCGATAGTCGGGGAACACCGGGCAGCTATATGTCCTGGCTCGTGGCACCTCCAACAAATAATATCACCCGCAGGGACCTTGGGCACCACCTCCCCCCCCGCCATTTTGACCTTGGGCGCCCCACCCCTTTTTGGGACTCAGCCCCCTGTTGTGGCCCCCAGTACAGAATGGGCTGCCTCCCCAAGGAGCCTTCCATTCCCTGGTATCTTTCAACCAGTCCGACCAGTTCATCAGCATTCCGGGGATCACCCAGGGCAACCCAAGTTTGTATGGGCTTCGGCAGGGCGTGCACAAACCGATCCATCACCACTCTTTCCACTATCATGGCAGGTGTAGCGGACTCCGGCTGCAGCCATTTCTGGGCCAGGTGCAACAGGTCAAACATTTGGGAGCGCGGCGGTTTGTCCCGGTGATAGGTCCAGCGGTGAATTCGCTGTGCCCTGATAGCCATTGTCACCCCCAAATGTGCGAGAATCTCAGCTTTCAGTTTATGATACTCCTTAGCGTCCTGCAACGTCAAGTCATAGTATGCCTTCTGGGGCTCCGCCATCAGGTACGGAGCCAGTATCTCTGCCCACTGCTCTGGCAGAAGTTTTTCCCTCTCAGCGACCCTCTCAAATACCGTCAGGAAAGCCTCAACATCATCCCCAGGGGTCATTTTCTACTATGTGCGTCTTACCGCCTTCCTGACGTGGGTGTCATCAGCCCGACCTGGGGTTAGGGCGCTCGTCCTGCCCTGGTTGGCGGTTACCAGAAGCTGCATCTGCTGCCGTTGCTCCTGCTGGCTCTGTTGCATCTGCTGCTGGTTCTGCTGCATCTGCTGCCGATGCTCCTGCTGGCTCTGTTGTATCTGCTGCAACAACAACCTGTTGGTCTCTTGCTGCTGTGACTGCCACTGGACCAAGTGTTTCAGCAGGTCCTCCATTTTCACCGGCAATGCTTGCTGGCTTGCTACAGATTTGATGCAGGACATGCAGTAACAGTCTCACTTCTTCACTGGGAACGCTGCCCGCACTACTCCACCAATTGTAGGGATGTGTCTCGCTCAGGTGCGACGGGAGGCAAACAGGAGAGCGACTGCTCTCAGATGTCCAAGCAAGTTTATTTAAACATCATAAACTGCTCTGGTTAGAAAAAAAAACAGCCTTCTCCGGCACAAAGTAACAAAAAGGCAAATACACAGTCCATGTAGTAGAGCGGGTCAGTGTCTTTAGCACACACCCAATGGAGGTCTCCACACCTCCAGCCACAGACACCTATGGTCAGCAGTAATCTCCTTTATATAGCTGACACCCAGCTAACATATCACATGACTGGTCATGTGGGGTGACATCATCACAGGTCCTTAAACACATACAAAGGTATAGTGATGCCCCTACTCCCCCATCTATCTATGTGACCCTTAATCTCGCTACACTGTATAATCTTAATTTTTAAAGTTTACACACTCTTCATGTACCTAGCCTGATTGACCGCTCCTTCTTTGGTGTCCAGCGCCATTCTGCTTCGCTTCTCAGTGATGTCACTGCAATTCAGACTAGCTGGCTCACTCTGCGTAAGGCGGCTGTCTCTGTTACAATGTAAGTCTATGAAACCTCATCCTGACGCTATATAGACTTACATTGTAAAAGCCACCTCGCTATGTGTGACCTGGAGATTCTGAGAGAGTGGTGAAGTCACTGAGAAGCAGAGCACAACGGCACAGGATACTAGAGAGAGCACCGGTAGGCGAGTATATTAATACACTCACACTACATTACATACATACAAATATACACACAATTAATGTAGAAAAATATTCGTGGTAGGGCTTCTTTAATATATTGTGTTTCAATTGCGCATCCTGGGAATATTGTTTCCTTTCAGAGACTGGACATTGTTATAGTGTGTCCAGGCAATCTTCTTCCCATTTTTGTACACAGCCAGTTGAAAAGATGTAACAGATCTGGATAGTCATGTTCTCTGCTTCCCTGTATTGATTTATCCATAATGTTATTCTTCTTATTATTATTAGTAATAATAAATATGTGGATTTGACATATTACATTTTTATTTTGGTAGTGTGACAAATGGTGGAAAAACAACACTTGCCAATAAACTTCTGAAAATACTTCCCAACTGCAGTCTGATCAGCCAGGATAACTATTTCAAGGTATCAATGACAGTAGCCATATTGGCGGATTACAGTTCTTTAAAAGGCAATTCTTGAGTTTTGAAGCTATCGCCTCTCCATGGATTAGGGAATAATTTCTTGATTGCTGGGGGTTCTATATCTGGGATGCCTACCGATTTCAAGAACTGGGAGAGTGTGAATAGAGCAGAGGTCGATCATGCATACTGCTTCTCCTTTCATTATTATGGGACTGCTGCAGACCGGCTGAGCGCACTGCTCCGCTATCTCTAGCGGTCCTACTAAGAATGAATGGAATCCGCAGTGTGCATGATTGACCTCCGCTCTATTTACATATGGCTCTTTAGAGCTCTGGTTTATGGGATCGGTGGGGATCCCGGTGCTAGGAGCTCGAGCAATCGGGAAGCTATCCCCTCTCTAATGGATAGCAAATACAGTATGTTCAAAACTTGGGAATACCCCTTTAATGAAGTTTACCTATATGATTTGGACTTTTTTACATAACATCAGAGTATTTTGTTGTATTATATGTTCATTTAATAACAAAAAAAATGCATTCATAAAAATATGTACCCCAATGTGTACTTCTTAGTCTGAAATTTATGACACTTCAACAGAAGAAGACTGTAATAAAAGGCAAAGCCAATATTAAAAGTATAGCCCCCCTGCCTGGTGAACAATAGAGGGGATGTAGTCCTTGGTGTATGGCTTCGCCCCCTCATAAACAGCTGCCATGAGATCTTACATTGATGGTGATCCTAAGGATAGGCCAAGAATATTGTTGTTTTAGAAAACTGCTTTAACCCTTTTACTCCCGAGGGTTGTTTGCATGTTAATGACCAGGCCAATTTTTACAATTCTGACTACTATCCCTTTATGAGGTTATAACTCTGAAACGCTTCAACGGATCTTGGCGATTCTGAGAATGTTTTCTCATGACATATTGTACTTCATGATAGTGGTAAAATTTCTTCGATATAACTTTCGTTTATTTATGAAAAGAAATGGAAATATGGCAAAAAATTTAAAAATTTTTGAATTTTCAAACTTTGAATTTGTATGCCCTTAAATCAGAGAGTCACATCACACAAAATAGTTACTAAATAACATTCCCACATGTCTATTTTATATCACCACAATTTTGGAACCAAATTTTTTTTTTTTTTTAGGTTAAAAGGGTTAAAAGTTGACCAGCGATTTCTCATTTTTACAACATCATTTTTTTTAGAGACCATATCAAATTTGAAGTCACTTTGAGGGGTCTATACAGGGCCTGCTCCAGGTTTTTATGGGCCCCGGGTGAAAGAGTCTCAGTGGGCCCCTTTAACACAGACCACGATTCATGATGCACAGATACTGCAGAGAAATATGGGTATAGTACAATGCCAAACACTTAACTTCTTCCATTACATGACTGATATCTATTGTAAATTGTACAATAGCTCAAAAAACGCCAAATCCTCACAGGGCACAGTACAGACTGGACAGTACAGTCCTCCATACAATATTATGGGCACCACAGTCTCCCCCTCATCACCCATATAATACCGCATGCAGGATGTCACCCCCCCATCCCCCATATAATGCTCCATACAGAATACTGAACCCAATTTAATGCTTCATACAGAATACTGGACCACATAAATTGCTCCATACAGGATACTGGTCCCCATAAATATGGAGCTCTCCTCTGCACTGTGCTGCGTTCTGCACTGTTACGGCTCAGAAAAGGGCGCTGTGGAAAGACTCCCCATTATCATCATCATTGCCTCCCCATCATCATCATCATTGCCTCCCCATTATCATTGTCTCTCCATCATCATCATTGCCTCCCCATCATCATAGCCTCCCCAACATCATCATCATCATTGCCTCCCCATCATCATACCCACCCCATCATCATCATCATCATAGCCTCCCCATCATCATCATCATTGCCTCCCCATCATCATCATCATTGCCTCCCCATCATCATTATCATTGCCTCCCCATCATATCATCATTGCCTCCCCATCATCATCATTGCCTCCTCACCACCATCACTGCCTCCCCCCACCACCATCACACATACAGCACCACACACAGACAGAACCACAGCACTCTCTCACATACACACACACGCACACTGATACACACACACACAGACACATACACCTCACCTGTCCGGCGTCCGCGCTCTCTGCTACAGCCGGCCGCTGAATGATGACGTCATTCAGCGGCGCTGCTGTGAGAGAAAGCGCCGGCACCCTGCAGGCAGCCCCTGGAGCCCGGAGCTGTGGCAGCGGAGGTGTCAGGAGTCGAACCCAGTACCTCTTGTCCACTGGCCAGCAGCTCTACCATCTGAGCTATTCTGCTGGCTGCAAAGTTCCTTGCTGAACCCAGATACCATTGACTGTTCTTCCTGATTGGCTACACCTAGTGCTCTCTTGATTGGGCCTCTGATTGCCAATTACACACCCTATATAAACCTGGCCCTGTGGGTGTGTCATTGCGAGATTATTGAGCTCCAAGCCTTTAGTCAAGCGTTTCCTGCTGATCCATTGCTACAAACACTGCTCTCCTGTGAACCGACCTCGGCCTGCCTTCTGACTACGCTCTCCGCCTGATCCATTGCTACAAACACTGCTCTCCTGTGAACCGACCTCGGCCTGCCTTCTGACTACGCTCTCCGCCTGATCCATTGCTACAAACACTGCTCTCCTGTGAACCGACCTCGGCCTGCCTTCTGACTACGCTATCCGCCTGATCCATTGCTACAAACACTGCTCTCCTGTGTACCGACCTCCGGCTGCCACCTGACTACGTTATCCGCCTGATCCATTGCTACAAACACTGCTTTCCTGTGTACCGACCTCCGGCTGCCATCTGACTACGCTACCTGCCTCTGCTTCCCCTAGTGTTTGCAGTAACATCGGCTCCAACCCAGACGGGATCTTGACAGAATAATCTCGCGCCAAAATGGAGTCCGCTGTGAACACCCTGAGACGGCAAGTTACGGAGCTTCAAAGTTTTTGTACGGACTCTCAAGGAAAATATGCCAAGTTACAAACTGATTTCACGGCGATACAACAGGAAGTAATTGAGCTACAAAAACAACTACTGGACGTGCGCAATTCAGGGTCCGAATCAAATGCGCGGCTGCCGCTGCCTGCAAAGTTCAGTGGGGATCGCAAGCAGTACCGAGGATTCCTCAATCAATGCCGCATATACTTCCAGATGCAACCTGCTCCCTTTACCAGTGAGAGGAAGAAAGTTTTTTTCATGATAAATCTCCTGACGGATGAAGCTCTTGCTTGGGCTTCACCTTATGTAGAAAAGGACTATGCCCTCCTTAATGACCTGGAAGCTTTCATCGCAGCTATGAATCAAGTTTTTGATGACCCAAACCGCTGTGCCACAGCAGAAACCAAATTACATAATTTGCGCCAAGGACGTCGCTCTGTTGTGGAATATACATCGGAGTTCCGTCGCTGGGTGGCCGACACCACCTGGAATCCAGCGGCCCAGAGAAGTCAATTTCGACGAGGGTTATCAGAACCAGTGAAAGACGAGCTTGCCAGGGTTGAGACCCCTGACCAGTTGGAGGACTTTATTCAACTATGTATCCGGATTGACCAGAGACTTACTGAAAGGAGAAAGGAGAGACTGCGAGCACTTGGGAATAGCCCTGGCTTCTCATTTTCAGCATCAGACCACCAAGAAAAGACGCAAGTTGTGTCTGAACCGATGCAGATCGACGTCATCCGAAGACCACTCTCTGCACAGGAGAAGGAGAGGCGACGTGCAGAACATCTCTGCCTCTATTGTGGGGACCCTGGACACTATGCCATCAACTGTCCTAACAAAAGGACTATAGCCTTTACCAACAACAGGTCTGCCAGCAATACGGACCTTTCTCAGCAGTCGGATTCCATCTTGCAGACTATCTCATCAGTAACGCCAGAAATAGACAAAATACATACCACATCATCTCATTTTGTAATCCCCATTCAGGTTGTAATGGGCACCCAAAAAATACAATGCTCTGCCCTGTTGGATTCGGGAGCAGGAGGAAATTTTATGGACTTAAAATTTACACGTGATAATGATATTTCCAGTAGGACCAAATCCACACCAATTGAAATGGAAACTGTGGATGGATCACCTTTGTCTTCTGGACCTGTCACGCATGAGACAATCGAACTGGAGATTTGTATCGACCCGGATCATCATGAAGCTGTCAGTTTCCACCTTATTTCATCTCCGAAATTTCCGGTTATTCTAGGGATCCCCTGGTTTTCAGTCCATAACCCTTCTATCAACTGGGCATCAAGGACCATCACCTTTCCATCTGACTACTGTAAGAATAATTGTCATAAGGAACCCCCTGTTCTCCAACAAGTCCAAATCTCTGAGATTTCGCATGAGAAGGAAGAGAAACTACCACCTCAATATCAGCAGTTCTCTGATGTCTGCAGTAAGAAGAAAGCAGATCAATTACCTCCTCACCGTCCTTATGACTGTCCCATTGAATTGCTGCCAGGAGCAACCATTCCATTTGGACGGATTTACAATCTTTCCGAACCTGAATTGAAGGTATTAAGAAAGTTCCTGGATGAAAATTTAGAGAAAGGCTTTATTCGACCTTCCACATCTCCAGCTGGGGCACCCCTGTTCTTTGTTGAAAAGAAAGACTCCACTCTGCGGCCATGTATTGACTACAGAGAGATGAATAATATCACTGTCAAGAATCGCTACCCGCTACCCTTGATTCCTGAACTATTTGAGAGACTCCGTTCTGCGAAAATCTTTACGAAGCTGGATCTTAGAGGGGCTTACAACCTCATACGGATTCGCCCAGGAGATGAGTGGAAGACCGCCTTCAGAACGAGATATGGACATTTTGAATCTCTTGTTATGACCTTTGGCCTTAGCAATGCCCCAGCCACCTTTCAACATTTTATTAATGATGTATTTCGAGATTTCTTGGACCAATTCGTTGTGGCTTATCTCGATGACATTCTTATATTTTCAGACACCTTGGAAGAGCATCGCAGGCACGTCCAGTTAGTCTTGGAACGACTACAGGAGAACCATCTCTACATTAAACTTGAAAAATGTGAGTTTGAACAAACCAGTATCCAATTTCTGGGATATATCATCTCCCCAGAAGGTCTGAGCATGGATCCCGGCAAAATCAATGCTGTAGTGGACTGGCCTGTTCCAAGAAATTTAAAAGACGTCCAGCGTTTCATAGGATTGCAAATTTTTACCGAAAATTTATAAAGAACTTTTCACGGATCATACTACCAATTACTACACTAACAAAAAAGACAAAAGCATTTTTCTGGTCTCCAGAGGCACAGGAGGCTTTTGACAAGTTGAAAACTCTTTTTACGTCTGCTCCATTGTTAGTACACCCAAATCCTGAATTGCCATTTACTGTCGAAGTGGACGCCTCGGACTCTGCAGTGGGAGCTATTCTGTCTCAGCGAGTTGGGGACAAGATGCAACTTCACCCATGTGCGTTTCTTTCCCACACCATGTCATCTGCAGAAAAGAACTACGACATTGGTAATAAAGAACTGTTAGCCATTAAAGTTGCCTTCTCCGAGTGGAGACATCTTCTGGAAGGTGCCAATCACCTTGTGACTGTCCTCACGGACCACAAGAATCTTGAATTCCTCCGTACAGCAAAAAGATTGTCTGCAAGACAAGCACGATGGGCCTTATTTTTCTCAAGATTCAATTTTATAATCTCTTACCGGCCTGGTTCAAGGAATGGCAAGGCTGACGCCCTGTCCAGGATGTGTTCGGAACCTCAGGAGAGGTCTAGTAATGATGATACAATTCTAGGCCCTAAAAATTTTTTGGGAATATTGCACTCTAGAGGACTAGGTAATAGAATTAAAGATGGATATCAAGAGGACTCTTTCCTTAACCATCCTTCGGAAGACGTCGATCTTTCATTCAAAGAGGGGTTTTGGATGCAGAAACACCAAATATATGTACCTGAATCTTCTCGCCTTGAAGTCCTCAAAAGTGTCCATGATTCTAAACTGGCAGGACATCCTGGAGTTGCAAAAACACAAGACTTACTACTTCGTTTCTTTTGGTGGCCTAATTGTAGGAAGGACGTGAGGAAATATGTTTCAACCTGTTTAACATGCGCACGAAACAAGACCCCACGATCATCTCCTCTAGGACTCTTGCAACCACTCCCAGTTCCATCCAGGCCTTGGGGATCTATTTCCATGGATTTTATTGTGGAACTACCCCTTCCAAACAGATGACCGTCATCCTTGTCATAGTGGACCGACTCACAAAAATGGCCCACTTTATTCCAACTGAAGGAATTCCTACTGCTGAAAAAACTGCAGAACTGATAATCAAAGAAGTATTCAGGTTACATGGAATTCCTGACAGCGTGGTGTCTGACAGAGGCGTTCAGTTTACGTCAAAATTTTGGAAGAGTTTCTGTACAGCCTTGGGAGTCACGGTGAATCTTTCTACCGCTTTCCATCCTCAGTCCAATGGCCAGACGGAGAGAACGAACCAGACTTTGGAGCAATACCTCCGTTGCTTCATTTCCTATCTTCAGGATGACTGGGTGGACTATTTACCAACAGCAGAGTTTGCCTACAACAACTCCATACATAGCGCTACATCTCAAACCCCATTTTTTGCTAATTATGGAGTACATCCAGTATTTATCCCTAATCTGCCAGTGAACACTCCCATTCCTGCTGTTAATGACAGGCTTACAAAATTACAGGAATCCCAGAAGGAATTATCAGAGATATTGCTCAAGACCCAGGAAGAATATAAGGAAGCAGCAGATAAACATCGGAGAGTGCCCCCTGCTCTTCAGGTTGGAGACAAAGTTTGGCTGTCCACTAAAAACCTTAAGACACATGTGCCATCCTCCAAATTGGGTCAGAAATTCATTGGACCTTTTCAAATTTCTGCAAAAATTAACCAGGTTGCTTTTCGTTTAAAACTTCCCAACAATCTAAAGATTCATCCAGTGTTTCACATATCCTTGCTCAAACCCTTCTGTGAAAACCCGTTTCCAGGAAGAATTCAGCCACCTCCTCCACCAGAAAGGATCCGTGGTGAAGAAGAATACATTGTGGATAAGATTCTGGACTCCCGAAAATTCAGAGGTAAACTGCAGTATCTGGTGCAGTGGAAGGGTTACGGACCAGAGGAAAATTCATGGGAACCAAGGGACAACGTCCATGCTCCTAGACTAACAAGAGCCTTTCATCAAAGGTACCCGGATAAGCCAGCTCCTGAGATGTCCAGAGGCCATCCTGGAAGGAGGGGAGTACTGTCAGGAGTCGAACCCAGTACCTCTTGTCCACTGGCCAGCAGCTCTACCATCTGAGCTATTCTGCTGGCTGCAAAGTTCCTTGCTGAACCCAGATACCATTGACTGTTCTTCCTGATTGGCTACACCTAGTGCTCTCTTGATTGGGCCTCTGATTGCCAATTACACACCCTATATAAACCTGGCCCTGTGGGTGTGTCATTGCGAGATTATTGAGCTCCAAGCCTTTAGTCAAGCGTTTCCTGCTGATCCATTGCTACAAACACTGCTCTCCTGTGAACCGACCTCGGCCTGCCTTCTGACTACGCTCTCCGCCTGATCCATTGCTACAAACACTGCTCTCCTGTGAACCGACCTCGGCCTGCCTTCTGACTACGCTCTCCGCCTGATCCATTGCTACAAACACTGCTCTCCTGTGAACCGACCTCGGCCTGCCTTCTGACTACGCTATCCGCCTGATCCATTGCTACAAACACTGCTCTCCTGTGTACCGACCTCCGGCTGCCACCTGACTACGTTATCCGCCTGATCCATTGCTACAAACACTGCTTTCCTGTGTACCGACCTCCGGCTGCCATCTGACTACGCTACCTGCCTCTGCTTCCCTAGTGTTTGCAGTAACATCGGCTCCAACCCAGACGGGATCTTGACAGGAGGCACGGGGAGAGGTGAGTATTGCGCCGGCTGCTGACGGGGCCCTGAGCAAGCGGGGGGAGCCCAGTGGCGGCGCTGGTACCGCTCTCATCCGCTAACGGGCTCCGGGGTGCCCGATGGCGAGTGGGCCCCCCCGCCTGCTCAGGGCCCTGGCACTTGCCCGGGTATGCCGGGTACTGACGCCGGCCCTGGGTCTATATGATAGAAAATACCCAAAAGTGACACAATTCAAAAAACTGCACCCCTCAACGTGCTCAAAACCACATTCAAGAAGTTTATTAACCCTTCAGGTGCTTCACAGGAATTTTTGGAATGTTTAAAAAGAATCAACATTTAACTTTCTTTCACAAAATATTTACTTGAGATCCAATTTTTTCTATTTTACCAAGGGTAACAGGACAAATTGAACACAAAAGCTGTTGTGCAATTTGTCCTGAGTATGCTGATACCTCAAATGTGGGGGGAACGACTGTTTGGGCACATGGCATAGCTTGGAAGGGAAGGAGCGCCGTTTGACTTTTTCTACACAGAATTGGCTGGAATTGAGATCAGACGCCATGTTGCGTTTGGAGAGCCCCTGATGTGCCTAAATAGTGGAAACCCCCCACAAGTGACACCATTTTTGAAACTAGACCCCCTAAGGAACTTATCTAGATGTGTGGTGAGCACTTTGAACCCCCAAGTGCTTCACAGAAGTAGAGCCGTAAAAATAAAACATCATAATTTTTCCACAAAAATGATCTTCTCGCTCCCAATTTTTTAATTTCCCAAGGGTAACAGGAGAAATTGGACCCCGAAAGTTGTTGTGCAATTTGTCCTGAGTACTCTGATACCCCATATGTGGGGGTAAACCATTGTTTGGGCGCATGGCAGATGCTTTTTATTGAAAAAAAGTTTTTGCATTACCATATTTTGAGAGCTATAATTTTTCCATATTTTCGCCCCATGTGAGTCATGTGAGGTCTTGTTTTTTGCGGGACGAGTTGACGGTTTTATTGTTACCATTTTCGGGCACATGACATTTTTTAATCGCTTTATATTCCTGTTTTTGGGAGCAGAATGAACAAAAACCAGCAAATCAGGAATTTCTTTTTTGGGGGGCGTTTATACCGTTCCGCGTGTGGTAAAACTAATGAAGCAGTTTTATTCGTGGGTTAGTAAGATTACAACAATACCTCATTTATATTTTTTTTATGTTTTGGCGCTTTTCTACAAAAAAAACTATTTTATATAAAAAATAATTATTTTTGCATCGCTTCATTCTGAGAGCTATAACTTTTTATTTTTTCGCTGATGACGCTGTATGGCGGCTCGTTTTTTTGCAGGACAAGATGACGTTTTCAGCGGTACCATATTAATGTATATCCGTCTTTTTGATCATGTGTATTCCACTTTTTGTTCGGTGGTATTATGAGAAAGCATTGTTTTTTGCCTTGTTTTTTTTTTTATTGGTGTTCACTAAAGGGGTTAACTAGTGGGACAGTTTTATAGATCGGGTCGTTACGGACGCGGGGATACTAAATATTTGTACTTTTATTATTTAGAATTTTTTTCACTAAAATATTTATTTATTGGTATAATAAATATTGATTTTTTAATTATTTTTTAAAATATTTTTACAATTATTTAAAAAATGTTTTTTTTTATTTTATTCTTATTTTTACACATTGTCCCACTATGGGACACTCATTTTCTGCAGGCTGATCGCTTCAATAGCATGCAGATGAAGCAGCATCTGTATGCTATAGAAGCTTGCAGCGCTGCAGCTTCTGTGCACGTAACTCTGAGACTTCCTGACATGCACTGCGCATGTCAGGAAGTGTCTTTGCCCTGGAGACCCGGATGTCGTTCTGACGATATCCGGGTCTCCATGGGAATGATCGGGACCCCGTGTCATGCCGCGGGGTCTCCGATCCAAAAGCAGAGGGGCTATCAGCCCCTCTGCAGCCGCCGGAACGCTGCAATCATCTTTGATTGCAGTGTGTCGGGGGTTAAAGTGTCGGGAGCGGTCCGTGACCACTCCTGGCACTTAGTGCCGGGTGTCAGCTGTGAGAATCAGCTGACACCCGGCCGCGATCAACCGCTCCCCCTGTGAGCGCGGCCGATCGACTATGAGGTACTATCCCGTCCCTGGGACTTAAGGCCCAGGTCACATGGACGGGATAGTACGTCAAATGGTAGAAAGGGTTTAAAGGGACTCTGTCAGCACTGAATGACTGTTCAAACTAAGGCTGGAGTCACACACTACGTATAAAAATACGGTCCATTTCTCACGGTCGTAATACGCAGAAATGTTCCTGAACAGTGATCCGTATGTCATTCGATTGTAATGCGAGGAAGCAATTTTCTCGCATCCAAGCATCCGTGTGACATGCGTTTTGCATCCATATGGTGAGATTTTATCGCCGGCTTGCCAAATGGACATACAGTACAGATCAAAAGTTTGGACATACCTTCTCATTTAAAATGTTTTCTGTATTTTCATGACTATGAAAATTGTAAATTCACACTGAAGGCATCAAAACTATGAATTAACACATGTGGAATTATATACTAAACAAAAAAGTGTGTAACAACTGAAATTATGTCTTATATTCTAGGTTCTTCAAAGTAGCCACCTTTTGCTTTGATGACTGCTTTGCACACTCTTGGCATTCTCTTGATGAGCTTCAAGAAGAAGTCACTGGAAATGGTTTTCATTTCACAGTTGTGCCCTGACAGGTTTAATAAGTGGGATTTCTGGCCTTATAAATGGGGTTGGGACCATCAGTTGTGTTGTGCAGAAGTCTGGTGGATACACAGCTGACAGTCCTACTGAATAGACTGTTAGAATTTGTATTATTGCAAGAAAAAAGCAGCTAAGTAAAGAAAACCAAGTGGCCATCAATACTTTAAGAAATGAAGGTCAGTCAGTCCGAAAAATTGGGAAAACTTTGAAAGTGTCCCCAAGTGCAGTTGCAAAAACCATCAAGCGCTACAAAGAAACTGGCTCACATGAGGACCGCCCCAGGAAAGGAAGACCAAGAGTCACCTCTGCTTCTGAGGATAAGTTTATCCAAGTCACCAGCCTCAGAAATCGCAGGTTAACAGCAGCTCAGATTAGAGACCAGGTCAATGCCACACAGATTTCTAGCAGCAGACACATCTCTACAACAACTGTTAGGGCAGAGACAGACTGCCGTATTTCTCGTGAGAGAATCGCATGGTAAAACTCATACTGGCTCTCGGCTCTCCTGACCTGAGCTTGACCGCTGCATAGAAATACATCATACTGTCTTGCTCAGTTCAGGAGAGGTGCCGGGCAAGTACGTGCAGTGCGATGCGATTCTCGCACTAGAAATACGGCCATCTGTCTCTACCCTTAAGAGAAGACTTTGTGCAGCAGGTCTTCATGGTAAAATAGCTGCTAGGAAACCACTGCTAAGGACAGGCAACAAGCAGAAGAGACTTGTTTGGGCTAAAGAACACAAGGAATGGACATTAGACCAGTGGAAATCTGTGCTTTGGTCTGATGACTCCAAATTTGAGATCTTTGGTTCCAACCACCGTGTCTTTGTGCGACGCAGAAAAGGTGAACGGATGGACTCTACATGCCTGGTTCCCACCGTGAAGCATGGAGGAGGAGGTGTGATGGTGTGGGGGTGCTTTGCTGGTGACACTGTTGGGGATTTATTCAAAATTAAAGGCATACTGAACCAGCATGGCTGCCACAGCATCTTGCAGCGGCATGCTATTCCATCTGGTTTGCGTTTAGTTGGACCATCATTTATTTTTTAACAGGACAATGACCCCAAACACACCTCCAGGCTGTGTAAGGGCTATTTGACCAAGAAGGAGAGTGATGGGGTGCTACGCCAGATGACCTGGCCTCCACAGTCACCAGACCTGAACCCAATCGAGATGGTTTGGGGTGAGCTGGACCGCAGAGTGAAGGCAAAAGGGCCAACAAGTGCTAAGCATCTCTGGGAACTCCTTCAAGATTGTTGGAAGACCATTTCCGGTGACTACCTCTTGAAGCTCATCTAGAGAATGACAAGAGTGTGCAAAGCAGTCATCAAAGCAAAAGATGGCTACTTTGAAGAATCTAGAATATAAGATATATTTTCAGTTGTTTCACACTTTTTTGTTAAGTATATAATTCCACATGTGTTAATTCATAGTTTTGATGCCTTCAGTGTGAATATACAATTTTCATAGTCATGAAAATACAGAAAAATCTTTAAATGACAAGGTGTGTCCAAACTTTTGGTCTGTACTGTATAATGGATCCCAATGACAGGTTTTAAAACATGTCAGTGTGATTTTACAGTATAGCGCGCTGAATTGCCGGCTTTTCTAAAAGACACCGGTGCGTATTTCTCGCAAGTCACACTGATGGTCCATGTATAATCCATATTTTTCTCGCCCCCATAGACTTGCATTGGCGTATTACGGGTGTAATACGGTGACAATCGCAGCATGCTGCGTTTTTCTCAGCCCGTATAATACTGTCGAGAAAAAAAATCGGCTGATGGGAGCTGCCCCATAGATTAACATTGATCCTAGTGCAATGCGATTTTTTCTCGCATAGCACTCGTCCGTATTTCTCGCTAGTGTGACTCCGGCCTAAATCCCATGCTTCATGGCGGGGCCAGTACTTTATATACACCTTCCCACCTGCTTTTTTTCTCCCTATCTCCACCTCCCTCTTCGTTGATTGACAGCTCTGGCTTTATACAGCAAAAGAAGTGTAGAGCTGAATGGAAGTCAAGCAGGTGGGAAGGTGTATGTAAATGATTGGCCCAGCCATCATGCACCGAGCGGCGGGACTTATTTTTAACAAACATTCTGTGCTGACAGAGTCCCTTTAAATCGGGCTGTGTAGAAAGCAATCCTACTCCTTTATGTACAAAGCTGTCGCTATTCTTACAGACAAAATTTTCATAGAAAATGTTTTGAAAATAATAAAAATGTTATTTATTTTCTTTGCACTTATTTAAACTTCATCATACTGTTTGTGATTTTTTTTACTCAATTTTATATCATTACTCTTTTTTTATGGGCATGTCATCATTATGTGACTGTTACATTTTTATCATTTGGAGTTTAGCCAGAGGAAGAAGTTGCAACAGATGAAAGAGGATTTAAACAGTTTGATGGTGAGCACTTGCGTTATTACTATGTGCGTTCACAAGTAAAGTACTCTTAATTGTCATATCCACATATAGGCCTATATACTGTATATACATATAAAGGTTTGGGTTACCTGTCATTATTATTGCTCTGATATATGTAAGAATGCTGATAGTGATAATCATATAGAAAGGATCTATGTGATCTGATAATTATCAGACCTACAGAACATAGGTCCTTGATCTGATCATCATAAATGCTGAAGGTGCAGAACAGCTGTGATTAGAGGGGTAAATAGCAGGGCTATAATCCTACCAAACTAAATGATCTGGGTACCTTTCTGATTGGAGCTAAACCCAGCCTTAAATGTCATTAAAGGGTCTCTGTCAGCATAGAATGACTGTTCAAACCAAGTGCAGGCGCTCTGTGCATCATGGCGGGGTCAATACTTTATATACACTATTCTACCTAGTTGTTTCCTCTATATCCACCCTTCCTTGGCCCTATGAAGCCAGAGCTGTCAATTAAAGAGTAGTGTGGTGATAGATGGAAACCAACCAGGTAATAAGTTGTATTTAAATTATTTGCCCTGCCATGAAGCACCGAGCAGTGGGACTTAGTTTGAACAGTCATTCTGTTCTGGAACACCCAGAAGATGCTGTCTAACATTATGGCATCTTGTTAGTTTTGTGGGGAAAGTTTCAGTACATTGTATTCCTGTAAGTCACTGTTTGTTCTTGGCTTAGAGGTCCAGTGGGTAACCCGTAAGGGTGAGTTTCCACGGTCAGGAAACGCTGCGTGTTTGCGCTGTGCGCTGGCGCAGCGCCAAACACGCAGCGTCCAGATGTTACAGCATAGTGGAGGGGATTTCAAGAAATCCCGTCTCCACTATGCGTAACAATACGCAGGTGGCAAACCTGCGTAAACGACATGCGGCGCGTCTTTTTAGACCGCAGCATGTCCTCGCGTATTGCGGCGACGGTGCGTCGCCGCAACAGAATATTACACAGGGCTATGTAGCCCTGCGTTCTTTCCGGAGGTGTTCCGGAGGTGTCCTGAACACCTCCGGAAAGATCGCGCGTCAGAAAGGGGGCGGGGCTTAGACGGAGCGGAATTTCCGCTCCGTCCAAAGCGCTATGGTTCCGGACCGTGGAACCATAGCCTGACTGACAGCCTTCCCTGTATAAGCATGCATACATAGATGTCAATGAACTGCAGGAATTCACCCCTTTTCTTTCTTTCATTTTTGCACTTTTGTTTCCCACCCACCATCCTTCTTTACTCCCCCTATAAAGAGTCATAACTTTTTTTTTGTTGCAATGGCGTAGTCATATGAAGGCTTGTTTTTTTTTTTTTTTTGATGAACAAGTCGTATTTTTAATTACACCATTTTACTCATTCATTACTTAACCCCTTTCTGACATCGGGCGTAATAGTATACCAATGTCTGACTCCCTCCCTTTGATGTGTGCTCCGGCAGTGAGCCCACATCTTTCCAGGGACATGTCAGCTGTTTTGAACAGCTGACATGTGCCCGCAATAGCCGTGGGTGGAATTGCGATCCACCCGCGGCAATTAACCTGTTAAATGCCGTTGTCAAACGCCGACAGCGGCATTCAACAAGCGCTTTCAGCAATCGCGACGGAAATCCACCCACCGGTGACCCACGTCACGTGATCGCAGGTCACCGGTGTGTTGACATGACAACCGGAGGTCTCTTGGAGACCTCTATGGTTATCAGTGCCGGCTTGCTTTGAGCGCCACCCAGTGGTCAGCGCTCATAGCAAGTGAGTAATTCTGCTATATAGAGGCGATCTGATTGTGGCAGAGCAGATCGGGTTATGGCAGCTTCTAATCTCTCATGGAGACTATTGAAGCATGCCAAAAGTAAAAAAAATGTTTTTAAAAGTATAAAAAAATATAAAAGTTCTAATCACCCCCCCATTCAAAATAAAACAATAAAAAAAAATCAAGCATACACATATTTGGTATCGCCGCATTCAGAATCGCCCGATCTATCATTAAAAAAGGATTAACCTGATCACTAAATGGCGTAGCGAGAAAAAAAGTCAAAACGCCAGAATTATGTTTTTTGGTCGCCGCGACATTGCATTAAGATGCAATAACGGGCGATCAAAAGATCGTATCTACATCAAAATGGTATCATTAAAAACGTCAGCTCGGCACGCAAATAATAAGCCCTCACCCAACCCGAGATGACGAAAAATGTAGAAACTAAGGGTATCGGAAAATGGCACTTTTTTTTATTTAACAAAGATTGTAATTTTTTTTCACTACTTAGATAAAAAAGACCCTAGACATGTTTAGTGTCTATGAACTCATACTGACATGGAGAATCATATTGGCAGGTCAGTTTTAGCATTTAATTAACCTAGTAAAAAAGCCAAACAAAAAACAAGTGTGGGATTGCACTTTTTTTGCAATTTCACCGCACTTGGAATTTTTTTCCCATTTTCTAGTACACGACTGTGTAGCCCTGGTATGTCAGGCACACAATACCAGGAGGATGGGTGGAGAGGTAACGGTTAAGGGCTCAACATCACTCACATACACTTCAGACACACCCAGCAGGGGTGCTTAGGGGAGTGTCCTGTAGCACAGTGCAGTCAGAGAGTTCTCCTGTGAGCCTGCAGACAGTGGAGTCTGAAAGTTCTCCTGAGAGAGTGGAGAGAGTCAGGACTAATGCCTGTTGGAGAGCTGAGATTCCTGTCAATACAGAGAGACGGTACAAAAGTGGAGGCTAGTACGGATAACCGAATTTGATTCCTAGCCTAGTCAGTGCTGATATTAAGAGTGCGAGCAGGCCGAAGGGCGCAGTAGAAAGAATCCTAGAAGTGCCTTAAGGATTGGACTATCCTGCATTAGTCACCGGTCACTGGAGACCGAAGTGTCACTACAGCTTCAGGCGTAGTGGTAGAAAAACCAGAGTCTTACTGGACCTTAGGTCGCAGAAAGCAGCCCTTGGAGTGTCGGTACGTAACTGGAGTCTGGAGAGTGGGAACCTTGAGTCACTGCAGGACAACATTAGGAACTCAGCTCTCTCACATTATATGGAAGGCTCCGACCACTATGCTGAACGGGCAGTACAGCTAAGGAGTTAGCTGGAGAAATCGGAGTGAACTTAGCTCTATGCAGGTTGGACTCATCATATTGGAAAGTTAAGGAGGCCTCTAACCAGCTCATCCGTTACCTCGAAGCACATCCTCCATCCACCCCAACAGCCTCCCTGGGACTTGCCTTATCATCTGACAAGTAAAAGGTATGGAAAGACACTGGATGGTGTGAGACTGATTCATTTATTTGCACCCTACATCATTAATACCATAGACTTTGAGGGACCAGTCCCACCTGTGGGGGACCCGTCATCTAGCTGCCACAACATCCCCTCAGAGATCTACTGCAGCGCTGGTCTTAGTGATCAGACAACTACAGGTGGCGTCACGAACTGTTATCTACTAAATCCCCTGTAAATAAACCCCCCTTTAACGCCTGACCGCCAGGGACACGGACCGAGCCACGCTACCAGTGACATCCCCTATAGAAATCTACAGGCTCGGCTCCGAGTACCCCATATCCCTGGAAACCCACAATTGTGGTGCGTGGTCGAGACACGACATGGTAAAACCAATGGTGTCGTTCAAAAGTACAACTCGTCCCACAAAGAGCAAGCCCTCACACGGCCATATTGATGGAAAAGTAAAAAAGTTATGACTCTGGGAAGAAGGGGAGGAAGAACCGAAAACGCAAAACCGAAAAAAGCTTTGGGGTTAAGGGGTTAAAACAGGAAAAAAAATAAAACAAAGCGAGTGAAATGGTGAAAAACAGCTATTCTGCTATTGTGTTTTATGGTTTTGTTTTTACAGTTTTCATTGTGTGCTGAAAATGCCCTGCAATGTGATTCTTATTGTCAGTACAATTACAGTGGCATGTAAAAGTTTGTAAACCTCTGGTCAAAATTACTGCTAATGTTAATGGATAAGCAAGTTGAAGATCAAATGATCTCTAAATGGCCTAAAATTGAAAGATAACACATTTCCTTTGTATATTAGGCAACAAAAAATATATATATTTACATTTCAAAAAAGGAAAATGTGATGATGCAAAAGTTTGGCCATGCTTGGAGATTTGCGTGCTCAGATAACTTTGACCAAGTTTTCAGAATTTAATTAGCCTGTTAGGGTTATGGCCTGTTCACTATCATCGTTAGGAAAGGCCAGCTGATGCAAATTTCTCAACTTTATAAAAGCCAAGCCTGCTCTAACCTTGTGCAAAACAACAGTAGCCATAGGTACTTCTAAGCAGCTGATTAGCACTCTGCAAAGCAGGAGAAGGCTATAAGAAGATAGGAAAGCATTTTTAAGTTGACCTTTCCTCAGTGCAAAATGTAATGCAGAAAAGGCAGTTAACAGGAACAACGGAGGTCAAGATAAGGTCTGGAAGACCAAGCAAAATTTCAGTTAGAACTGCTCGTAGGATTGCGAGAGAGGCAAATCAGGACCCCCGCATGACTGTAAAAGACCTACAGAAAGATTTAGCAGACTCTGGAGTTGTGGCTCATTGTTTTATTATTGAGAGACAACTGCCCAAATATGGCCTTAATGAAAGAGTCATCAGAAGAAAACCTCCTGCATCCTCACCATAAAATTCAGTGTCAGAAGCATGCAAAAGAACTTATAAACAAGCCTGATGCATCTTGGAAACAATTCCCATGGATTGATGAAGTTAAAATAGAACATTTTAGCCACAATGATCAAAGGTATGGGTGGATAAAAAAAGGGCACAGAATTTCAGGAAAAGAACATTTTGTTAACCATTAATTATGACCTGATTGCTTTGGGGTTGTGTTGCAATCAATGGCATGGGGAACATTTTGCGTGTAGAGGGAAGAATGGATTCTATGAAATTTCAATAAGTTCTTGATCCAAATATAACGCTGAAGTTGAAAAGAGGATGGCTTCTACAAATGGATAATGATCCTAAACACATGCCAAAATCCCCAGTAGACTAACTCAAAAGGCGCAAGCTGAAGATTTTACAGGTGGCCTCCCCCTGTTTGCTGCGGTCTCCGGCGATGAGACTGTAACTTTTCCGGCACGTTTAAGCTGATTTCATCAGCTGACATATGCCCCTAACAGCCGCGGGTGGAATCGTGATATCTGACAGCAGCATTTAACATTACCGCCCCATCAGCGCGTCACTAATCCCGCCATTCGGCGCCCATGTCACATGTCCGCAAGTCGCGGAAGGGTTGGCGTGACAACCCAGGGTCTGCAGCAGACTCCTGTAGTTGTCATTGCTGGATAGCTATGAGCGCCACCCCTGGCGGTCAGCGTTCATAGCAAGTGATCATTTCTGCTACACACAGACTATTGAAGCAAGTAAAAAGTAAAAAAGTTCAAATTACCTCCCATTCGCCCCATTCAAGTAAAACAATAATATAAAAAACATATTTGATATCGCCAAGTTCAGAAACACCCGATCTAGCAATATATAAAAAGAATGAGTCCGATCGGAAAACGACGTAACAAGGAGAAAAATCAAAACACCAGAATTACATTTTTTTGGTTGCCGCAACATTGCATTAAAATGCAATAACATACGATCAAAAGATCGTATCTACACCAAAATGGTATAATTAAAAACATCAGCTCGTCACGCAAAGAATAAGCTCTCACCCAGATCACGAAAACATTTTTTTATTTATTTATTTTTTAGAAACTTTGGATTTTTTTGCCACTTAAATAAAAAAGAGCCTTTAGATATTTAGTATCTATGAACTGGTAATGACCTGGAGAATCATAATGGAAGGTCAGTTTTAGAATTTAGTGAACATGGTAAAAAAACAAAAAAAAAACAATTGTAGAATTGCACTTTTTTGCAATTGCACTGAATATTGATGGAAAAATAAAGTTATGGCTCTGGGAAGAAAGGGAGCAAAAAATGAAAAGTCTTAAATGGAATAACCCTAGTTGAGCAAACTACTGCAGTGCACAGACGCTTGGCCTCTCTGACCTTTCCCGGCCCCTGTGCACTCCAGTACTTTCCTCTGCCCTCAACAGGGCAGATAAGTACGCCTGTGCAGGATTGCAATGCTGGGGAGACATGAGGCAAGCAGGAGGGCGGCATCACAAGAAGATGGGACTCGCCGGACCAGGACCTACCACACCCATCGGACCGGACCGCCCTGCAGGTGAGTATAATAAAACTTATTTTTCTTCCCTTGCAGACGGATCGGGGGCTTATCTACAGCATTATGGAACGCTGTAGATAAGCCCTGAAAGGTAGTGGCCGTATCTTATATCGGGCAAACCTGATGACAGGTTCGCTTTAAGTAAAATCGATAGGATGACAGTTTACTAAAAGTTAGATGCAGATGCAAAGAAGAGACAAAAAATATCCAAACTGTTACAACATTTGTATATTTCTATAACCTCTTGAAAGACTAGATGGCAAATTTATTTCACACATTACACATTAGCATAAATATACAAAAATGTAGGTGCACAGTATATGTAGACATCCAGAATAGTTAAATATGTGCCCCTTTTCGGTGTATGATTATTACTCACAGGCAATGTAAAAAATGAAAATTGTTTCGAGGTGAGACACTCCAAAAGAAGAATGGAAATATTGTGGACCAGAATGGAGAAAGATATACGGACAAGCTCCACTCCAGGACTAAAGGCCCCGTCTCACATAGCGAGATCGCTAACGAGATCGCTGCTAAACAGCGATCTCAGCAGCGATCTCGCTATGTCTGACACGTACCAGCAATCAGGCCCCTGCTGGGTATCGCTGGTGGTGTCAGAAATGCCAGGACTTTTTTTTGATCGCTGGTCTCCCGCTGGCCAGCACGCATCGCTGCGTGTGACAGGCAGGAGACCAGCGATCTCCTGGTAACCAAGGTACACTTCAGGTTTCCAGGCGCTGCGCAGTGCCTGGAAACCAGATGTGTACGTTGGATACCAGCGCGCTGCTGCAGGGGAGCTGGTAACCAAGGTACACATCAGGTTTCCAGGCACTGCGCAGCGCCTGGAAACCTGAAGTGTACCTTGGTTACCAGCTCCCTGCATCAGCGGGCTGGTATCCAACGTACACTGCGGGTAACTAGGCGACGTTTGGCAGCCTGTTTGGCAGCTCAGCAGCGATCATGTAGCGACACACCAGCTATCCTGATCGTTGTCGGGATCACTGGTGTGTCGCTATGTGAGACGGGGCCCTTACTGGCTGTACATTGTGTATCAGGGGACCATGCTCAATCTAATTAGGCAACAGTCGTAAAAGATCAATAACCAGCGTGGCTAAAACTTATTAAAACTTACGGACATAATGGTTTGATTATTTTTGACCCTAATCACCTGTATCCTATAATACTAATATATTTATAAGAATCTAATTCTAATGAGTTACGCTATATATATACTATCTTTCTAGTGCTTGAAGCCTTAGAAATGAAAGCAATGATGTCAGATGTACTTTCATGGACCATGCGGCATAAAGGAAAGGAGCAACCAAAAACATTACAAGAAAAAAGTGAAAAACCTGTGCACTTTTTGATAATTGAAGGCTTTCTTCTGTACCAATACAAGTATGTAAGTTTTCCTGGCTAGTAATACCTGGTTTATTGTCTACTGCTTATTGTCTGGGTTACAGGCAACCTCTGGAATCTATGAGAAGCAGTTGGTCTCCTAGGCAAGGAGCGCCATGCTTGTAAGTTCTTTGCTATAGAGTTTGGAAGATAGCTGGAACTGACTGGCTTCTTTGCATCTGCAGCATCGGATGAGTGCAGGGGCAAAGCAACAGTCAGAACGGGCCGTGGCACAATGATACCTTTGGTCCAAACGGTCAGTCAGGAGCACACATCCTCGGCAAGCAGGAAGCTGAGAGGCTGAGGAGAGGTGCACTCCTGCTACACAACTGGAGACCTTATTAAACACTTAGGAAGCCTTTGCAGGTGTTTATTGTTAATTATTCTAATTTACTGAAATAATGACCTTTGGGTTTTCATTGGCTGTAAGCCATAATCATCAACATTAACAGAAATGAACACTAGAAATAGATCACTGTTTGTAATGACTCTATTTAATATATGAGTTTCACTTTTTGTATTGAAGAACTGTAATAAATTAATTTTTTGATGATATTCTAATTTAGTGAGAAGCACCTGTATATCTAATTTCTAAAACTTATAGGGGTTGTCCGACCTTAGGGTAGAAGTCTGGGGTCACTCTATATGACTGCAGACTATTAGTGAATCCAGTACTGCATGCTGTGAGGATGTGCTGGGAATGGTGGTCATGTGAACCCAAGTGTCACGACATAGCTGTTGGGTGATCCAGGAACAGGGGCTTCTTCCCTGTCCCTAACACTAAGGGACGCCCTAGCTCTCCCTGCTCCCTGGGATACTTCAGATGGCGAAGATGTCGGGGCCTCCTCCCTTGACTTATCTCCTGAGTTAGCCCTCCGTTTGTATTCTTCTCCCAACCAGGGAAGAGGGGCGCTACTGTGCACCATAGTACACCAACCTGACAAGCAAGGCAACACAGACAAGGGTTAACAGAAAACTCCAGGCATACAAAATATTTACTCACATATAACAGAGAAATGCACCGGGGTGTGGAGGTAGGGTAATAAACCAAAATAGAGAAGGATAGGGAATTACTACACATACAAACCAAACAACAGTCACAGATAACTTCTCCAACTCTCTTTCTCATATGAATTCCTCTCCCACCATTAGCCATGCAGCAAAAGCTTGCTCTGACAAGGATTTGTATCAGAGCCCAGATTATAAAGGGGAAAGGAGTGGCTAACCAAGCTAAGTTGTGAACACAGGGATTTCCAACATGGCCGATTAACCCCTGTTCTGCCAGAAGAAATAAACACATTTAATATGAAGGAGAAGTGCTTCTTCTCAGCGCCGGATTAGGAGCAATGAATGCTACGTTCTTCTAGCTCCATACTGTTGCGGTAACCCCAAGTATGAGTTTTGCATACTTCCGGACGCATTCCGAATAGACGTATGTGGCTTCACTCAATACACTTGTAATCAGCGAGGCCGCACACATCTAGTCAGCACGTGACCGCATGTATGTAAATCATATACTTGCGATCATGCGTCCACCTGCTCCAGGCACTGGCATCAGAGAATACTCAGTGTGCAGTGAGTGTGGTGTGAGGACTGACAAGTCTGTAGTCACATACACCTCAGACTTGTACCCTAAAGCTAAGTTCACACTAGGTGTTTTTGCTGCATTTTGGCAGAAAAAAAAGCAGCATCAAAAACGCATTTTTATTCGGACTACCATGACAGCACCACGAGAGAGGGGATCCGCCCTTCGGGAACAGGAAACCTACAGATACAAAAAGGGCGGCTCCCTCACACGCATCAGTTGGTTTCCTGTTCTTGGAGGCCGGATCCTACAGATGAAGGATGTCTCAGGCCCGGCCGGTCGGGTCAGGTAGCGGGGGGGTCTCCTACCTCGGCCGGTGTGGTGTCCTGAAGCGCCACGGTGCTCCTGGCTGGTTGGCACGACGGTGGTGAGTCAGCAGGGAGCAGGGTCCAGCGGATCACTGCCTCCAGAGCAACACCGGGGTAAGTATAGCTCCAGCCTCCCCAAAGTGTCCCACAGGCTGGCGGCAGGCAGCGGTAGTAAATGCTCCCCCTCCTGAATAAATTCCCCAGGATGCTTCCTGGTAAGCACCATGGGCGGTGGGGGCAGCAGCACCTGGAGCGCTGGCATGGGTTCCCCCTGTGGACGCTGTGAAGCATCATCTTGGGGCTGAGTGACGTTCGTGGGCGGAGCCAGCGGTCACTTCTGGGTCGCAAGTGCCGGCGGTGATCTGAGCATGTGCAGACTCCAAAAACATGGCGGCCGCCATCCTAGGGGACAGAAACCCTGAGAAAGCAATGCAGGGCAGGGTAGGCTGGGGGGGAGGCGGAGCATGAGCGCTGTAAACCGGATGAAGGAAGATATAAGGTGGCCAAGCAGGGGGACCCATGCTTCTGGCCCATTCATCATAATGGAGGATGAGCAGCTGCAGCTTGTGCAGCAGGACGAAGCCCCAAAGCAGACTTCGGTAAAGAAGTCCGAGATGTCCCAGAGGGACACCAGCCGGAACCAGTCAGGTCGGAAGACCCCTTCCAGTCGGCAGGGGACGGCGTCATCCAGGACATCTCTTCCTCACATTCCGGTACCTAATTTCGGCAGATGCTGGTAAGTGATCTTCGTGAAAGTTCACTCAGTGACGGAGCTCCCCCTTATACTATCATTATAGGGGAAGAAATGCACAGAAAAAACAAGGCACAGGGAATGCGCCCTCTGTGGATGCCCCCTTCCGGACGATTGTCCGAAAAGATTATGCTCCCCCTGTATCCAGCAGACGGTAAGGTCTCGGGTAGTGGGGAGAAGGGAGTAGCTTAGCCGAGAACAGTCTAGACTCCCCCGTTTGATATATTCTCAGGTGGCGGAGGAGACCCCCAACTTCACCCTAAATCTGAAGGATCTCATCAGGTCCGAAGTAAGGGATTCCCTGAGATCAATGACACCTGCGGGAAGTCCCAGACGAAGAAGTAGTTCAGACTCAGACTCATCGGTAGACTGGAAGAGAGATGAAAAATTCCCTGATTCATCCGTGTCGGCTTCCTCGTCTGAGGAAGACTCCAGCCGCTTTTGTCTGCCCCTAGACCGAGTGGACAAACTAGTTAAAGCAGTCAGGGGTACGATGGGGATAGTGGAGACCAAACCAGAAATGTCCGTAGAAGATAGGATGTTCAAAGGTTTGGACCAAAAGAAGAGAAGAGCCTTTCCCTTGAATAAAAAAATCAAGGATCTAATCCTCCATGAATGGAGAAAACCGGAAAAGAAGGGCTCTCTACCACCGGCCCTTAAGCGTAGATATCCCTTTGACGAGCCAGGTACTAGTGTTTGGGATAAAGCTCCAAAATTAGATGCCGCGGTGGCAAAGGCATCGAAAAAAGCGGCCTTACCCTTTGAGAATATGGGGGCCCTTAAAGATCCCCTGGATAGGAAAGCGGACATCTTCCTTAAAGGAACCTGGGAGATGGCGGCAGGCTCCTTATGACCGGCAGTAGCATCTACGTGCATGGCTAGATCCGTGATGGTCTGGTTAGACCAGTTAGAGACTCAGCTAAAAGAAGGGGCTCCCCGGGACTCAATCTCAGGTGCCCTGTCAACTATACAGGAGGCTGCAGCTTTTCTCTCGGATGCATCAGTAGACTCCGTCAGAATGGCAGCTAGGGCGGCGGGCCTCTCGAATGCGGCCCGTAGGGCACTGTGGCTTAAGTGCTGGCCTAGTGACATACAAACAAAATCTAAGCTGTGTGCCATACCCTGTGAAGGGGAATATCTCTTTGGCCCTGTCCTGGATGAGCTGCTGGAAAAAGCAGGCGATGAGAAAAAGACATTTCCCAGCCTAGCAGCCTCAGCATATCAACGGCCGTTTAATAGGAGAAAGTTTGGCCAGAGGAAGCCGGCTAGAGACCTTCCCAAATGGGAAGACAGGAGAAAGAAAGGTACCGGATTCATGTTCGGGCGTTCCTCTGGAGAAAGGAAGAGAACACGTCAATGACTAGCAGCCGGTAGATTGTCAACTTATTATCCGTCCTGGGCCCAGATCACCAACAGCAGTTGGGTAAAAGGGGTTTTATTACAGGGACTGAAGCTGGACTTTTGTTCAGTTCCTGTGGATAAATTTAAAATGACTCCCATACGCTCCTCTCAGAATGAACAAGTTGCTCTAGAGGCAGAGATAGCAGAGTTGTGCCACAAAAATGTTCTGTGCCCGGTACCAGCGTTAGAAGAGGGTAAAGGGTTTTACTCTACCTTATTTTTGGTTAAGAAACCAGATAAGTCGTACCGAACCATTATTAATCTTCGGGGTCTGAATAAATTTTTGGTAGCTCGACCCTTTAAAATGGAAACAGTGGGGTCAGCAATAAAGTTGTTGTTTCAAAACTGTTTTATGGTGGTTTTAGATTTAAAAGATGCGTACTACCATGTGCCTATTTGGGCGGCCCACCAACGGTTTTTGAGGGTGGCGGTTTCCATGAGTGGAGTAATCCGTCACTTTCAATATAAAGCTTTACCCTTTGGGCTCTCAATGGCTCCAAGGGTATTCACGAAGTTGGTCTCTGAAGTGATGGCCCATCTAAGAGAGTATGACATCCTGATTGTACCATACTTAGATGATTTCTTAATTATTGGAACCTCAGCTGACCATTGCCGCTCCCATTTGGACAAAACCATATCCATCCTAGAACGCTTAGGTTGGTTGATAAATCGGGAAAAGTCCCGTTTACAACCCTTGAGAGTCCAGCAGTTCCTGGGACTAATCTTAGACTCGGAGGCTCAGGAATGTCGTCTACCAAACCAGCAAGATTGTCCAAATTCGTCAGCAGGTGGTTCGAGCAGTAAATAGGCCAACTATGACTCTTAGACATGCCATGTCCCTTGTAGGCTCTTTAACAGCTTGCATCCCAGCTGTAAGATGGGCGCAGCTTCACACCAGAACTCTTCAAAGGGATATCCTGGATAATGAAAGGGTCCTAGACTCACTAGATAGGAAGATGACTTTACGGCCTGCTACAATAAAATCTTTAAGTTGGTAGAGTAACAACGTTAACTTATCAATTGGGGTTCCCTGGGAAAATCACATATCCCGGGTTGTAACCACAGACGTCAGTCCCTCAGGTTGGGGGGCCTGTATGCAGGAGATCATGGTCCAAGGGCAGTGGGACCCCCTGATAGAGAGCTCCTCTAACTTTAAAGAACTATCGGCTGTAGAATTGTCAATTAAAGAACTGCTTATATACCTGCAGGGTCATCACGTCAGAATCCTCTCAGACAACCGGGTAACAGTGGCATATATCAACCACCAAGGTGGAACCCGGTCCGAAGCCCTGATGAGAGTGGCGGAACGCATTTTTCAAACCGCAGAGAGACATTTTCTATCACTGACGGCGCTACATATAAGGGGAAAAGACAACACCACACCAGACTTTCTAAGCCGCAACACGCTAAGGCAGGGAGAGTGGTGTCTAAATACAGCCATTTTCACACAGATTGTCAGTCTCTGGGGTCAGCCAGAGGTGGACCTCTTTGCTACCAGACGAAACAGAAAATTCTGATCCGTCAGAGAGGCCTCTAGTTGTGGACGCTTTCCTGACAAAATGGAACTTTGGCCTGGCCTATGCTGTTCCCCCACTAGCCCTTTTACCCTTAGTAATAAGGAAGATCAGGGAGGACAAAGCAAGAATCATACTGATTGCCCCATTCTGGCCCAGAAGGGCCTGGTTTTCATGGCTGAGGAAAATGTCACTCTGCGACCCCTGGGTTCTTCCAGATCTTCCGGACCTTCTCTTCCAGGGCCCAGTCAATCATTCACAAATAGCCGGACTCCATCTAACGGCGTGGAGTTTGAGAGGTCATTATTAAATGATAAAGGGTTCTCTGACAATCTCATTAATACCCTGCTTAATAGCAGGAAGATAGTCACAACAAAAATTTTCGCTAAGACCTGGGAAAAATTTCTAGCCACTGCTAACCTCGGGACTGAGGGGGAAATCCCTATAGGGCAGATTTTAGAATTCCTGCAGAAAGATCTAGGATCTAGCCACTAGTACCCTGAAAGTACAGGTATCAGCCCTCGGTGCCCTGTTCAACTGCGAGATTGCAAAAAATTACTGGATATCCAGATTTATCAAAGCGACAGATAGAACGAGACTGTCATGGTATAGGACATGGTTAATGTCCTGTCCATTCAGGGTTAACTTTTGCTGGCCTCCCTTTGGATCTGGGAGGGTATTTATACCCAGTCCAGAGGGAGATTCTCTGTCAGCTATACTTTCGTTGTGACTGTGTATTTGACCCCCCTGGTTTGCGTGTATACTGCTCTGCTTGTTTGATTCCCTGTATGACCCGGTCTGTTTGCTCACTCTGCTCTCTGTCTCACGTTTTGCTTATATTGTCTTCTCCGGTTCTGACCTCCTGGCTTGGCTATCAATACTCCGTTACAGTTTTGTCCCTATTGTACTGTCTATTGCCCGCTCTGGTTTACTGATCTATTGCTACGTCCTGACTATCCGTTCTGTCTAACCCTTTGGTACTGTCGTGCTATCTTGTGCTCTGATCTCGGCCTGTCCTGGTTTTCGTCCCTGTCTTTACCCCTTGGTAACTTTATCTCGTAGTTACCCTGCTAGGAGTTTTCCTGCAGTTCCTAGATCTCTGGAGCTTAGGCCACGCCCCAGCAGTCATCATTCATTACTGCTGCCTCTGAGAGAAGTGTGGCCGGCTCCGCCCCTTGGCAGTCACATGCTGCGGAAGGTCCTGTTACACAGAAACACACGTCTTCCCTGCTGCGGCTCTGCTTACAGGTATCTGGGGGCACAGTTGGTTTACTTAGGACACGTGCACTGGCTCAGTGAGCATGTGCAGTGCGGTGTCCTTGACATTATAGCTGACCATTACAGTCTTTCCCTGGTGGTGGGGTGTTAGCACATTATGTATCCGGTACGGGCTCTCACTGAACAGGTTAATGAGCTCTCCCAGCTTATGCAGAAACTGTCTATGGAGCAGCAAAATCTGGTTCAGTCGCATCAACAGGTACAGAGAGATGTGGCAGATGCTCTAATGGGGTCTGTTCCGTCGGGGTTCCAGGAGGGGGGCCCCACTGATGTATCTCTTGCGGACCCCGACCCCCCTGTAAAATTACCCGACAATTTTTCTGGAGATAAAAAATTGTTTAGGGTTTTTAAGGAGGGATGCAAGTTGTTTTTTGAATTGCGTCCCGGACCTCTGGAAATGAAAGGCAGAGGGTGGGGATCGTAATGTCCTTATTAAGGGGGGCTCGCAAGCATGGGCTTTCTCTCTTCCTCTGCTCCTGAACGTATGTCTGTGAACCTGTTCTTTGAGGCTCTGGGGCACATTTATGATGAGCCTGATAGAGTGCGTCTGGCTGAGGATATGGTGATGAGTGTGACACAGAGGAGGAACTCTGCTGAATGGTTCTGCTCAGAGTTCAGACGTTGGACCGCGGAAGTATCCTGGAATGATGCCGCCCTGATGGGGTTGTTCCGCAGGGGCCTATCTGACCGTCTGCAGGACGCTCTGGCATTACATCCTCCTCCCGATACTCTGGAGGATGCCATGATGCAGGCGGTCCGTATGGACCGGAGACTCCGTGCTAGGGGAATGATGCAACAAGAGACTCCCTTGTACTCCAAATTGTGTTATACCGCACCCGCATCTGAGCCCATGGAGATGGAGGCTGTCTCAGGAAAGGAACGAGAGAGAAGACACTGTAAAGACAACCGTCTATGCTTTTACTGTGGAGCCTCTGGACATTGGAAAAGGGACTGTCCTTCCTGCCCTTCTTCTGTAAAATCATCAGGAAAACGACTGAGTCTGGGCAACAATCGTGGAGGTTGCCCAGACTCCCAGGTACATTTTTTTTCGCTTGCTAAAATGGTGCTCCAGGTTGAATTGGAACTTGCTGGCGGTTCTATTATGACCACCGCCTTTGTTGACTGTGGTTCCTCCATTAATCTGATTGATGCCCAATTTGTGACTCTTAATAAGATAGGGACAGTCAGGTTGAAAGATCCTGTTAAAATTGTGGCGGTGGATTCATCCCCTCTTGCCCGGGATGGAATTTGTTTTATGTCTGAAGTTTTTTCTATGAAAGTGGGTTCCACTCACGTGGAAAAATTAAGTTGCTTTATTCTGAATAATCTGCCTGCAGGACTGGTATTGGGGATGCCCTGGCTGCAACGCCACAATCCTCTCATTGATTGGGCAAAAGGGGAGATCACCCAATGGGGATGTAATAATAATGGTCTGTGTTGTAACTCCATTTCTCTTGTCAAACCTATAAAATCTGTATCTGTGTCGTCTGTCAGTCTGGAGGGTATTCCGGAGTACCTGAAAGACTTTGAATACGTATTTTCCGAAAGTGAGGCTGAGGCGCTCCCACCACATAGACCCTATGATTGCGCCATTGATTTGTTACCTGGAGCCAAATTACCCAAGGCTCGTTTGTTTAATTTGTCCGAGCCTGAGCACCAAGCCATGAAAGAGTACATCAAAGAAAGCCTTCGCAAAGGGCATATTCGGCCCTCGGTGTCACCCGTGGCAGCGGGGTTTTTCTTTGTAAAGAAAAAAGATGGTGGGTTGCGACCGTGTCTCGACTTTCGGGAACTGAACAAAATTACCGTTAAGAACACGTACCCTCTCCCGTTGATTCCCGATCTATGCAATCAACTCACGGGGGCCAAATGGTTTTCTAAGCTCGATCTACGAGGAGCTTATAACCTTATAAGGATCCGGGAGGGGGACGAATGGAAAACAGCATTCCTGACAACTGAGGGGCTATTTGAAAACCTGGTTATGCCCTTCGGTCTCACTAATGCCCCTGCTGTTTTTCAGAACTTCATCAATGTTGTTTTTTCTGATTTAATTGGACGTTATGTAGTCATTTACCTGGATGACATTCTGATATACTCAGAAGACAGTCAGTCACACTTGCATCATTTACGTGCGGTTCTTATGAGACTCCGGGAGAACCATTTGTATGCTAAGCTGGAGAAGTGTTTATTTTTTATGCAAGAACTGTCTTTTCTGGGTGTAATTGTATCCGGGGAGGGATTCCGCATGGATCCAGGGAAGGTTCAGGCCATTACAGATTGGGTGCAGCCTCATGATCTGAAGGGGTTGCAACGATTTTTGGGCTTCGCTAACTATTATAGGAAGTTCATTAAAGGGTTTTCACAGGTAGTGAAACCTTTGACGGACCTCACTCTTAAGGGGGCAGAGGTAAAAAATTGGTCCGTGGCCGCAAAAAATTCCTTCCTTACATTGAAGAAATGCTTTACTTCAGCCCCTGTGTTGGTACAACCCGATTCATCAAGACCTTTTATCGTGGAGGTCGACGCTTCGGAAGTGGGGGTGGGGGCAGTGTTGTCTCAGGGCCCCTCTACCCTGACTAATCTTAAACCCTGTGCCTTTTTCTCTAAAAAGTTCTCTTCGGCAGAGAGAAACTATGATGTCGGCAACAGGGAATTGTTAGCGGTCAAACTGGCCTTTGAAGAATGGAGGCATTTTTTGGAGGGGGCCGCTCATCCCATTACGGTCATCACTGATCATAGAACCTGGCCTATATTGAGTCCGCTAGAGATTGACCCCCAGACAGGCTCGGTGGGCACTTTTTTTTTCTCACTTTCATTTTACCATCACATTCCGACCAGGGTCTAAAAATGTAAAGGCAGATGCCTTAGCCCGAAGTTTTGATTCTGTGTCCCCTCCAGAACCTCCTTTCTCCATTCTTCAACCGGGAGTGGTTGTAGCCGAAATCTCCTCTGAGTTACAGAGAGAGATTCTGGAAGCACAAGCACAAGCTCCCAGGAATAAACCCCAGGTAAATTGTTTGTACCCGAACAGCTCCGTCTCACACTCCTGCAAGAATTTCATGATTCTGTGTTAAGTGCACACCCTGGTATTGCAGCTACCAGGGGGGCAGTGGCTAGAGGTTTTTGGTGGCCCTCTATGGGTACTGATATAAAAAATTTTGTTAATACTTGTGGGGTGTGCGCTCGCTCTAAAAGCTCTCAGGTCCGGCCGGCCGGGGAATTGGTGCCTTTGCCAATTCCGGATAAACCATGGACACACCTGTCCATGGACTTTATCACTAATCTTCCCTCATCCAAGGGCAATTCAGTGGTATGGGTAGTGGTTGATAGATTTTCTAAGCAAGCCCACTTTGTGCCGTTACCCGCGTTGCCGTCTGCTGAAACCTTGGCCCGTTTGTTTATACAGCACATAGTTCGGTTGCATGGAGTGCCTGTGAATGTGGTGTCGGACAGGGGTGTGCAGTTTGTGGCCAGGTTTTGGAGAGCGTTCTGTAAGAAGTTGGGGTCACATTATCATTCTCCTCTGCCTATCACCCGGAATCCAACGGACAGACTGAACGCACCAATCAGTCGTTGGAGCAGATTCTGAGATGCCTGGCCTCCTCCAGACAGGAAGATTGGTGTGAGGTTTTACCCATGGCAGAATTTGCGTTCAACTGTCGTATCAATCAGTCTACCGGAAAGTCTCCTTTTCAGGTCAATTATGGGTTTGTTCCGCAGTTTGGGGAATTTTCCCGTATGGATTCTGGTTGTCCTGGTGCCAAGGGGATGGTTCAACAGTTAAAAAACCTTTGGAGGGAGGTGCAGGGGAACATCTCCAAAGCCCAGAAGAAGTACAAACATTTTGCGGACAGGAGGAGGGGGTTGGGTCCTGTGTTGACAGTGGGGGAAAAGGTCTGGTTGTCCACCCGTAACATCAAACTTAAGATACCCTCTATGAAGCTGGGCCCCAAATTTATTGGCCCATACAAGATTGTAGAGGTGATCAATCCAGTGGCGTACAGGCTTCAGTTGCCCACCTCCTTCAAAATATCTAACGTCTTCCACAGGTCCCTATTAAAACCTGTGGGGACGGTTAGAGAAGATCCCTCATCCGTGGTTCCACCAGTATTGGTAGAGGGTCAACTGGAGTACGAGGTAGGGCGCATCATTGATTCGCGGTGGGTGCGCCGGAGACTTCAGTACCTTATTCATTGGAAGGGATACTCCATTGAAGATCGGTCATGGGTTCCGGCCAGTTTGGTACATGCCGATCGACTGGTACAGGCTTTTCATGCCAGATATCCTGAGAGGCCTGGGGGTCCAGTGGCCCCCCATTAAGGGGGGGGTACTGTCATGGTATAGGACATGGTTAATGTCCTGTCCATTCAGGGTTAACTTTTGCTGGCCTCCCTTTGGATCTGGGAGGGTATTTACACCCAGTCCAGAGGGAGATTCTCTGTCAGCTATACTTTCGTTGTGACTGTGTATTTGACCCCCCTGGTTTGCGTGTATACTGCTCTGCTTGTTTGATTCCCGTGTATGACCCGGTCTGTTTGCTCACTCTGCTCTCTGTCTCACGTTTTGCTTATATTGTCTTCTCCGGTTCTGACCTCCTGGCTTGGCTATCGATACTCCGTTTTGTCCCTATTGTACTGTCTATTGCCCGCTCTGGTTTACTGATCTGTTGCTACGTCCTGACTATCCGTTCTGTCTAACCCTTTGGTACTGTCGTGCTATCTTGTGCTCTGATCTCGGCCTGTCCTGGTTTTCGTCCCTGTCTTTGCCCCTTGGAAACTTTATCTCGTAGTTACCCTGCTAGGAGTTTTCCTGCAGTTCCTAGATCTCTGGAGCTTAGGCCACGCCCCAGCAGTCATGTGCTGCAGGTCCTGTTAGTCTGCAGTACACATCATTCATTACTGCTGCCTCTGAGAGAAGTGTGGCCGGCTCCGCCCCTTGGCAGTCACATGCTGCGGAAGGTCCTGTTATACAGAAACACACGTCTTCCCTGCTGCGGCTCTGCTTACAGGTATCTGGGGGCACAGTTGGTTTACTTAGGACACGTGCACTGGCTCAGTGAGCATGTGCAGTGCGGTGTCCTTGACAAAGACCTATACAAAGAACAAGGTATGCACCATGGGACTTAAACCTAGTCCTTACGGCTTTGACAGAGGCTCCGTTTGAACCTATGGTGTCCGCCACAATTAAGAATCTGTCTCTCAAGTTAGCCTTCCTGGTAGCCATCACGTCTGCGCGAAGGATAGGAGATATAAAATCTCTCTCTAGGGACCCTCCTTACACACAGATTATGGAAGACAGGGTAATAATTAGACCGGACCCTGCCTATTTACCCAAGGACGCCTCTCGGTTCCATAGAACACAGGAAATAGTCCTCCCCTCCTTCCTTCCTAACCCCACTAACCAGAAAGAGGAGAAACTCCATACCCTAGATGTCAGGAGGTGTTTATTACATTATCTGTCAGTCACTGATCCATGGAAGAAGGGCAGCGCCTTGTTTATATGTTTTCAGGGTGAGAGGAAGGGCTTTAGAGTTTCCAAATGCACATTAGCAAGGTGGATTAGGGAGGCTATTTCTCTAGCTTACTCAGCAGGTGGCGGTCCGGCTCCACAGAATCTGAGGGCGCATTCCACTTGAGCCATGGCAACTTCTTGGGTGCAAAGATCTGGAGTATCCATCCACCAAATATGTAAGGCGGCCACATGGTCTTCTCCTAACACCTTTTTTAATCATTATAGATTAGACATGGGTGCCTCCTCGGATCTCTCCTTCGGGTTAAGGGTGCTGCAGGCTGTAGTCCCTCCCTAGAATAGTGTTACATCTCTGTAATTCTCTCGTGGTGCTGTCATGGTAGTCCGAATAAAGTATTAAGTTACTTACCGGTAACGGTATTTTTCGAAAGACCATGACAGCACCCTTAGTTCCCTCCCTTGCACGGGTATCAAATACTCCCTTTAATTATAAAGTCCATGTAGACTAGGCTGTTTAGAGTTTGTATATAATTTATGTGTCATTAACCATGGGGGTCCTCTCGACTCTGTAATCCAACTGATGCGTGTGAGGGAGCCGCCCTTTTTGTATCTGTAGGTTTCCTGTTCCCGAAGGGCAGATCCCCTTTCTCGTGGTGCTGTCATGGTCTTCCGAAAAATACCGTTACCGGTAAGTAACTTAATACTTTCAGGATCCCAAAGTTGAGCTTTGCTTCCACCTCAGAAGCATGAACACAGGTCACCAATACAAGACAAATGTCCATGACAAAATACACATATAAATGTAACAGCGGAGGGAGGTGAATTGGTCTGGAATAATGTACCTAAGGGCCCCGTCACACATAGCGACTCACCAGCGATCCCGAAAACGATATGAACTTGTCAGGATCGCTGGTGTGTCGCTACATGATCGCTGGTGAGCTGCCAAACAGGCAGATCTCAGCAGCGATCAGGACAGCGACTATGCGGGTAACAAGCGATGCACGTTAGATACCAGCGCGCTGGTGCAGGGAGCTTGTAACCAAGGTACATATCGGGTTTCTAGGCGCCGAGCGGCACCTAGAAACCCGATGTGTACCTTGGTTACCAGCTTCAGCTCGCTGATCGCTGGTCTCCCGCCTGCCACACGCAGCGATGCGTGCTGGCCAGCAGGAGACCAATGATCAAAAAAATGTCCAGGACATTCAGCGACTATCAGCGATACCCAGCAGGGGGGCTGATCGTCACACACAGCAATATCGCTGGGGAGATCGCTGTTGAGTCACAAAACTTGTGACTCAGCAGTAATCTCGCTAGCGATCTCGCTATGTGAGACAGGGGCTTAAAGCCCCCGTCTCACATAGCGATATCGCTAGCGAGATCGGTGCTGAGTCACTAGTTTTGTGACGCAGCAGCGAGCTCACCAGCGATATCGCTGTGTGTGACATTCAGCGACGATCAGCCCCCCTGCCGGGTATCGCTGATCGTCGCTGAAATGTCAGGACATTTTTTTGATCGCTGGTCTCCCGCTGAAAGGCACGCATCGCTGCATGTGACAGGCGGGAGACCAGCGATCCGCTGGTAACCAAGGTACACAGCGGGTTTCCAGGCGCGGGGCTGTGCCTAGAAACCCGCTGTGTACCTTGGATACCAGCTCCCTGATGCAGGGAGCTGGTAACCAAGGTACACAGTTGGTTTCCAGGCTCCGCGCAGTGCCTGGAAACCTGATGTGTACCTTGGTTACCAGCTCCCTGCATCAGGGCGCTGGTATCCAAGGTACACTGCGGGTAACTAAGCGATGTTACCCGCAGTGTCGCTTGTACTGATCGCTGCCTGAGCTGCCTGTTTGGCAGCTCAGCAGCGATAATGTAGCGATGCACCAGCGATCCTGATCGTTGTCGGGATCGCTGGTGTATCGCTATGTGAGACCCAGCCTTAAGACACTGGCAGTGCATCCTGTTTGTATGGTACTGTGTAACTTTCACACTTTGTTCAACCACTGAGTTGCTCAGGCATTGTTCAATCTCGCCACAGCCACAGGCATTGTTCAGTCTCACACCCTGGTTGGCCTATATTTGCTTTTTTACACATCACTAATTTAATTAAAATGTACTAATCCCAACTGCCATCTCAGGTGACCAAGACAAGATGGTAAACCTGGAAAAATCACAAAACTAAATGGACTTCATATACTGCTGTGCTTTTTTTTCATTACCCATTGCTTTCAATGGGTGAAAAACGCTGAAAGAAGTGACATGCTCTATGTCGAAAAAAACATGCAAAACACAAAATACTGATGGCAAAAAAACAATGTGTGTGCATGGGATTTCTGAAATCTCATAGGCTTTGCTGGTACTGTAAAAAGCAGCTGAAAATTAGAATAAAAAAAGCAGCAAAAACGCCTAGTGTGAACTTAGCCTAAATCAGGAAAACCCCTGTAAAGTATTAAACTCAAAATCATAAGTTATCTCCTGTCTAGTGGATAGTGAACAACTTACTGCTGGGACCTGCAGCGATCTCTTGAACCAGAATGTGCAGAATACTGACTTGGTAGTCAACCTCCCCTCCATTCATTGTGACTACTGGATAAAGCCAGTAGACATATGTGTGGTTTTTGAAGACTGAAATATTTTAACCCCTTAACCCCCTGAGCTTTTTTCGGTTTTGCGTTTTCGTTTTTTGCTCCCCTTCTTACCAGAGCCATAACTTTTTTATTTTTCAGTTAATATGGCCGTGTGATGGCTTGTTTTTTGCAGAACAAGTTGTACTTTTGAACGACACCCTTGGTTTTACCATGTCGTGTACTACAAAATGGGAAAAAAAAAATTCCAAGTGCGGTGAAATTGCAAAAAAAAAATGCAATCCCACACTTGTTTTTTGTTTGGCTTTTTTGCCAGATTCACTAAATGCTAAAACTGGCCTGCCATTATGATTCTCCAGGTCATTACGAGTTCATAAACACCAAACATGTCTAAGTTCTTTTTTATCTAAGTGGTGAAAAAAAATTCCAAACTTTTGTTAAAAAAAAAAAATTGTCGATACCCGTAGCGTCTCTATTTTTCATTATCTCGGGTTGGGTGAGGGCTTTTTTTTACCTGCCGAACTGACATTATTTATGATACCATTTTGGTGCAGATACGATCTTTTGATCGCCTGTTATTGCATTTTAATGCAATGTCACGGCGACCAAAAAAACGTAACTATGGCGTTTTGACTTCTTTTCTCGCTACGCCATTTAGCGATCAGGTTAATCCTTTTTTTTTTATTGATAGATCAGGGGATTCTGAACGCGGCAATACCAAATATGTGTATGTTTGATTTTTTTTATTGTTTTATTTTGAATGGGGCGATAGGAGGGTGATTTGAACTTTTATATTTTTAAAAACATTTTTTTTTACTTTTGGCATGCTTCAATAGTCTCCATGGGAGACTGGAAGCTGCCATAACCCTATCGGCTCTGCTACACCTCTATGTAGTAGAACTACTCACTTGCTATGAGCGCCGACCACTGGGTGGCGCTCACAGCAAGCTGGCACTGACTACCATAGAGGTCTCCATGAGACCTCCGGTTGTCATGCCAACACACCGGTGACCCGCGATCACGTGAAGCAGGTCACCAGTGGGCAGATTTCTGGCGCGATTGCCGGAAACGCTTGTTAAGTTAAATGCCACTGTCAGAGTTTGACAGCGGAATTTAACGGGTTAATAGTCGCGGGTGGATCACGATTCCACCCGCAGCTATTGCGGGCACATGTCAGCTGTTCAAAACAGCTGACTTGTCCTGGGAAAGATGTGGGCTCACTGCTGGAGCCCACATCAAAGGGAGGGAGTCCGACATCGGTGTACTGTTACGTCCGATGTCGGAAAAGGGTTAAACCATCGGCGTACTATTAAATCCGATGTCAGAAAGGGGTTAATGAGATACTAGATGCTTTTGATATCTTTTTAGGTCACATATTATTTTAAAGTGTAACTGTAGATTCAGGAGAACTTGCGGCATGATGTCTGTGTCTGTCTCTTGATCGTCCTCTTTCTCCACACACCCCTCCATAGAACTTTATGAGCATCAGCTGTTATCCCCTATCTCAGTAATGGGAAAGTTTGTCTTCACTGAATATAGATTTTACCCATGAAGTGAGAGTGAACGATCAGTCCAGGAGGAGAAAGAAGCAAATTTTTCTGATAAGATATTTTACAAAGTATCTTATTTTCCCATGTGCTATTGATTTATGTAATAAAAATGAAAATTATAGATACGGTTTAAATAAATGAAAGTAAGTTGATGCCATGTGTGTTAAGAATTTACAATTATTTTAATTTTTTATACATGGGAATAATCCATGATGTATTGTTTTAGGAATCTGGATGATGTATTTGACCTAAGGTATTTTCTAACCGTTCCATACGATGAATGTAAGAAGAGGAGAAGGTATGTATAACATTCCACCACCACTGCCTTTATCGTCACAATCATATTCTGAAATGTGTGGACAGCTTATTTCACATGAGAATGGAGAGCTGATTTGCAGCACATTAGGAAATGCTTTTTGAACTCTCTGATGCTAAATCAATACATTCCACTATTGTAGTAATATCACGTAGATAGCTACATATTAACTGCTCCAAAAAAGTCTTATCAATTTCAGTTATCCAGCTCATCTCGGGAAGTTATCACCTATATCCCAAAAAAACTGGGCTCTGAAATTCTCTATTTGAAACACTGAGCCGATCTTTCTTCAAGACAACCTGTCACCTTGGAAAGCACTACATACCTGCATTCAAGACCGCCATCAGGGCATTACTACCTTTACTGGTGTATAGGGCCGAATGAGCAGAAAGAGGGGGGGCCGGGTCACCGGACCCCAAGGGCAGGATCGGCTAATTCAGTAACTGAATGTGCATCCTCGGAGTCACTCCCAATTAAAATCTATTGACGTCGGCATCCTCCACAGCAGTACTTAACAACTGCCAGCCAATCAGAAGATGGCAGCTGATGTCGGCATGCACGTCACCGGCCTATGAGTTCACTGCTATGTGCTGGCGTGTCCGCTCCTCATATGTATGAGGAAGAGGACGCCACTGGACCACGGCCAGTTAAGAAGAAACTTTAGATTTTTTTTTTTTTTGTATGGAGCCAAGATTGGAGATCATATAGGCCTTGGGGGCAGGATGGGAGGATATATGGGTCCTGGGGGCAGGATGGAGACACATGGGGCCAGGATGGGAGTCATATGGGGCCAGGATGGGACAACATATGGGGCTGTTATTCAACAGCGATCACATAGAAAAGAAAAAAAATGTGCCTGCTATTCAAAACATTTCTCTCTCTTCTGACATGATATACATATCAGAGAGAGAGAAATTAGGTCCCCAATCACTCCCCACCCCCCCATACCTCCACCATCCCTGGTCCCTCTAGTTCTGTCCCCCATCGCTCCGCCAACTCTTCCTGAAAAACAAAATAGTGGGGGCATGCGCAGTGTGCCCGCTGAGATTTGCCAGCCGGCAACAGCAGGGATTTTTCCTATTGGTTCATTTTCACTTTGATAGACCCTATCGCAGTGATCAAAAGCAAATAATTAGTTTCCCCCCCCCCCTGAGACATCCCCTTAGATTACATTTTTTTTATTTTATAATTTTTATTTCTTTCATTCTTTGCCATTAGGGTTAGGTTTGGGGTTAGGCTAGAGTTAGGGTTAGTCTAGTGTTAGGGATGAGGTTAGGCTAGGGTTAGAGTTAAGGGTATGCTACACTAAGCGAGATAGCTAGCGAGATCGCTAACGAGATCGCTACTGCGTCACCATTTATGACGCAGTAGCGATCTCGTTAGCGACTTAGCTGTGTGTGCCATGTAGCAGCGATGTGGCCCCTGCTGAGATGTCGCTGATCGCTTATGAACGTTCTGAGTCGTTTTATGGTCGTTGGTGTCCCGCTGGTGAGCCTGAATCGCTGAGTGTGACACCCTTTATGAACGACTTCACCAGCGTCGCAGGTGGGACTAGGTTTTTCTAACGACCGCAGAGGTTGTTATACAGATCGCTGATGAGTTGTGTTTGGAATCACAGATTGCTGATGAGTTGTGTTTGGAATCTAAGGGCTCATACTCATTGGCGCCGAAAACGGATGATATATCAGACAAAAAAAAAATCGGATTCAAATCTGACCAATGTTATTCAATAGGTGAGTTCTCATTTGCGATTTTTTTCTCATCAGAAATTGGTGTGAGAAAAAAATTCTCGCATGTTGCGATTTGATGCGATTTTGGGATGATAATCGCCAATGCAAGTCAATGGGTGCGATTAAAAAACGCACAGCACTCGCACCATATAAGTGCTGTCCGATTTATACGCACCAGTCTCCTTTGAAAAGCCGGCAATTCATCCCCGGCTACTGTAAAATCACACTGACAGCTCACAAAACACTAGATACGTACACATAGAATACATATATATATATATATATATATATATATATATATATATACACATGTCATTGTAACACATACATATATATATATTTATAGTTCATACACTTCTACATACTGTAATAGCTGCTAATTCAATTGCCGGCTTTTGTGAAATCACAAAAGCCGACATGAAATGATACATTGTTTAGACACAGTTAACCATGTCATTTCATGTATTTTGATATATGGTTTTAACTTACAATTACATAAGTGTATGTGTGCAAAATTTCAGACATGTAGGGGTTAATTAAAGGTGTAAATTCGTTGAAAAAAAATGCGTGGGCTCCCGCTGTATTTTCTCCACCAGACAGACAAAGCCAGCGAGTGGGGGCAGATAATAATAGCCTAGGGAGGGTACATTTTTTTTGTGCCCCCCCTGGCTACTAACATCTGCCCCCAGACACCCCAGAAAGGGCAAATCTCTAATTAGATTTGCCCTTTCTGGCACTTTGCCCGTCTATTCCCATTGCCCTGTAGCGGTGGCGAATGGGTTAATAAGGGGTTAAAGCCACCTTGCAATTGAAAGGTCACTTTAAGCCAGGTTAATAATTGAGAGCTGTCAATTAGACAACTATCAATTATTAATCCTATTGTATGAAAGAAAAATCAAACACACACACTTTAATAAAAAAGAAGTTTAATGAAATAATCACACAGTTTTTGACCATATTTTATTTTCCTGCTAAAACCATTTCCTGTAATAAAAATAAAATAAAAAAGCAAAATTATTCTTACCAATCCGATGCACAGTCAGGTCCCACGTTGTAATCCATCAGAAAGGGTTAACAGGTTACAGATAGCAGGGAGCTAATGCTGCCTTCTGAGCTGTAACACCCTGAATGAATAAGTTCCTCTACCAGCCAAAGGAGAGGAAGTGATTAATGAGTGGAGTTTAATTGATTTATTGCCACTTTCACTTCAGTGACCTGACCTAAAGTGAAAGTGGGACACAATCAATTAAGCTTCATTCATTAATCACATCCTCTCCTGTCGCCAGGAGAGGAACTTATTCATTCAGGAGCTTTCAGCTGAGCATGCAGCATTACTTGCACTGCTTGGCTCAAAGCTAGTTAACCCTTTGTGAAGGATTACAGCGTGGGACGTGACAGATCGCCAGATAGGTAAGAATAATGTTGTTTTTATTATTTTTTCTTTATTTTAGGAGATCAAAGGCTTCGCACGGATTAAGAGTAAAATAAAATATGGTCAAAAAAATGTATTTTTATTTCATTAAAATTATTTATTCTTAATGTGTGTGTGTTTTTTTATTTACTTCAATAGGATTAGTAATTGATAGTTGTCTAATTGACAGCTCTCAATTATTAACCTGGCTTAGAGTCACCTTTCAATTGCAAGGTGGCTTTAACCCCTTATTAACCCATTCGCCACCGCTACAGGGCAATGGGAATAGACGGGCAAAGTGCCAGAAAGGGCAAATCTAATTAGAGATTTGCCCTTTCTGGGGTGTCTGGGGGCAGATGTTAGTAGCCAGGGGGGGCACAAAAAAATGTACCCTCCCTAGGCTATTATTATCTGCCCCCACTCGCTGGCTTTGTCTGTCTGGTGGAGAAAATACAGCGGGAGCCCACGCATTTTTTTTCAACGAATTTACACCTTTAATTAACCCCTACATGTCTGAAATTTTGCACACATATACTTATGTAATTGTAAGTTAAAACCATATATCAAAATACATGAAATGACATGGTTAACTGTGTGGAAACAATGTATCATTTCATGTCGGCTTCTGTGATTTCACAAAAGCCGGCAATTGAATTAGCGGCTATTACAGTATGTAGAAGTGTATGAACTATAAATATATGTATATATATATGTCACAATGACATATATATATATATATATATATATATATGTATTCTATGTGTGTATATGTATTGTGTCTATTCTTTATTAAAGCTGTCAGTGTGATTTTACAGTATAGCCAGGGATGAATTAGCGGCTATTATACTATGTAGAAGTGTATGACCTATATATATATATATATATAATTATTTGCTTTTTGTGTACATTTTTTTTTTGACAATGTGATTTTTACATGACTTTTTACATAGAGATAACTGCTCTATGTAAAACTTCATGTTAAAATCGCATTGCATACAGATGGAAAACTGATGGAAAACTGATGGAAAACGCATGGTGCAATTTAAAATCGCATCAAAATCGCATGCCTTTTTACAACAAATGTACCGTTTTTTTCCTGCAGAAAACGGACTGATTTTTTTCCAGCCAGTGAGTATGAGCCCTTACTAGCGATCACATAGCGATCGCACTAGCGATCTCTCCAGGTTAAGTCGTCGTGATCGCTAGTGTGATCGCTAAGTGTGGCAGTGCCTTTAGGCTAGGGTTAGCATTGGGATTAAGGGGTTTTCAAAAGTAAAAAAAAAAATTATGACGATATGTTGAGCGCAAGTGATCGCTACTCGAGTTTGCATCGGGGTCGCTCGAGCACCCGCGATACTAGGTGCATACATGATCACCAGATGCAAAATAACACTAATGATGTAATGATGACATATTCAATATGACAGCCTAATGTTATCAAATTCTGTGTAGTAGGTTTGGGTTAAAAATCCTCACTATACCCCTGGATAGAATCCTTGAGGGGTGTAGTTTCCAAAATGGGGTCATTTGTGGGAGGCTTCCACTCTTTAGGCACATCAGGGACTCTCCAAATGTGACATGGCATCTGCTAATGATTCCAGACATTTTTGTGTTCAAAAAGTCAAATGTTGTTCCTTTCTGAGCCCTGCTGTGCAACCAAATAGTAGTCTTCCCCCACATATGAGGAATCGGTGTACTCAGGAGAAATTGCACAACAACTTTTAAGGTCCATTTTCTCATGTTACCTTTGTGAAATTGTGGGCTAACGCTAAATTTTTGTGAAAAAAGTAAAATCTTCATTTCTTCCTTCCTCATTCCATTAATTCTTGTAAGGCCGGGATCACACATGCGAGTAAGTCGTCCGACCCTCTCATGTGAAATCCCAGCTCTGGCTCCGGCACTCAGGAGTGGAGCGCGCGGCTGCATGTAGTTATATGCAGCCGTTCGCTCCACTCCCGAGTGCCGGCGCCAGAGCTGGGATTTCACATGCGAGAGTCGGACGACTTACTCGCATGTGTGATCCCGGCCTAAAGCACCTGATAGGTTAATAAACTTCTTGAATGTGTTTTTGAGGACTTTGAGGGGTGCAGTTTTTAGAATGGTGTCACTTTTGAGTATTTTCTGTATTAATGACCCCTCAAAGTCACTTCAAATGTGATATGGTCCCTAAAAAAATTTGGTTTTGTAAATTTTGTTGTAAAAATGAAAAATCACTGGTTAATTTTTAACCCTTATAACTTCCTAATGAAAAAATTATTTAAAAAATTGTGCTGATGTAACAGACGTGTGGAAAATATTATTTATTAACTATTTTGCCTGACATAACTCTCTGGTTTAAGGGCATAACAATGTTAAGTTTGTAAATTGCGAAATTTTAATTTTTTTTGTCAAGTTTTTTCGATTATTTCATAAATATGCGCAAATCATATCGACCAAAATTTACCACTAGCATGAATTACATGGTCATTGTCGGATAAGATTTTGCCGCCGGCAGCTTGGCTTACGTCATAGCTCAGCCCCAGCTGTCACTGCCAGGAACGGTGCCTGCACTGCCCCTGGCTTTTTAACCCTCTAAATGACACGATCGATATAGATCGCAAAATTTAGTAGGCTAGGAGAGGGAAGGAGCTCCCTCGCCTGTCCGATCGGTGACCCCACGACATCATCACGAGTGCCTGATTGTTGTCATGACGACTATCGGCTCTGCCAGGTACGATAGATTGTTTAGACAATGCCAGGAGCATAGCCTAAGAGGCTTCTGTCAGTGCAGCACTGCTAAGTATAATGCTTTGCAATGCATTATACCAGTGATCAGAGTAATAAAAGGGTTCGGTCGAACTGTGGTCCAAAGTTCGGTTGACTTGAACTTGACCCCAAACCTCATAGAAGCCAAAGGGGACCCAAAGTTTTGTGCTGCAATATGGTGGTAGTAAGGGGTAAAGGGCTGTAAAAGGAAGCAAAATGGGTGTAAGATCAGGACAATTCACAGCAAACAAATGTAGACAGGGAAATGACTTAAAATAAAATAGAATAAAAAAAAAATAATAATAATCTTGCACCATGAGGCAGAGGTCCAAGTGGAGGAGGAGGAGGTGGACGTGGAAGAGGTGGAGGAGGAGGTAGCCAAAACTGTTTTTGTGTTCTTTTGTTTTTTTTTAGGGGAATTACTTTAAATAACAGAGCAAAAAATAGTCTTGAGCCAGGAGGCAGAGGTCCAAGTGGAAGAGTGGGTTGAGGAGGAGGTGGACGTGGCGTGAAGGTGGAAAAGGCAAACAAGGAGGTAGAAAACACTTTTTTTGTTTCTGTTTTTTTCTAACATTGGGAATGGCAAATCAAACAAACAATTTGCTGTGAAGTTTAACAATAGCTGGGTGCGACTGGTATACTTTTCTAGGCAGCCAAGAGTATGGACAAGTCCTGTGGGATCCAAGCCTGGTTCATTTTAATGAATATGAGCTTGCCCACGTTGGCTGTGAACTGGTAAATGCAAATACACGTTCCTACAGTACACTTGTTGCAGGGCAAGCCAGCACCTCCAAGGTGTAAAGGGCAAGCTCAGGCCATGTGTTCAATTTGGAGACCCAGAAGTTAAATAGGGCAGACTCCTCACACAGTACGTCGAGACGTGTGGACACGTATTCTTCCACCATGTTGTTGAAGTGCTGCCTATCACGGGGAGGATTGCAAGAGAACTCACCAGTGCAATCTCCCGGAAGACGAGTGCAGAAGAAAGCTTCAGGCTCCTAGGAAAGCAGGGTGAGCAGGCAGGAGAGAGATGGTTTCAGGGCCTGAATCACCTGACAGTTGAGGGGCGTGGCTTCAGCTCCAGGGAGCTAGAAGCTGAGGGAAAACTCCTAGAAAGGTAACTACGGGACAAAGTTACCCAGGGGCACAGACAGAGACGTAAATCTGAACAAGCCAAGGTCAAAGCACGAGAAGACAGTACAGTACCAAGAATGAGACAGAACGGATAGTCGGGGACAGGCAGAGGTCAAAACGAAACAGACAGCGAAGGTACAGAAACAGAATCCAACAAGCAGTATCCAGAGATCAGACCGAGTCAAAACCAAAGTATCAGGCAAACCAGAACACAGCACAAACACACTCAGGGGTCAACACACTCTGCCAAGGGCGAAAGTATAACTGACAGGGATTGGAGCTTCCTAGGGCTATAAGAAGCTCTCCCCGAATCAAGGAGAGGCCACAATAATAAGCCCCAGGTGTGCAGGTAAGAGCTTGCACTGGGATCAAAACCTTAACCCCTAGCATGCAGGTCAACCCTGCACTGGGATCATGACACTGCCTCCTGCTAATACGGATCATATTAGATGGTGGTGCTGGATGTTGCAACGTGCTGAGGAAGGTTTTCAACATTTCAGCTAGGCTGACCCTCCCTTCCAAGTTGGTGCTGGTGCTCCAGCGGTGTTGGCAACTTCCTCTCCTCTTCTTCTGCTTCTACTGAGACCCTACTGTCAGGTGGGAATGCCATCAGTAATGCGTCTACCAGTGTGCGCACGTATTCCCGCATTTTCCGATCCCCCTAAGTGTAAGGAAGAATGTAAGTAAGAATGGTACGTTGTCCTTGTAGCGGGGATCCAGCAGGGTGGGCAAATCAGCACTGGTAACAATCCGGGCAACTCGATGGTCATTGCGCAGGCACATCAGCATGTATGTTAGGGTTCGAGTTCCCGCTGCTGCACAAGGGGAGTCTCGAACCAGTCCCACTGCAGTCCCCCATTCATCTCCGTCCGCAGTGGAGCCTGCTCAGCTTAGACGTCTCGCCCAGTCTAACAGTGTGCAGAGGATTACTGCTGCTCCTCCAGGCTCTGCTATTGTGGCCAGTACTGGTTAGCGGCGAGCAGACGTCTTTAGGACAAAGTCCTTGTTTTCACCTTCTGAGCATGCCCAGAGTGAGATCTCTCATTGGAGATCAGGGGTCACATGCTCAGGTACTGCAGCAGCTCCTATTGGTCCGCCAGGAAGGTCCTGTGACTACTGGTGTTCTGGAACAAGTTTCATTGGTCCTTGTTTCTGGCAGGTCCTGTAGCTGTTACTATAAAAGGGTAGCATGGCTGGGCCGCAATGCGCTAGTATCAATCGTCATATGCTTTGCGCCAGTGTGGTCATGCGTGTGTGTGGTTAGGGCCTGGCTGAAATAAGCCCCTAGAATACCAACTTAATCGGTGAGGAGTTTGGCATGCTAGCTGATCAGAGTCGGTGTCCTAGATGCCCTAGATTACCAGCATAACCGGTGAGGAGTTTGCCATATTCAGGGCCTGGCGTTGAGACGCCATAGATTGCGGGTGTCTCCTGCGAGGACATTAGCGCATGATCACGTTCTGTGTTCGCTTAGCAGTCAACTGTGTACCTGGGTGCCTGACAGGACCCAGAAGTTTGTCTCAGCGGCTCTGTGACATAACAGGGTTCGCTTTCAACGCTAGACAGCGCCCTAGCGTGTTTATTTTGCGACTCAGTGGTGTTAAGTGAGTTCGCACACATCGCCATATAGCGCTGCGGCACTCCTTCTAGCGGCTCTGCGGAATAACAGAGTTCGCACATATTGCCACAGCGCGTTACGCCGTTTATTTTGGCGACTCTGCGGGATAACAGAGTTCGCTTCTTGCGCCATTTTACTAGCAGCAGGCTCCGCCTGCACGGTGGACCCCGGGCTGCGAACGCACCTTTTTACATCATATATTTGGTGCGTTCCGCAGACCCTAACAATACTAGCGCCAGGGTCTGGCTAGTAAAATGGCGGATGACCAGCGTCTACTGCATACATCCAGCAGCTGGAGGGTATGTTGGCGGCTCTTGAGCGCACAACCTCAGCTATGGATGTTACCGCAGTCGCTGTTCAGGCTGCTAGCGTGGCTGCAGCCAGTTTGTCCTTTGCCACCTCTGCCACTACATTATTCCACCTCCCGCTTCCTGACAAGTTTGCCGGTGACAGCAAGCAATGTCGGGGATTCGTGAGTCAGTGCTGTATACAGCTCGAGCTTCTGGCTGCACGTTTCCCCACGATCGGGCACAAGTGGGTTTTGTACTGTCTCTACTCTCGGGCAGAGCATTGGAGTGGGCAACACCGCTGAGTGAGCGCGACGATCGTGTGGTGCGGATTGCTCCTCGGTTTTTGGAGGCTCTGAAAAAGGTCTTTTTAGGACCTCAGGTCACGCACGATACGGCACTCCAACTGCTGGCAATGTCACAGGGCTTGTCCATGGTCAGCCAGTTCTCAGTCCAATTTCAGACTTTGGCCTCTGAATTAGAGTGGCCAGATAAATTTTCTTATTCCAGTGTTCTGGAGAGGACTGGCAGACCATGTAAAGGACGCTTTGGCTACCAGGGAGATTCCTGCCACACTGGAGAAACTCATTTCTATATCTACCCGCATCGACCTCCGTTTTCACGAGAGGAGGTTAGAGCGGACCCAGTGTAGGCAGAGGTTTCGGCTGGCACCCACCTTTGCCAAACCTCTGGAATTTCCCGTTCGGGCGTCCGACTCCCCAGAAACCGTGGAGACTACTCGAGTGGGATCTAAGTCTCAGACCACTCGAGTATCCGTGGTCTGTAGAGTGTGTCAGCAGCCAGGACATTATGCCAACCGATGTCCCCAGTGAATGAGTAAACCAGGGTTCGACAAACCCGGGCGCCAGGTCGCCAGTGGCGCCTAGAAAATCATGCCTGGCGCCCGGGGGGAGCGCAGCCGGGTGTCAGCTGATTATCACAGCTGACACCCGGCACTATGTGTCAGGAGCGGTCACGGACCACTCCCGGCACATTAACCCCTGGCACACCGCGATCAAACATGATCGGTGCACCGGGGGCACAGGAGAGGATCGCGCAGGGAAGGGGCTCCCTGCGCGCTCCCCTGAGACCCTCAGAACAGCGCGATGTGTCGCGCTGTTCCGAGGGTCCCTCCTCCCTGCAGGACCCCGGATCCAAGATGGCGCCAGGGTCCATCCGGGTCCTGCAGGGAGGCGGCTTCCTCAGTGCCTGCTGTGCACACTGTCGCACCAGCGATCTGGTATTATACACTGTATAATACCATGTATAATATACAGTGATGTCCCATCCTGGGACACAAAAAGTAAAAAAAAAAAATAAAAAAAATCATAATAAAAAAAAAATATTCCCTAATAAATTCATTTATTCCTGAAAATAAAAAAAACCAAAACAATTAAAGTACACATATTTGGTATCGCCGCGTCCGTAACGACCCCCCCTATAAAACTAGAATGTTGCCTAAAATCTACCGTATATACTCATGTATAAGCCGACCCCCCCTAATTTTGCCACAAAAAACTGGGAAAACTATGCCCCCATATGATGCTCCACTGATTATGCCCCCCATATGCTCCAGATTATGCCCCCATATGCTCCAGATTATGCCCCATATGTTCCACAGCTTATGCCCCCATATGCTCCAGATTATGCCCCATATGTTCCACAGATTATGCCCCCATATGCTCCATATTATACCCCCATATGTTCCACAGCTTATGCCCCCATATGCTCCAGATTATGCACCCATATGCTTCACAGATTATGCCCCCATATGCTCCAGATTATGCCCCATATGTTCCACAGCTTATGCCCCCATATGCTCCATATTATGCCCCCATATTCCCCATAGTATAGGCCTCATCTGCTGCTGCAAAAAAAAAAAATGACATACTCACCTCTCGTCGCTGGGGGCCAGGTGCCGGTGTCCTGAGTAGGCGGTGACACCTGCGCGCTATGGGGGACAGGTGCCGGTGTCACCGCTCGCTCAGGACCCCGGCACCTGAGATATTTACCTGTCCTCTCTGCACCGCTGCACACTGCTCCCTCGGTCTGACTCCTCTGGCAGTGAATGATCTGGCAGGGGGCGGGGCGTGCACTAACGACGTCATCGCGCCCTCTGCCTGATCATTCACAGCCAGAGGAGTCAGACGAGGACACAGCGCGCAGCGGTGGAACGAGACAGGTAAATATCGCTATACTCACCCCTCCGCCGGCGCTTCTCCCGGCGCTCTATGCAGCGCTTCCTTCCTACAGCGGTCACATGGTACCGCTCATTAAAGTCATGAATATGTGCATATTCATGACTTTAATGAGCGGTGCCATGTGACCGCTGCAGGAAGGAGCCGGAGATCGTGGGAGAAGCAGGGGGGCTGCAGAGACGCGCCGGCGGAGGGGTGAGTATGATCCGAGACCCCCCGCGCCCCCTCCCCCGCCGACCCCCGTTTTTGACCCGCGTATAAGCTGAGAGGGGGACTTTCAGCCCTAAAAAATGGGCTGAAAATCTCGGCTTATACACGAGTATATACTGTAATATATCAAAATATAATATTTATTATCTTTAGAAGTTAAATGTTTATAACGTTTGTAATGTTTTTTTGTTAAATTAAAAACCAAGTTTGTTAAAAAAAAATTCTGGCTCCTAAATTTTTTGGCTGGCTCCTAGATTCTGAACAACTTTGTCGACCCCTGGAGTAAACGGTCATGTTCCGTGACCATGGGTGCAGGGTCATTAGACGCGAGGGATTTTGCTCCGAAAGTGCTCCTTAAAGGGTTAATCTCTCTACGTTCATCCACTCTTCCCGCCAAGCTTTGTGTGGTCTCTGGGGCAGAGGGGAATTTTATGTCCTCCTCCTTTGCCTCTCGCCATTCCATACCGCTGGTGACGCTCGCCGAGCCAATATCGGTGAGAGTGTTGAATGGAGCAATCCTGCCCTCACAAATCACCCACCAGGCTGTCTCTCTACCTCTGTCTATGTCTCCTTCACATCAGGAGAATATATCCCTTTTTGTTCTTCCTGAGGGAATAGATGAGGTTTTGTTGGGATTACCCTGGCTTCGCCACCACTCTCCCCATATTGAGTAGTCCTCTGGGAGAATACTGGGTTGGGGTGATCATTGCAGAGACAGATGTCTCAGAGAGGACGTTCAGGTTTCCACAACGGAGATACCCATAGATCTTGATTCTCTTCCCAAGGTTTATCGGTCATACGCGGACGTATTCTCCAAAAAGGCAGCGGAGACTCTTCCGCCTCATCGCCCCTATGACTGTCCTATAGACCTCTTGCCTGGAACGGAGCCCCTCGGGGAAGAGTGTATCCTCTCTCTCTTCCTGAGACGGAGGCCATGTCACAATACATCCAGGAAAATCTGGCAAGAGGGTTTATTAGGAAGTCAGTGTCACCAGCAGGGGCAGGATTTTTCTTTGTGCAGAAGAAGAATGGAGAATTACGACCGTGTATAGACTATAGGGGTCTTAACGCCATTACCGTTAAGAACAAATATCCTTTGCCCCTAATATCTGAGTTCTTTGATAGGCTCTGGGGAGCAAGGGTATTTACTATGCTGGATCTTCGTGGTGCCTATAACCTGATCCGCATCCGTGAGGGGGACGAATGGAAGACGGCGTTCAATACCAGAGATGGACATTATGAATATCTTGTGATGCCTTTCGGGCTCTGTAATGCTCCAGCTGTCTTCCAAGATTTCGTAAATGACATCTTCCGGGACATGCTTGCCACCTCTGTGGTAGTCTATCTGGATGACATTCTCATCTTTTCTCCAGATATGGACACCCACCGGAGAGATGTTTGCAGAGTCTTCGACCTCTTGCGGGCAAATTCCTTATATGCGAAGTTGGAGAAGTGTGTGTTTGAGCAGGAGTCTTTGCCATTCCTGGGCTATATCATCTCCACTCAGGGATTGGCTATGGATCCTGCCAAACTACAGGCTGTAATGGATTGGCAAGAACCCCACTCTCTTAAAGCGGTGCAGTGCTTTATGGGTTCATTAATTACTATCGCCAATTCATTCCCCACTTCTCTACTTTGGTTGCTCCCTTGGTAGCCCTCACCAAAAAAGGAGCCAATCCCAAATTGTCGGTCAGAGGAGGTCTCCAAGGCCTTTACTTCAATCAAGTCCCATTTTGCTAGCGCTCCTATCCTACATCGTCCCGAGGTTGATAAGCCTTTTATATTGGAGGTAGATGCCTCGTCCATTGGTGCTGGAGCAGTCCTTTTTCAAAAGGATGCTCAAGGTCGTAAACATCCTTGCTTCTTCTTCTCCAAGACCTTCACACCAGCGGAGAGGAATTATTCCATTGGGGATAGGGAGTTGCTAGCCATGAAGTTGGCCTTTTCCGAGTGGAGACATCTCCTGGAGGGGGGCTCGCTTTCCCTTCCAAGTGTTCACTGACCACAAAAATTTGGCCTATTTAAAGACCGCTCAGCGGCTAAATTCCCGTCAGGCCAGATGGTCCCTGTTCTTCTCCCGGTTCCATTTCACCCTCCATTTTCTCTCAGGGGAGAAGAACATTCGTGTTGATGCTCTGTCTCGCTCCGTGGTGTCCTCTGAGGAGGTGGAGGAGGAGCCTCGGCTGATTGTCCCCACAGAGAGCCTAAGAACTATGGCCCGGTTTCGCTTGAGTCTGTGCCTCCGGGCAAGACTTTTGTGCCCATCAATTTGCGACCGGAGGTACTCTCTTGGGCACACTCGTCCAGGGTGGGTGGACATTTTGGGGTAAAGAGGACATCTGAGTTGCTGGCGAGAACATACTGGTGGCCACATATGGTCCGTGACGTCAGGGAATACGTTCAGGCGTGCGTCTCCTGCGCCAAGAATAAGTCCCCTCGACAACGGCCAGCTGAGTTACTCTTTCCTTTACCGGTGGCAGAGAGGCCCTGGGAGATGGTCGGGATGGATTTTGTGGTGGGCTTACCCAAGTCTCGGGGCTGCACCATCATCTGGGTGATAACCAACCACTTCTCCAAAATGGTGCACTTGGTGCCGTTACCACGGTTACCGTCTGCACGGGCCTTGGCAGCATTATTCATTAGGCATATTTTCTGTCTACATGGTATGCCAGACAAAATTGTCAGTGATCGAGGTCCCCAGTTTGCGTCTCGGTTCTGGAGAGAGCTCTGTCGTTTACTCAGCATTGAGTTGAATCTCTCCTCTGCATACCATCCCGAGACGAATGGGTTGGTAGAGAGGGCCAACCAGACCTTGGTCACATTCTTGCGACATTTTGTCTCTGCCAGGCAGGATGACTGGGCATTCTTGCTACCGTGGGCTGAGTTCGCTCTAAATAATGCTGTGGCTGACTCCACCGGACAGACCCCATTCCTCCTGAACTACGGTCAGCATCCGCAAGTACCAGTGCCCATGCCCATGTCTTCCGCCGATTCTAGGGTGGCAGACTGGGCTGTGGAGGCACGGGACATTTGGGACCACACCCAGGATGCCATTCAGGCCTCCAAAGAGAGGATAAGGTCTTCGGCCGATGCCCATCGGCGCCCCGCTCCTACATTTGCGCCGGGTGACCTATTGTGGCTCTCTGCCCGAAACATCAGGCTACGTGTAGAGTCCACCAAGTTGGCACCTCGCTTTTTGGGTCCCTTTAAAGTTCTTGAGCAGGTGAACCCAGTGGTTTACCGCCTAACCCTTCCGCCTCGCCTTGGTATCACTGACACCTTTCACGTGTCCCTCCTGAAACCCGTGGCCATTTCCCGGTTTTCAAAGTCATCTGCCGGGACGTCGGGTTCATCTACCGATGATCATGAGGTGAACGCCATTGTTGGGTGCAAGGTGGTACGAGGCAAAAAATTTTATTTGGTGGATTGGAGGGGTTATGGGCCTGAGGATAGGTCCTGGGAGCCTGCCGAGCATGTTCACGCTTCGCAGCTCATCGCTGCCTTTGAGCGCAGCGAGGCCCAAAGATGGGGGGGGGTAATGTTAGGGTTCGAGTTCCCGCTGCTGCACAAGAGGAGTCTCGAACCAGTCCCACTGCGGTCCCCCATTCATCTCCGTCCGCAGTGGAGCCTGTTCAGCTTAGACGTCTCGCACAGTCTAACAGTGTGCAGAGGATTACTGCTGCTCCTCCAGGCTCTGCTATTGTGGCCAGTACTGGTTAGCGGCGAGCAGACGTCTTTAGGACAAAGTCCTTGTTTTCCCCTTCTGAGCATGCCCAGAGTGAGATCTCTCATTGGAGATCAGGGGTCACATGCTCAGGTACTGCAGCAGCTCCTATTGGTCCACCAGGAAGGTCCTGTGACTACTGGTGTTCTGGAACAAGTTTCATTGGTCCTTGTTTCTGGCAGGTCCTGTAGCTGTTACTATAAAAGGGTAGCATGGCTGGGCCGCAATGCGCTAGTATCAATCGTCATATGCTTTGCGCCAGTGTGGTCATGCGTGTGTGTGGTTAGGGCCCGGCTGAAATAAGCCCCTAGAATACCGACTTAATCGGTGAGGAGTTTGGTATGCTAGCTGGTCAGGGTCGGTGTCCTAGATGCCCTAGATTACCAGCATAACCGGTGAGAAGTTTGATTGCCATATTCAGGGCCTGGCTTTCAGACGCCATAGATTGCGGGTGTCTCCTGCGAGGACATTAGCGCATGATCACGTTCTATGTTCGCTTAGCAGTCAACTGTGTACCTGGGTGCCTGACAGGACACAGAAGTTTGTCTCAGCGGCTCTGTGACGTAACAGGGTTCGCTTTCAACGCTAGACAGCGCCCTAGCGTGTTTATTTTGCGACTCAGTGGTGTTAAGTGAGTTCGCACACATCGCCATATAGCGCTGCGGCACTCCTTCTAGCGGCTCTGTGGAATAACAGAGTTCGCTTCTTGCGCCATTTTACCAGCAGCTTGCTCCGCTTGCACTGTGGACCCCGGGCTGCGAACGCACCTTCTTACATCATATATTTGGTGCGTTCCGCAGACCCTAACAATGTATTAGCTCATGTGTGCCAGACTGCCCAGAGGCAATGACAAGCTGTCCTCAGTGGGAGGTGTATCGTCTGTGTCCTCTGTCTCCTCCCAGCCACGCTCCAGTGATGCCCATGAGCAGCTTTAAGTACCAATCTACTGTGAATACGGTTCCTCCTCCTCCAAAACTGTCCACTGGCTAGACAGTTGTGTACCTGGCTGCTGTTGGTACAGGGACCCACCCTCCGAGCCATGTGTGGACCACTATCCTGATAATGGTGTGAATGGTCCATGTTCCTCCTCTTCTTCCTCCTGTGCCACTACTTCAATCCAGCATCGCCTGAAGCTGTTTTTAAAGGAGGCATAGAAATGGGATAGTAATGCTGATGATGTCATCATCACCTTTGGCCATGTTCGTGTAGTAGTTGAAGCAGCGCAACACGGCACACACGTCCCGCATGGAGACCCACTTGTTGGTCATCAAGTGGAGTTATTTCACAGAGTGACTCACTTGTGTGTGCTGCAGCTAAAACTTAACTATTTCCTGCTGTTGCTTGCATAGTCTCTCCAGCATATGCAAGGTGGAGTTCCACCTTATTGGTACGTTGCATACCATCAGCCTGTGAGAGGGAAGGCAGAAGTGACGATGCAGCGCAGACAGGCGAGCAGCAGCAGGGTGAGAATGCCGAAAGCATGCACAGACAGCCCGTACTTTATGCAGCATCTCTGACATATCGGGATAATTTTTAACGAAGCACTGCATCACCAAATTCCGCACAAGCACCAGGCAAGGGATGTGTGTCAAGCCGGCTAGGCCCGAGCTGCTACAAGATTTTGCCTGTTATCGCATACCACCAGGCTGGGCTTGAGGTTCAGTGGCACCAACCACTCATCGGTCTGTTGTTTGATCCCTGTCCACAACTCCTGCGCTGTGTGGGATCTTTCCCCAACCAGATGAGTTTCAGAACAGCCTGCTGTCGTTTTTCCCTGACTGTGCTGAAGTTGGTGGTGTAGGTGTTATGCTGACCGGATGAGGAGAGTGTGGTGGAAGCGGAGTAGGAGGAGGAGACAAAATGGACATTGAAACGTCCAGCAATCCTCGGTGGTGGTAGGACATGCGGCAGAACGCCTTCCAACTCAGGTCCAGCCTCAACTACTTTTACCAAGTGGGCACTTAGGGAGATATATTATCCCTGCACGTGCTTACTGGTCCACGTATCCTTGGTTATGTGGACGTTACCACTGATGGCGTTGCGCATTGCACACCTGATTTTGTCAGCAACATGTTTATGTGGGGCAGGGATGGCCCGCCTGGAAAAGTAATGGCAGGTGGGAAGCACATATTGTGGGACAGCCACCGCCATCAGTTTTTTAAAACTGTCCATCTCCACCTGCCGGAATGGCAGCATTTCAAAGGCCAAAATTTTGAAATGCTGTCATTCAGGACCAGGGCTCGTGGCTGTGTAAGGGGTAGTTTCTCCTTTTCTCCAGTCTTTGGGGGATGGACAGCTGAACACTTCCATGGGATGGTGTAGAGATGCTCGGTGACACTGCTGGTGGTGGTGGTGCTGTCACATCCCTTTTTGTGCTCTGGGGAGCCAAGTGGGAGAGGGAGGAAGAGGTCAAGATCGCAGAAGAAGAGGGAGCAGGAGAAGCCTCAGATTTGTCTTGGTTTTTCAGATGTGTACTCCACTGAAGCTCATGCTTTAAATTCAGATGCCTCTTCACGCAGGTGGTGTTCAGGTTAAGAAAATTTATGCCTCGCTTCAGGCTCTAATGGCACAGCGTGAAAACAACCTGTCTCTTATAATCAGCTCATTGCCTAAAGAAATGCCAGTCCAAGGAGCTCCTTTGAACAGGCTTTGGTGTGCTCAGTTCGTCGGCACAGTAGGCATTAGCAGGCGACATACTGGCTGGGGCCACCGGTGTGCTTTTGCACGCTGCTTCCTCTTTTGCTGTACAGCTGCGGCAACGTGACCTCCTCCTTTTCCTCTGAACTGTGCATGTCACTCAGATGGCCTTCACTCCATATGGGGTCGAGGACCTCATTATCACCTGCATTATTTTCCACCCACTCCTCACCCCTATCCACCTTGTGGTGCTGCGGTGGTCCACTGTCTGTGTGCACTAATCCTCCCATGTGCTCATCCTCCAACAGAACAAGTAGTTGGCCATCAGTGTATTCAATCTCTTCCACTTGTGGAGCAGGGCCAGGTGGATGGGCCACGTAGCTAGTGAAGTAATCAAAAAGCAGAAGTCACTGGTGCATGACTTGGGGCTCAGACTGCTTGGTTGATTTGCATAGGGGTGGAAGATAGATGTGCAGGTGCCATCTCTGTGCTTTCAGCAGGGGACTGGGTGGAAGACAATACAAAGGAACTGGAGGCACTCTTAGGCATCCAGTCTAAAACCGCCCCTAAATATTGTGGCCTCACCATTTGTCCAGCGGTACTCGGGCCTACAAAATTACGAAGAACGTCCTGTCGCCTGCAAGCATGAGAGGAAGGTGTTTCATTTGAGTATATAGCTGGCAGAGATCAACCACATCCTCTCCCTGCAGCACCATGCCCACGTCTCTTAAGGGCCAGTCTCACACAACGATCTCGCTAGCGAGATCGGTGCTGAGTCACTAGTTTTGTGACGCAGCAGCGAGCTCACCAGCGATATCGCTGTGTGTGACATTCAGCAACGATCAGCCCCCCTGCCGGGTATCGCTGATCGTCGCTGAAATGTCTGGACATTTTTTTGATCGCTGATCTCCCGCTGACAGGCACGCATCGCTGAGTGCGACAGGCGGGAGACCAGCGATCCGCTGGTAACCAAGGTACACAGCGGGTTTCCAGGCGCGGGGCTGTGCCTAGAAACCCGCTGTGTACCTTGGATACCAGTGCCCTGCTGCAGGGAGCTTGTAACCAAGGTACACAGCGGGTTTCCAGGCACCGCGCAGCGCCTGGAAACCCGATGTGTACCTTGGTTACCAGCTCCCTGCATCAGGGCGCTGGTATCCAAGGTACACTGCGGGTAACTAGCGATGTTTACCCGCAGTGTCCTTGTGCTGATCGCTGCCTGAGCTGCCTGTTTGGCAGCTCAGCAGCGATAATATAGCGATACACCAGCGATCCTGATCGTTGTCGGGATCGCTGGTGTATCGCTATGTGAGACCCAGCCTTTATTTGAGCCATTTCTCATTCTTTGCGCCTCAAAAACATGCACAGTAGGAAAGAGAACGAGAAAGTGCCCAGCAGATTATTTCACTGTTAGGCAGAAGTCCGTGTTCAGAGTTCAGCTTTTCACTTTACTTTACAGTTTGAGTTCATACATCTCTACTTATCACCAATTCCTGACCTGCTGTTGATTTGTTCATTCTGCCTCCAAAGATTGCAGTAAGGCTTAGCTCACATTTATCCTGCATTCTACACTGAGCGTTTATACCCGGGTGTCCATGTAAATCTCTGGAATACGTGATTCAGATGGCAGAAGATTCCCTATAACCAGTCACATGGAGACACTGTGGACACAGTCTGGAACATGAGCCATCCATGTCCATCTTGTTAAGCGTGTATAAAAGCACAGGTGAAAAAGGACACCGTTGAACAGAGGCCAGAAGGAGTCCAGAGTGACTGTGTGGCCTCATTATAGTGAATGGATCCGTCAGGGGTTTCATCTGAATTGCATCATTCTGAGATGTACACTACCGGTCAAAAGTTTAGGGTCACTTAGAAATTTCCTTATTTTTGAAAGAAAAGCAGTTTTTTTCCAATGAAGCTAACATTAAATGATTCAGAAATACACTCTATACAGTGTTAATGTGGTAAATGACTATTCTAGCGGCAAACGTCTAGTTTGTAATGCAATATCTTCATAGGTGTATAGAGGCCCATTTCCAACAACCATCACTCCAGTGTACTTATGGTATTTTGTGTTCGCTAACTGTGTAAGAAGGCTAATAGATGGTTAAAATACCCTTTAAAACCCTTGTGCAAGTATGTTAACACAGCTGAAAACCGTTTGGTTGATTAGAGAAGCTATAAACCTGACCTTCCTTTGAGCTTGTTGAGAATCTGGAGCATTACATTTGTTGGTTCCATTAAACTCTCAAAATGGCCAAAAAAAGAACTTTCTTGTGAAACTCGACAGTCTATTCTTGTTCTTAGAAATGAAAGCTATTCCATGCGAAAAATTACCAAGAAACTGAAGAATTCATACAATGGTGTGTAGTACTCCCTTTAGAGGGTGCACAAACAAGCTCTAACCAGAGAAGAAAGACAAGTGGGAGGCCCGCTGCACAACTGAGCAACAAGACAAGTACATTAGAGTCTTTAGTTTGAAAAATTGACGCTCACAGGTCCTCAACTGGCAGCTTCATTAAACATACACATTAAACGCCCAGTGTCAACATCTACAGTGAAGAGGCGATTTGGGGATGCTGGCCTTCAGGGCAGATTGGCAAAACAAAAGCCAATATTCCTCTGTCCAATGTCTGTGTTCTTTTGCCCATATTAATCTTTTCCTTTAATTTAAGCCAGTCTTAAATATGGCTTTTGTTTTGCCAATCTGCCTGAAGGCCAGCATCCCCAAATCGCCTCTTCACTGTAGATGTTGACACTGGCGTTTAATGTGTACTGTTTAATGAAGCTGCCAGTTGAGGACCTGTGAGGCGTCAATTTTTCAAACTAAAGACTCTAATGTACTTGTCTTGTTGCTCAGTTGTGCAGCGGGGCCTCCCACTTGTCTTTCTTCTCTGGTTAGAGCTTGTTTGTGCACTCCTCTAAAGGGAGTACTACACACCATTGTATGAATTCTTCAGTTTCTTGGTAATTTTTCGCATGGAATAGCTTTCATTTCTAAGAAACTGAAGAATTCATACAATGGTGTGTAGTACTCCCTTTAGAGGAGTGCGCAAACAAGCTCTAACCAGAGAAGAAAGACAAGTGGGAGGCCCCGCTGCACAACTGAGCAACAAGACAAGTACATTAGAGTCTTTAGTTTGAAAAATTGACGCCTCACAGGTCCTCAACTGGCAGCTTCATTAAACAGTACACATTAAACGCCAGTGTCAACATCTACAGTGAAGAGGCGATTTGGGGATGCTGGCCTTCAGGGCAGATTGGCAAAACAAAAGCCATATTTAAGACTGGCTTAAATGAAAGGAAAAGATTAATATGGGCAAAAGAACACAGACATTGGACAGAGGAATATTGGCTTTTGTTTTGCCAATCTGCCCTGAAGGCCAGCATCCCCAAATCGCCTCTTCACTGTAGATGTTGACACTGGCGTTTAATGTGTACTGTTTAATGAAGCTGCCAGTTGAGGACCTGTGAGGCGTCAATTTTTCAAACTAAAGACTCTAATGTACTTGTCTTGTTGCTCAGTTGTGCAGCGGGGCCTCCCACTTGTCTTTCTTCTCTGGTTAGAGCTTGTTTGTGCACTCCTCTAAAGGGAGTACTACACACCATTGTATGAATTCTTCAGTTTCTTGGTAATTTTTCGCATGGAATAGCCTTCATTTCTAAGAACAAGAATAGACTGTCGAGTTTCACAAGAAAGTTCTTTTTTTTTGGCCATTTTGAGAGTTTAATGGAACCAACAAATGTAATGCTCCAGATTCTCAACAAGCTCAAAGGAAGGTCAGGTTTATAGCTTCTCTAATCAACCAAAAGGTTTTCAGCTGTGTTAACATACTTGCACAAGGGTTTTAAAGGGTATTTTAACCATCTATTAGCCTTCTTACACAGTTAGCGAACACAAAATACCATAAGTACACTGGAGTAATGGTTGTTGGAAATGGGCCTCTATACACCTATGAAGATATTGCATTACAAACTAGATGTTTGCCGCTAGAATAGTCATTTACCACATTAACACTGTATAGAGTGTATTTCTGAATCATTTAATGTTAGCTTCATTGGAAAAAAACGGGTTTTTTTTTCAAAAATAAGGAAATTTCTAAGTGACCCTAAACTTTTGACCGGTAGTGTACATGGAAAACCCCCGATGTAAGTGCTCAGCGTAGAGCGCAGAATAAATGTGATCCAAAATGTTATGTAGAATGTTCCCAATAAAAGCTTCAATTTAATCCACAAAAAAAGGAAGTCCCCATTCAGATTAGTCATCTCTTAACGGAAATATGAGGGGCTTCAACGTTACTTGTAGTACAAAGGATCTAGAAAAGCACTCTGGCTCTTCGCCCCCCCAAAAGAAATCCAGCAAATTCTGCTCTTCCAAATCCAAATGCCCCCCTACCTTCTGAGCCCCACAGTGTGCCTAAACTGCATCTAGCTTCCACATGTTTGGCATTTCTGCAATTAGCGATGAGAACCCACTTATTTTATGAGTCCATGTCTCCAGAAGCACGAACTGGGCACTACAATGTACAGGTACTATAATGGCACATTTGCAATTTTCACGCATCAACATGCACTTCTGCTTGTTTCTGGAAAATGTCATGATTCCTCTGTTCAGTGTGTCTGAGACTCAGTGATGGACAGCGCTTTCATCCTATCCTGTTCTTGGGGCATGCTGAGCTGTCGCTGCTTTGATGCACAGCTCAGTTGATCTATCTGAGACTGCGAGGTGCAGAGATTTCTCCAGGTGCTCCCTGTTCTTAGTAATTGACCTGCTATTTAGGTGAGATGTCTGGCCCAGATCACTGGCAGTCAAAAGCTTCTGCTCTCTGGTATGTGTTTGCCTTATTCCTGTGCTGTGAGTTCTGATCTACTGCTGCCTGACATTTGGACCGTGTTCTGACTAGTTTGTTATCGCCCCCTTGTTTATCCGCTATTTCTCTCGTATTCTGGACTGTGACCCGACTTACACCTTTTGTCTTTTCCCTTAGTTTACTACATGCTCTCTTGATACTGTCCCTGAAACATCTGAATTCTCTGCCTCACGGCCTGCCCATGAGTAGTGACTAGCGTCACAGAAAACATCCATGTAGTCAAAAACATCACTACACCAGTAGATAAATTCCCAAAAAGGGTGTATTTTCCAAAATGGGGTCACTTGAGCAGGGATTCTGCTCTTCTGGCACTTTGGAGCTCTGTATGGAGTCCGCAAACTATTCTACGATAATTTGTTCTCCAAGCATTAAATAGTGCTCTTTCCCTCCCGAGTCTCTACATGTGGCTAAGCAGAACTGTTCAGCAATATATGGGGTGTTGCCACATTTAGCAGAAATTGTGTGACAAATCTTGGTGACGTTTTTATCCATTTCCATGTGAAAATGTAAAATCTGGAATTAAAACAAAATGAAAGAATTCATTGAGAAGTGTAGTTTATAAAATGAGGTCACTTATGGAGGGGTTTTGCTGCTCTGGCACCTCAGGGGCTCTACCAATGTGACATGGCACCCTCAAACTGTTTCAACAAAATCTGACCTCCAATATTGTTCACCTTCCCTTCTAAGCTTTACACTGTGCCTCAAAAGTAGTTTTTGATCACATATGGGTTATTGGCATATTGAGAAGAAATTGAGTAACATATTGTACAGTCCATTTTCTCCTATTAACCCTTTTGAAAATTGAAAACTTTGGGCCAAAGCAACATTTTAGTGGACCAATTGGTAATTTTCCATTGACTCAGCCCAATGGTATCTAATTCTGTAAATCGCTTGAGGGTTAAAAATGTTTACTACACCTCTAAAAGAATTCCTCAAGAAGAGTAGTTTCCAAAATTAGGTCACTTGTGAGGGTTTCTGCTGTTTTGGGAATGTCAGGGGATCTACAAATGTGAAATGGCATCAGCAATCTATTCCACCCAAAATTGTGTTCCAGAATTCAATTGGCACTCATTCCCTTCTGAGCCTTGCCATGTACCCAAACAGTAGTTTTCCACCACATATGGGGTATCTGCGTACTCAGTCAGGAGAAATCGCACAACATATTTTGTAGTCAATTTTCCCGTTACCCTTGTGAAAAGGAAAAATTTGGGGCTAAAGCAACATTTTTGTGGGAAAATTATGATTATTTTCACGGCTCAACGTTATAAAATTCTGTGAAGCACCTGTGGATCCAAGGTGCTCACCACATCTCTAGATAAGTTACTTGAGGGGTGAAGTTTCCAAAATGGGGTCACTTGTGGGGGGTGGTTTCCACAGTTTAGGCACAACAGGGGCTTTGCAAATGCGACATGCTGTCCGCTGTCTATTTCAACCAATTTTTTGCTGCAAAGTCCAATGGTGCTCTTTCCCTTCCGAGCCCTGCCGCGTGTTCAAACAATAGTTTTGCACTCAGGTGAAATTGCGCAACAAATTGTTTGGTCCACTCTGTCCAGTTACCTTTATGAAATTGAAAAAATTGGGGCAAAGCCAACATTTTTGCCAGAAATATAAATTTTTTATTTTCATGGCTCAACATTATAAATTGTGTCCCTTGTGTGGGGTTTCCACTGTTTAGACACACCAAGGGCTCTGAAAACACAACATGGCCAAAATTGCGTTCCAAAAGTTGAATGGTGCTCCTTCCTTCCTTTCCAAGCCCTGCCGTGCGCCCAACCAGTAGTTTTCCACCATATATCGGGTATTTGTGTACTCAGGAGAAACTGCACAACAAATTGTACTTTCCATTTTCTCCCGTTACTCTTTTGAAAGTGTAAAATTTGTGGCCAAAACAATATTTTGTGGGAAAAAGTAACATTTTAATTGTTTCCTTCCACATTGCTTTAATTCCAGTGAAGCCCCTAAAGGTTTAATGAACTTTTTGAATGTGATTTTGAGCAGTTTGAGGGATTCGGTTTTTAAAATGGTGGAACTTTTTTTTTCCTGTCACATAGACCCCTCAAAGTCACTTCAAATGGGATGTGGTCCCTAAAAAATTTGGTTTTGTAAATTTTGTTGGAAAAATGGGAAATTGCTGTTAAACTTTAAACCCTTCTTTCTAATAAAAAAGTATATAATTCAAAAATGATGTTGATGTGAAGTAGACATGTGGTAAATGTTATTTATTATTATTTACCGTATATACTATGTGAGACAGTGAGAGTATGTGTGTTGAATGGGGTGTACATTTCACCTAGATACTTTGCTGACTGGTATAAGGGAAATGTATGGCTTTGTAAACCTAGTGGTAGAGAAAGGTCACTACACCTTACATTCAGTACACACTTGCAGCTCAGGCCTGAAACCACTCAGCTGTTAATTAGGAGACCAGAAGTAGGTGTCTGCGAACACAGACAGAGAGCTCGCTTAGTCTGGACAAGGAGTCCAGGCACAAGAAGGAGTCTCCAGGAGTATGAGCTGTCTCAGTCTGGGTGATCGATGTACCCCGGACACAGGAGTAGTCTCTGTGAGAATCCATGTGGATAGCTGCTGAATAGGAGGGGAGCTCTCTCAAGTCTGGACGTTGAAGGTGCCTTCAGACACAAGGAGGAGACTCTGTGAAACTCCATGCTGGTAAATGCTGAACATATGTGTTGTTTTGGCCCAGGCTGTTAGAGTCTGGACCCGGATAGAGAGGGAAATCTATCTAAGTGTAGTAAGTGGCTGGACAAGCCCAGGGCTTATGTTTATGATTTGGTTTTGATTATGTTCTGTTTGCTGTGGACTTTAATAAAGCTGGTTGCGGCCAGTTTTTACCAGAACTGCTGTCTGTGAATGAGCTGTTTCCATGCCACTCCGTCTACCCGGACGGCGATCCCAGAGCTATATCCCCTGAAAAGCTTACAACTCGTGTATAAGCCGAGATTTTCAGCACCTTTTTTTGTGCTGAAAATGCCCCCTCGGCTTATACACGAGTCATAGGGCAGAAACCAGCGGGGGAGGGGATGCGGCGGCAGGAGCCGGTGGCTGGGGCATCATACTCACCCTCCCCGTGCCATCGCTGGACGTCCCTGCAATCCTGCGTTCTCCCCCCCTTCCTGCAGCTCTCCCCGGCTTCCTGCAGCTCTCCAGCGCTGAGCGGTGACGTAATACCGCTCATTAAGGTCATGTAATATGGACGCGACGCCACTCCCATGGGCGTGGCCTCCATATTCATGGCCTTAATGAAGCGGTATTACATCACCGCTCAGCGCTGGAGAGCTGCAGGAAGCCGGGGAGAACACAGGATTGCCGGCAGGGACGTTCAGCGATGGCACGGGGAGGGTGAGTATAATGGGGGGAGCATGGAGGAGGACAAGGAGCATGGAGCAGGACGGGGAGGAGGACGGAGAGCACGGAGCAGAACGGGGGGAGGACGGAGAGCACGGAGCAGGACGGGGGGAGGACGGAGAGCATGGAGCAGGACCGGGGTGGGCACAGAGGAGAATGGGGGAGTGCAGAGCTGGACGGGGGAGCACGGAGCAGGACGGGGGAGGATGGAAAGCACAGAGCAGGACAGGATAATGGAGCAGGAGGAGGGGAGCACAGAGGAGAATGGGGGCACACAGAGCTGGATGGGGGAGCACAGAGCAGGACGGCAACTTATACACCCGGCTTATACGCGAGTCAATAAGTTTTGCAAGTTTTTTGTGGCAAATTAGGGGGGTCGGCTTATACATGAGTATATACGGTATTAACTATATTTTGTGCTATAGCCATCTTGTTTAAGGACATAAAAATTAGTTTGAAAATTGCCAAATTTTCACTTTTTTTTTTCAAATTTTCGATGTTTTCATAAATAAACGCAAATCATGTCGACCAAAATGTGCCACTAACATGAACTACTACATGTCACAAAAAAAAACATTCTGAGAATCAGTGCGATTTGTTGAAGCGTTCCAGAATTATTACCTCATAAAGTGACCCTGGTCAGAATAAAAAAAAAATGGCCTGTAAGAAAGGTGAAAACAGGCTGGGGGGTGAGGGGTTAATAACCACTTTAACAGATGTCTGTTGAGTGTATTGCAGGACACTGGAGAATGTATTATTTATAAATGACACTAAAACTGGAGCCAAAAGCAGGGTGATCAACTCTGCATTGGTAAAATAAAGTAAAACATTCAGTATAATATACAGTAAAGTATGATATGTGCTGTTGATGAGTTGTACTGGAAAGTAATAAATTTGTCCTGTTAACAGCACACGGGTTTATGACCCTCCAGATCCTCCGGGATACTTTGATGGACACGTGTGGCCCATGTATATTAAGCACAAAGAAGAAATGGACAAGCTTCAAGGGAAATAGGTATTGGATCTCTACATTACATACTGCATTTATATTTGTGGTAACTATAAGATTACAGAAATTGCAATATGTTCAAAAACATTTACCTTTTATTCCAGTCATTATTTTTGAGTATTATGTGATATTGTTAGTACTATGGTGGTATGTGTTTTTCAGAAGAATTCTAGCTTGTACTAAGGAAACATGCAAACACTATATCCATACAATAAAATCAGTTATTGGGGTCTATTATAAAAAGAAAATACTGTACACGGTTCCAATATATTGGGATTATGGAATACTTCAGTAGGCTATGCTTGTTCTGCAAAATCTACAAATATTTTCTAACGTATGCCAAAAGCCTGAAGAAGTCCAAGTAATTTTTTCCCTATAAATCTTTCTAATTATGTATGAGATGTAATGCCAAGGTAATAAAATACTTACCAATCGCTATCTTCCTGGTTGCCAGCGTCACTCCGGTCCTCTTCTATGTCACGTGACCTGAAAACAGAGATGCTAGATTACACATGGGTTTAAACATATGTGGACCACAAAACGCTTTCATAATGTAAGTCTACAGAGCCTCGTCATTAGGGTGCAGTCGGACTGCCACAAGCATCGCATCACAATCCGCGGACTGGCCGTCGGCTCTCCTGACTTGAAAGTGACAACTACATGGAAATACACGATGTCACACTCAGGAGAGCATCCGGCCAGTCTGAGGAATGGCGATGAGATCCTTGTGCGAATAATAGGGCAGTCCGGCTGCACACTTATCATATCGTAATATACTGACATTGATGGGAGAGAAACCACACCACTCACCGGTCTCTGTGTGCAGCTTCGGACTGGAGCACCTTGGGCTCACCAGAGAAAATCATTCTTGGGGCCCACTATGTATCTACATAGAAATAAATACAAGACCACCAATTGTGTGGTAAAACGCACTAATATCAGGGTATAATATAAGGTAGTACATGTCTTAATTATGTAGCAGGGGTTGGGGTAGCCCCCTTCATAGAATATAATGTAGCCTCCCTCATAGAATATAATGCAGCCCCCCTCATTGGGTATAATAGAGCACCCCACAAAATATAATGCAATCCCCTCATAATGTATAATGCAGCCCCCCATAGAATATAATGTAGTACCCTCATATGGTGTAATGCAGCCCTCTTCATATAGTATAATACAGCCCCTCCACAGAATATAATGTAGCCCTCTCAGAGTATAATGCAACCCCCTCATAAGGCAGCACCCCATAGAATATACTGTAGCCCCCTCATAGGGCATAATGCAGCTCGCCTCATATAGTATGATGTAGTCCCCTGAGAGAATGCAGCCCCCTCACAGAATTTAATATAGCCCCCTCATAGGGTATAATGCAGCCCCCCTCCACCTCCATCATTGTTCTCCCCCTCCACCCCTTCATTGTCCTCATCAACACCTCCATCATTGACTTCTCACCCACCACCTCCATCATTGTCCATTCCACCACCTCCATCATTGCCTCCTTCCCCAACACCATTGTACTTTCCACCACTACCATCATTGTCCTTTACACCACAACCATCATTGCTTTCTCCCCCACCATCCCTATCATTGCCCATTCCAACACCTCCATCATTGCCTCCCCCCACCACCATCATCATTGTCCTTTCCACCAAAACCGTCATTGCCTTCTCCCCCACCACCCCATCACTGCTCTCTTCATTACCCATATCATTGCCAATCTCCAATACACACACACAGCACCACTATCATACACACAGCACCACACACAGACAGCACCGCACCACTCTCATACACACACAAAGCACCGCACCACATATGCATGCATGCATGCATGCAGGCAGGCACACACAACACCCACTCATCCCTCTGCACGTTCCCCACAGCCGCAGCACATCCCGGCAGCTTCCTCTCTGAAACAGCCGCGTTGAATGATGACGTCATCCAGCCACGCTGTGTCAGACAGGAAGTGCCGGGCAGGATGGCATCGGATCCCTGCAGGTCTGCTCCGGTGCCAAGCTGCAGGGATCGCAATCATGGTCAGCTGCCCTGCAGGGGCCCACCTCTGGGCCCCGATTCAGCAACACCGGCTTTACATGCGGGCAGTGTTAGCCTCAGCCTGTGGCTAACACTGCCCACTATTAAAGTGAAATGGTATTCACTCCTCTCCACGCCCATGGGGGTGTGGGGAAGCGTGAATATTCATTTCTCATTAGCAGCGGGGACTGGCTGGCATCGGGAGGGCCCCCCTTGACTCAGGGGCCCAATAGCAGCTGGGTGTGCCGATATTAGCGACACACCACTGGCTGGGGGCCCCTGGAGCAGTGAGAGCCCTAGGCAGCTGCTTGCCAATATGCCTGCTGATGACAGTGCCTGGGCCCACCGGAGAATCCTCCGGTTCTCCGGTGAGGCAGTCCGACCCTGTCTGTGTGAACTGGTAAGAGAGGATCGCTCACGTGACCCAGAAGCTGACCCATAGCGGCACTGGATTACATCTCTTATATAATTAGAATGAATTAGGGGAAAAAATAACTGGGACTTCTTCAATAAATGGTAATAAATGGTAGTGATTTCTTCTTTAATTAGAAAATTACACACCGCCAAGCCTCTGATAATTTTTTTTTTAATCATTATTTCCTTTTTTAGTTTTTTTGGATGGCATGAACACAAAAGAGGAAATTTTCTGTAGCGTGTATGCTGACATTAAAAGAGTTGGTAAGCTACTTTATTGAATAAATGTTCATAGCACGATTACCATAAGTCCAATAGCCGTTTACATATTGATAGTATATAGCTTTTTTACAATAAACACTCCTCAACGTTGAAATACACCAAAAAGGAAAAGTTGTGGAGTATGATAATCATAGGATCCCTCAACTTGTTATTGATATACAAAAAATGAGAAATGGAAACAAAATTCCAAAACAACTCTATTTATTCAGTATGACATATGAGCACCATGTGCAGAAGTACACACACTTACACACTTTGGCTGTGATCAATGAGGTCATTAATGGTTGTCTGTGGAGTGTTCTGTCACACGGAGTGTACTTGGCCACACAAGTCATCAAGATCCGCTGCTGGCAGTTCTCTTTTGCAATTGCCGTCCAATGACGTCCTACTTGTCTTCGATGGGAGAAAATTCCGGAGATGCTGCATACCATGGCTGCACATTTAGGCCACACAGGTTGCTCATAGTTACACAAGCAACATACAATCTGGAATTGTTGTGTTGAAAAACAGCCCATGGGGCACTGGACAAATGGTTATACCACTGTTTCCATGACCAAATCAATGTAATGCTAATCTGTTAGTATACCTGGAATGAAGACTAGAGGGGCCCGGTTGCTGTACATAATGTCGCCCCGCACCGTAATCCCAGGAGTAGGACCATTGTGACGTTCCCTCATGAAAACCTTTTTTATGATGGTGCCCTTGTGTTCTCCAGACTACTCTCCAGCTATCATTGCATTCAAGACAAAAGAGGGTTCACTCACTAAAAGAAGATAGACCACCATTCCGCCCTACATTGCCATCTTACTCTGCACCATTATAGCCTTTGAGAGCCGTGGCTAGAGGTGAATGAAACACCTGTGGCTGGATGTCTGGATCATAGCCCAGTGTTATGGAAGCGCCTTCTGACGGGTTGTGCAGACACTGTTTGATGCCTTAGACTGGAGTCACACACAACGTCTAAAAAATCTGACCGTTTTAGTTGTACGATTATCGCATAAAACTTTCATGAACATTCAGGAGAGGAAGTGATTACTGTGGGAAGCTTAATTGATTGCTTCCCACGGAAATCAGTTCACTTCAGGTCAGCCGGGACTCCCTCTGACGTCACTAATGCTGTGCGGTGTCCCCGGCTGACCTGAACTAAGTAGGGCCCCGTCTCACATAGCGACGCAGCAGCGATCCTGACAAGTTCATATCTTTGTCGGGATCGCTGCTGCATCACTATGTGAGACGGGGCCCTAATCAGTTCAGGTCAGCAGGGGACACCGCACAGCATTAGTGATGTCAGAGGGAGTCCCGGCTGACCTGAAGTGAACTGATTACCGTGGGAAGCAATCAATTAAGCTTCCCACAGTAATCACTTCCTCTCCTGTCGCCCTGAAGATAAGCTCATTCATTCATGAGCTTACAGCTGAGCAGGCAGCATTAGCTGCACTGCTTGGCTGTAAGGCAGTTAACCCTTTGTGAAGGATTACAGCGTGGGACTGACAGAGCGGCAGATAGGTAAGAATAATGTTGTTTTATTATTTTTTCTTTATTACAGGAGAGCAAGGGCTTCGCACTGATTACCAGTTAAATAAAAGATGATCAAAAAATGTGTGTTTATTTCATTAAAATTATTTATTATTAATGTGTGTGTGTTTTTATTTCCTTCAATAGCATTTATAATTGATAGTTGTCTAATTGACAACTCTCAATTATTAACCTGGCTTAAAGTCACCTTTCAATAGCAAGGTGGCTTTAACCCATTATTAACCCATTCGCCACCGCTACAGGGCAATGGGAATAGACGGACAAAGTGCCAGAAAGGGCGCATCTAATTATAGATTTGCCTTTTCTGGGGTGGCTGGGGGCAGATGTTAGTAGCCAGGGGGGGCACAAAATAAATACACCCTCCCTAGGCGATTATTATCAGCCCCACTCGCTGGCTTTGTCTGGTTGAGAAAATAGCGTGGAAGCCCACGCATTTTTTTCAACAAATTTACACCTTTAATTAACCCCTACATGTGTGAAATTTTGCACACATACACTCATGTAATTGTTAGTGAAAACCATATATCAAACTACATGAAATGACATGGTTAACTGTATGTAAACCATGTGTCATTTCATGTCGGGTTTGTAATTTCACAAAAGCCGGCAATTGAATTAGCGGCTATTTTACTATGTAAAAGTGCATGAACTATAAATATATATATATATATATATATATATATATGTCAAAATGACATGTGTGTATATATATATATATATTATATGTATATATATATATATGCTATGTGTGTATATGTATTCTTTACATTCTTTATTAAAGCTGTCAATGTGATTTTACAGTATAGCCGGGGATGAATTGCCGGCTTTTCTAAAGGACACCGGTGCGATTTAATCGCAAGTCACACGTGCGGTCCGTTTGTAATCAGATTTTTCATCGCTCCCATAGACTTGCATTGGCGATAGTCGACCCACAATCGGTGACATTGCAGCATGCTGCGATTGCACTCGCACGTATAAAACGGACCACAAAAAATCTGATACTGGGAGCTGCTCCATAGATTAACATTGGTCCGACTGCAATGCGATATTTCATCTCATTGCAGTCGTCCGATTTTGTCGCCAGTGTGACTCCGGCCTAAGGCTTGGTGTGTGATGTCCAGTTTCACATGTAGTATAGAATGGATCAGCCGTATAGACATTTCTCCAAAGTGTGCCAGAAGCCATTTTTCAACACAACAGCGCCAGGCCACATGTTGATCATGCTACTGTGATCAGCCTATAAATCATTAACATATCTATTATTTCTACAATTTGCATAACTCCATGAGTTTTCCTTCTTCTTGTTGCAATTTAAATGTTGAGTAGTGCACAGTATTGAGTATATAATGAAAGACAATATAATGTGCAGGTTCATGTCATTAGTTTGTTAAAGGGTTTGTTGTAAGCTTTAAAAAGTTACCTTATCCTCTGTATAGGAGATAACTCACTGATGACTGTTTGTCTGACCACTGGGACCCCCAATGATACTAGGAACAGGGTAATGCAAAACCCCCTTTTGAACAAAGCAGAGGTTGAACTTGTGCGTCACTGTTCCATTCATTCTCTATGGAACTGAATGATATAACCGAGTATATCAGTTTAAAACTTGGCATAGACCCTTTAACTCTGAATGTGTCGTCATATTGTCAATTATTGTGACCCGAGTGTCCATTCAACCTAGCTGATAACATTCATTCATCGTGAGAATCACTTGGTTTAACTTGAACAGTATTAACTACAAAATTAGGCTCAGCGGTTTGTGCCCTTTGTAATGGCTGAGCCACTGAGCCCAGTGATTGGCTGCAGTGCTGTAGACGTGATGTCACCACTGTAGCTGGTAAACAGTCACTGGATAGGCAGTAAGCAATCATTCCATATCTGCTATTCACTACAATGGATGGTGACTACAAATGTATAGGCCCATCTATTGCAAAGGGAGGACACCTGACCACTGCTGGAAATGCAAGTTCTATGCCGTTCATGACCATGCCAATCAAACATTTATGGCAGATACAATTGATGTAGCATAAATGTCTGCAGTAGGAAAATACCTACAAAAGGTGCTGACGTGCAACCCAGAGAAAAAGCAATAGGTCACGTATTGGGCCTTGGGGTTGTTCCTTGCTTGCTGCTCGTTACCTTTGATACATAAGCTGCTCTATGATGAGTACACATGAGAAGCTGGCCACTGCGGCACTCATTCTTCTTTTATATTACACAATACTTTACTATTTTAAAGGGGATTTCCAGTCTGATGTTAAAAATCTCAGGCTTTATACAATACGTTTTTTAATTCCTCTGTAAACTAAATGCAGTTGTAAAAATGCCCATCTCTGGATGTATATAAAAGGAGTATATAAAAGATAAGGAGTTTATTGAACTGTAATTAATTTGTCTCTGTTTTTAAAGCTCTACACTGTACATCCTAAGGAGTCTGTAAGAAACCGAAGAGCGACAGAAACTATGGACCAAAAGGCACAAAACAGCTCCTGTAAAGGTGTAGAAGAGGCCTGTGCGCTACGGTCTATGTTCTGGCTACAGTCACACTACACTTCTTGTCGCTGGTATACGGCCACATCAAAGTCGCACATGCAGTGCCAGCACTGTTTTCTTATGAATTGTCGAAACAATGAAACCGGTTTCTCAGCTTTAAAAAAATAAACTGACAGCTGCATATGTGATAATGTAGCGAAAATAATCCTATAGTAAAAATATAATCCCCCTCATCTTCAGGTCTCCTGGTTCGTGGTCCCTCTATGTTCTATTCTAATATTACTCACGCTACTTAAAAGCACACATGCGATTTGCACACTTAGTCATGTACCGACGAGCTGCTCTTCCTAATGCTCTCAATGTTCAGTGAAAAACTGAGAGAAGCAGGAAGAGAAGCTCGTTGTCACAGGACTACAACTATAAGAGTCGCATGTGTGTGACATGTCCATGTGACGACTGCTGGAACCTGCAGAGCTGAATCCTGACATTGCAGCTTCTGACTTCTCACAACAAATGCACTGCACACTTTTAGTATTCTCCCTTCCCTGTGGACGGTCATGTCAGCAAAAGCATGTGATTTATATACATCTGGCCACATTCCGACTAGACGTGCCCGGCCTCGCTCTGTTCATTTTCATTGAGTGAGGCCACACATGTCTAGTCAGCATGTGACTGCATGTATATAAATCACCGTCGCAAGAGAATCCTAACAGCATGCAGTGAGCACTGTGAGAATTCAGAAGTCTGCAGTCACATAGAATGTCTGCAGACTGATCACAGACCTGGAGAACCCCTTTAATGCTCCTAACATAAATAAAAACATGAGAATAAGTCAGTTTCACAAATAACATTTACATCCAGGTACCTTATAGATGACGTCGTCTCCTTCTTTTCTTCTTCTTGTCCAAACCCCATGATGAGTTTTCTCACCCACAGCTCGACCTTGCAGACTTCCATCTTCTCCGGTCTTCTGCAGCACATCCTCACACGATGCCCTTAAAGATTGAAGTATCATTATAATGCTCCTGAATAAAAAATATCTGCAGTATGCTGAGCCTGAATAAATAACTACCCCTCACTATATTGTCTGCACAAAATATGACCCCACACTGTCCCTCTTTTGGTGCCCCGGCTGTCCCCCCTAGATACGCCTTTGGTTTACAATACACAAAAAGATTTTATTCCAACCATGTTTAGAATAGGTCTCTATCCAAAATCCTGATTACTACACATCTATTTCGGAAACAAGGATAGTTCGTAAAGGGTATGCCACACTAAACGAGATCGCAAACGAGATCGCAAACGAGATCACTAAAACGTCACTATTTAGCGATCTCGTTAGCGACCTCGTTGTGTGTGGCATGTAGCAACGATGTGGCCCCTGCTGTGATGTCGCTGATCGTTCACTAGCGTTCTGGACCGTTTTTTGATCGTTGGCGTCCCGCTGGTGAGCCTGAATCGCTGTGTTTGGCACCTTTTGCGAACGACGAGCGACCTCGTTTCTGACGCATGACTGTGTTGCGTCACGGAGTGGATCGCAATATCTGTAAGTTCTCTTTTGCGTCACAGAGAGGATCGCAGAAGTTGCAAAGCAGGCTAGCAGGACGCAGAGAGCAGGAGCGATACTGGAAATTCCTATGAATCAGAAGCGCTCAGTACATGCTAATGACATCCTAACGACCGCCAAAGTCATTAAAGAGATCGCTGACCGCTGATGAGTCGTTTATGAGATCTCCTGTTTGGCAGCTACTAGCGACCTAAAAGAGATCACACTAACGATTGCGTTGTTATCGTGATCGCTAACGAGATCGCTAAAGGCTGGGTCTCACATAGCGATACACCAGCGATCCCGACAACGATATGCACTTGTCAGGATCGCTGGTGTATCGCTATATTATCGCTGCTGAGCTGCCAAACAGGCAGCTCAGGGCAGCGATCAGCACAAGGACACTGCGGGTAAACATCGCTTAGTTACCCGCAGTGTACCTTGGATACCAGCGCCCTGATGCAGGGAGCTGGTATCCAAGGTACACAGCAGGTTTCCAAGCGCTGCGCAGTGCCTGGAAACCCGCTGTGTACCTTGGTTACCAGCTCCCTGCATCAGGGCGCTGGTATCCAAGGTATACAGCGGGTTTCTAGGCACAGCCCCGCGCCTGGAAACCCGCTGTGTACCTCGGTTACCAGCGGATCGCTGGTCTCCCGCCTGTCACACGCAGCGATGCGTGCCTGTCAGCGGGAGACCAGCGATCAAAAAAATGTCCAGACATTTCAGCGATGATCAGCGATACCTGGCAGGGGGGCTGATCGTCGCTGAATGTCACACACAGCGATATCGCTGGTGAGCTCGGTGCTGCGTCACAAAACTAGTGACTCAGCACCGATCTCGCTATCGTTGTGTGAGACGGGTCCACATGTTCAGTATTTGGTGAGTTTTTACCTCAGTATTTGTAAGTCAAAATCAGAAGTTGAACAATCAGAGGAAAAGTAAGAGAAACACGTCCCTTCTGTATTTATCACCCACTCCTGGTTTTGGCTTACAGATACTGAGGTAAAATACTGATCAAAGACTTGAACATGACCTAAAGTGCAAATTCTGGTGGATTGGTGGAGCTATGAGAGACTTTCTGGAGAGCCATAAATATGGTAGTCTATGGTTAACATCCCATAATTACTAGATTAGCAATAGGAAATCAAGTAATCCATCTATTATTTTTATTTCCATCGAGCCTTGTGTAAGCTCCTGTGCTATCCCAATAGTGTCTCCGTCTGGATGGCAGCTGTAACATCAAAAATGTCTTATTGTCAAATACGCTGCTCTATCATCACATGTGGGTTTCAGCCAGGTGAACTACTGTGATATCACAATGGTATTTCTGTCATGTAAGCTGCTGTGTCCTCGATGTGATTCAGACGTCCGTTGTGAGGTCACAGTATTTTAACCTAAGGCTGAATACAGATATCAGTGTATCATGGTCTGAATATGGACTACGATGTAGATACACAGGCTGCCTGCAAATGTCCGGACCTGAACTTGGCTTTCAAGATCGGGTCAGGGGACCCGCCATCAGTCTATTTATCTGCACCGTGGACTATAATTATATATTACTAGCTGAAGAGCCCGGCGCTGCCCGGGCATAGTAACTAACTACATTTAGTTATAACAAATTGTAATGATTATATCTCTATATATAAATCTGAGTGTATAGCCCCGCCCACTCCACATAGCCACATTCACTATAATATTCCACACAATCCCGTCAGCGTCAGCCAGAGCTACCGGACTACTACCCCTAATATCCCACATTGTCCAGTCAGCCAGAGCCATCGGACTACTAATATCCCACATCATCCCCGTCAAAGCCACTGGACTACTACCCCTAATATCCCACATCATCCCATCAGCCAGAGCCACAGACAACTACCACTAATATTCCACATCATCCCGTCACAGCCACCAGACTACTACCCCTAATATCCCACCCACATCATCCCATCAGCCATAGCCACTGGACAACTACCACTAATATCCCACGTCATCCCGTCACAGCCGCCAGACTACTACCCCTAATATCCCACCCACATCATCCCGTCAGCCAGAGCCACCGGACAACTACCCCTAATATCCCACATCATCCCGTCAGCCAGAGCCACCGGACAACTACCCCTAATATCCCACATCATCCCGTCAGCCAGAGCCACCGGACTACTACCCCTAATATCCCACATCATCCCGTCTGCCAGAGCCACCGGACTACTACCCCTAATATCCCACATCATCCCGTCTGCCAAAGCCACCGGACTACTACCCCTAATATCCCACATCATCCCATCAGCCAGAGCCACCGGACTACTACCCCTAATATCCCACATCATCCCATCAGCCAGAGCCACCGGACTACTACCCCTAATATACCACATCATCCCATCAGCCTGGGGTCAGAACCAGAGCACTGAGTGGAATGGCCCTAACTTCCAAACCGGGGGATCCATTTAAGAGAGGCCTGGTGTCAGAACCAGAGCACTGAGTGGATTTGCCCTGAGTTCCATACCAATGATCCCTTTAATAGAAGCCTGGGGTCAGAACCAGAGCGCTGAGGGATTTGCCCTCCCTTCCATACCGGGGATCCCTTTAAGAGGGGCCTGGGGTCAGAACCAGAGTGCTGAGTGGAATTGCCCTAACATCCATACCAATGATCCCTTTAACCCCTCTCTGACATTAGACGTACTATCCCGTCCATAAAACCCGTGCCATTCTGACCATGGACGGGATAGTACGTCATAGGCGATCAGCTGCGCTCCCCGAGGGAGCGCAGCTAATCGCCGCCGGGTGTCAGCTGATTATCACAGCTGACACCCGTGACTGTGTGTCAGGAGCGGTCACGGACCGCTCCCGGCACATTAACCCCTTGCACACCGCGATCAAACATGATCGCGGTGTACTGGGGGCACAGGGGAGGATCGCGCAGTGTGGGGGCTCCCTGCGCGCCCCCCTGAGACCCTCAGACCAGCGCGATGTGATCGCGCTGCTCTGAGGGCTTCCTCCCTCCCAGGACCCGGATCCAAGATGGCGCTGGGGTCCTGGAGGGAGGCGGCTACCTCAGTGCCTGCCGAGAGCAGGCACTGAGAAGCCTGCTGCACTGCCTGAGCGATCGCTGGTGTGACAGAGTGCTGTGCACACTGTCACACCAGCGATCTGATGAAATACAGTGATGTCCCACCCTGGGACAAAGTAAAAAAGTAAAAAAAGTAAAAATAAACATGTGTAAAAAAAAATCCAAAAAAAAAAAAAAAAAAAAAAAAATATTCCCCAATAAATTCATTACTTATTGTAAATAAAAAAAATAAAACAATAAAAGTACACATATATGGTATCGCCGCGTCCGTAACGACCCCCCCTATAAAAATGTCCCACTAGTTAACCCCTTTTGTGAACCCCTTAAAAAATAAAAAATAAAAACGAAGCAAAAAATCAGTGCTTTATCATCATACCGCTGAACAAAAAGTGGAATAACACGCGATCAAAAAGACGGATATAAATAAACATGGTACCGCTGAAAACGTCATCTTGTCCCGCAAAAAACGAGCCATCATACAGCATCATCAGCAAAAAAATAAAAAAGTTATAGCTCGCAGAATAAAGCGATGCAAAAATAATTATTTTTTATATAAAATTGTTTTTATTCTATAAAAGCGCGAAAACATAAAAAAATTATATAAATGAGGTATCTCCATAATCGTACTGACCCGAAGAATAAAACTGCTTTATCAATTTTACCACACGCGGAACAATAAAAACGCCTCACCCAAAAGAAATTCATGAATTGCTGATTTTTGTTCATTCTAACCTCCCAAAAATCGAAATAAAAAGCGATCAAAAAATGTCACGTGCTCAAAAATGGTACCAATAAAAGCGTCACCTCGTCCCGCAAAAATTAAAACCTCACATGACTCTGTGGGCCAAAATATGCAAAAATTATAGCTCTCAAAATGTGGCGATGCAAAAAACTACTTTTTGCAATAAAAAGCGTCTTTTAGCGTGACAGCTGCCAATCATAAAAACCGCTATAAATAGTAAATCAAACCCCCCTTTATCACCCCCTTAGTTAGGGAAAAATAATAAAATAAAAAAAATGTATTTATTTCCATTTTCCCATTAGGGTTAGGGTTAGGGTTTCGGCTAAAGTTAGGGTTAGGGTTGGCGCTAAAGTTAGGATTAGGGTTAGAGTTTGGATTAGGGTTAGGGTTGGGATTAGGGTTGGGACTAGGGTTAGGGGTGTGTTGGGGTTAGGGTTGGAGTTAGAATTGGGGGGTTTCCACTGTTTAGGCACATCAGGGGCTCTCCAAATGTGACATGGCGTCTGATCTCCATTCCAGCCAATTCTGCTTTGAAAAAGTCAAACGGTGTTCCTTCACTTCTGAGCTCTGCCATGCGTCCAAACAGTAGTTTATCCCCACATATGGGGTATCAGCGTACTCTGGACCCCAAGAGTTATTGTGAAATTTGTCCTATTTCTTCTGTTACCCTTGGGAAAATAAAAAACTGGGGGCGAAAATATTATTTTTGTAAAAAAAATAAGATTTTTTTGTTTTTACGGCTGTACATTATAAACTTCTGTGAAGCACTTGGGGCTTCATAGCGCTCACCACACATCTAAATAAGTTCCTTGTGGGGTCTATTTTCCAAAATGGGGTCACTTGTTGGGGATTTCCACTGTTTAGGCGCATCAGGGGCTCTCCAAATGCGACATGACGCCCCCAGACCATTCCATCAAAGTCTGCAATCCAAAACGTCACTACTTCCCTTTCCGAGCCCTGACATGCGCCCATACAGTAGTTTTCTCCCACATATTGGGTATCAGCGTACTCAGGACAAATTGGACAACAACTTTTGGGGTCCAATTTCTCCTGTTACCCTTGTGAAAATAAAATATTGGGGGCGAAAAAATCATTTTTGTAAAAAAAAAAAGGATTTTTTATTTTTACGGCTGTGCGTTATAAACTTCTGTGAAGCACTTCGGGGTTCAAAGTGCTCACCACACATCTAGGTAAGTTCCTAGTGGGGTCTATTTTCCAAAATGGGGTCACTTGTGGGGGGTTTCCACTGTTTAGGCGCATCAGGGGCTCTCCAAATGCGACATGACGCCCCAGACCATTCCATCAAAGTCTGCAATCCAAAACGTCACTACTTCCCTTTCCGAGCCCTGACATGCGCCCATACAGTAGTTTTCTCCCACATATTGGGTATCAGCGTACTCAGGACAAATTGGACAAAAACTTTTGGGGTCCAATTTCTCCTGTTACCCTTGTGAAAATAAAATATTGGGGGCGAAAAAATCATTTTTGTAAAAAAAAAAAGGATTTTTTATTTTTACGGCTGTGCGTTATAAACTTCTGTGAAGCACTTCGGGGTTCAAAGTGCTCACCACACATCTAGATAAGTTCCTTGTGGGGTCTATTTTCCAAAATGGGGTCACTTGTGGGGGGTTTCCACTGTTTAGGCGTATCAGGGGCTCTCCAAATGCGACATGACGCCCCCAGACCATTCCATCAAAGTCTGCAATCCAAAACGTCACTACTTCCCTTCCGAGCCCTGACGTGCACCCATACAGTAGTTTTCTCCTACATATTGGGTATCAGCGTACTCAGGACAAATTGGACAACAACTTTTGGGTTCCAATTTCTTCTGTTACCCTTGTGAAAATAAAATATTGGGGGCGAAAAAATCATTTTTGTAAAAAAAAAAAAGGATTTTTTATTTTAAGGCTGTACGTTATAAACTTTAGTGAAACACCTGGGGGTTCAAAGTTCTCACCACACATCTAGATAAGTTCCTTGAGGGGTCTAGTTTCCAAAATGGTGTCATTTGTGGGGGGTTTCCACTGTTTAGGCAGATCAGGAGCTCTCCAAACACGACATGGCGTCCAGCCAATTCTGCGTTGAAAAAGTGAGACGGCGCTCCTTCCCTTCCAAACTCTGCCATGCACCCAAACAGTGGTATACCCCCACATATGGGGTATCAGTGTACTCAGGACAAATTGCACAATAACTTTTGGAGTCTTGTTACCCTTGGAAAAATAAAAATTCGGGTGAAAAGATCATTTTTGTGGAAAAAATATGATTTTTAAATTTTACGGCTCTACGTTATAAACTTGTGTGAAGCACTTGAGGGTTCAAATTGCTCACCAAAGATCTAGATAAGTTCCTTAGGGGTCTAGTTTCCCAAATGGGGTCATTTGTGGGGGGTTTCCACTGTTTAGGCACATCAGGGGCTCTCCAAATGCAACATGGCATCCAATCTCAATTCCAGCCAATTTTGGTTGGAAAAAGTCAAATGGTGCTCCTTCCCTTCCGAGCTCTGCCGTGCGCCCAAACAGTGGTTCCCCCCCACATATGGGGCATCAGCGTACTCAGGACAAATTGGACAACAACTTATGTGGTCCAATTTCTCCTGATACCCTTGGGAAAATAAAAAATTAGTGACTAAAAGATAATTTTTGTGGGAAAAAAATAGGATTTTTTATTTTCATGCCCGGGCATTATAAACTTGTGTGAAGCACTTGGGGGTTCAAAGTGCTCACCAAAGATCTAGATAAGTTCCGTAGGGGGTCTAGTTTCCAAAATGGGGTCACTTGTGGGGGATTTCCACTGTTTAGGCTCATCTGGGGCACTGCAAACGGAACATGACCCCCATCAACGTCTGCATTCCAAAACGTTACTACTTCCTTTCCAAGCCCTGCCGTGCGCCCAAACAGTTTTCCACCCCCACATATGGGGTATCAGCGTACTCAGGACAAATTGGACAACAACTTTTGGGGTCCAATTTCCTTGGGAAAATTCAAAAATTTAGGACTAAAAAATCATTTTTGTGGAAATTTTTTTTTTTTTTTTTCACACCCAGGCATTATAAACTTTTGTGAAACACTTGGGGTTCAAAGTGCTCACAACAGATCTAGATAAGTACCTTAGGGGGTCTAGTTTCCAAAATGGTGTCACTTGTGGGGGGTTTCCACTGTTTAGGCGCATCAGAGGTTCTCCAAGCGCGACATGGCGTCCAATCTCAACTCCAGCCAATTTTAGTTTGAAAAAGTCAAACGGCGCTCCTTCCCTTACGAGCTCTGCCGTGTGCCCAAACAGTGGTTTTCCCCCACATATGGGGTATTGGCGTACTCAGGAGAAATTGCATAACAACCTTATCTGTCCATTTTCTCCTTTTACCCTTGTGAAAATAAAAAAAAAGTTTGTAAAAGATCATTTTTGTGGCTAAAAAGTTAAATATTCATTTTTTCCTTCCACGTTGCTTTAGTTCCTGTGAAGCACCTGAAGGGTTAATAAACTTCTTGAATGTGGTTTTGAGTACCTTGAGGGGTGCAGTTTTTAGAATGGTGTCACTTTTGGGTATTTTCTGTCATGTAGACCCTCAAAGTGACTTCAAATGAGAGGTGGTCCCTAAAAAAAATGGCTTTGTAAATTTTGTTGTAAAAATGAGAAATCGCTGGTCAACTTTTAACCCTTATAACTTCCTAACAAAAAAAAATTTTGATTCCAAAATTGTGCTGATGTAAAGTAGACATGTGGGAAATGTTATTTCTTAACTATTTTGTGTGACATATTTCTCTGTTTTAAGGGAATAAAAATTCAAAGTTTGAAAATTGCAAAATTTTCAAAATTTTCGCCATATTTGCGTTTTTTTTCAAAAATAAACGCAAGTTATATGGAAGAAATTTTACCACTAACATGAAGTACAATATGTCACGAGAAAACAATCTCAGAATCGCGAAGATCCGTTGAAGCGTTCCGGAGTTATAACCTCATAAAGAGACAGTGGTCAGAATTGTAAAAATTGTCCCGGTCATTAACGTGCAAACCACCCTTGGGGTGTGAAGGGGTTAAGAGACCCTGGGGTCAGAACCACAGTTTTGAGTGGAACTGTCCTAACTTCCATACTGGAGATCCCTTTCAGAGAGGCCTGGGGTCAAACCAAAGCGCAGGATGGATTTGCCCTGACTTCTATACCGGAGATCCTTTTAAGAGGGAAGATGTGCCTATGGGATGGAGGATGTGTGATGGGGATATGGGAACGGGAGGGGGCATTCATTTCTGTCATGTGCGCTCTGCTCCTTTCTGGGGGGCATCAATGGCTGGAAGTTTATGTTCCCGGGATGCTAGAACTCTCCCACCTAGTCACTGTCTGCTGAGGTGTTGTCGTGGAGTGAGAAAACTTGCTCATAGCAACCAATCACAGCTCAGCTTCTTTTAAACAGCTCTGGTGAAATGAAAGATGCTTCGTGATTGGTTGGTGATACACACACATTCAACTTTATATATATATAGATAATTTGACCGTGACACATGGACATCCGAATTCAGGATCAGGTAAAGATATTGCAACATGACAAACATGTTTTCTTTAGGCAGCTCCTGCCATACCACCATTGTGTTTCAGTCAGGTACAGTCCTTCTCATCTTTGCTGGCACCCATGAAGTTTAAGTACATAATGTGGAATATCTCCTGCAACAGATTTTCTGTAGTGAGCACTTGTGTTAAATGTAAAAGAGCAATATGATAAACAATTTAATACAAAAAGAATGGTAGTGAAAATAAAAAAAACCTAAAGCTTGTTGTGACACTGGTATCGGCACCCTTTACATTAAATTAGTATGGAAACACATTTCAACTTGCCTGTTGTAAATCACGAATGAGAATCACCTGTGAATAATTGTCGGTGCCCATGTGACATGAATTAGCCAACGAATGATGACTTCAGTGTTTTAAAAAGCCACATGGTAGGCCCTGTTCCTTTGTCACAATGGTGAAGACAAAGGAGCTGTTTGAGGACATCAGAACTGATATTAGAAACACAACACTTCCAAAAGGGTATAAGGCCATCTCCACCAAAGACCTTGGTATCCCAGTTTCAACAGTGCACAATGTTATTAAGACATTTGCCAAGTATGGAACAGTCAAGAACTTCCCTAGACATGGGGGAAAGAGGAAAATTGATGAGAGGTCTTCGAAAGTTGGTGCAAATGGTGGAAAAACACCACGTCAAACATCTAAAGACCTGAAGGCCAACCTGGAACATTCTGAGATGAATTCAACAAGTACGATATGTCACACACTAAACTAAGCAGAGCTTTCTGAGTGAAGGCTAAGAAAGTAACCGTTGCTGAAGAAAAGACACAAAAAGGATCAACTGATCTTCGTCAAATAGTACCTTGACAAACCACAATCCTTATGGGAAAATGTTCTGTGCACAGATGAAGCAAAAATAGAGCTTTTTGACAATGCAAACCAACAGTTTGCTTACAGAAAGCGCATTGAAGCTAAGGAAAATAACACCCTGCAAACAGTTAAGCATGGTGGAGGATCCATAATGCTGTGGGGTTGCTTTGCTGCGGCTGGTGCTGGAGGCCTTAACCGTATTACAGGAATCATTAAATCAGAGAATTATTAAATGATTTTAGATCAAAATGTCCTATCTAGTGTAGGAAAACTTGGTTTGAGTCGAAGATCTTGGGTACTCCAGCAAGCAGGACAATGACCCAAAGCATACATCCAAAAGTACACAGTAATGGTTGAAAAAGAAAAATGGACCATTTTAAAATGGCCAACGAGTCCTGACCTCATTCTCATTGAAAATCTTTGGGGTGAGCTGAAATCTGCCTTTGGGAAAAAGAACCCTGCAAACATTCAAGAGCTTGAACAAACTGCAAAAGAAGAGTGGGAGAAAACACCAGCTGAGAAGTGCAAGAAGCTTATTGATGGCTTCAAGAACTATTTGGAGGCTATCATCAATGCCAAAGGGTATGCAATCAAGTTTTAATTAGGGGTGCCTTTATTGCAGCACAGGCTGTTTATTCTGTTTTTTCTTTGAAATTGCAACATGTAAGTTAAAAAACAATGAATGTATTGTTGTACTACTGTGGACCACTAATGAAAAAATCATGAGGATATAACCATGGTACATTTTCATTTATTTCTGAAAATATTGTACAGTTTATGAAAAAATAAAGGTGTGCCAATAATGGTGAGCAGGACTGCAGGCTGCTGTGACATTGTTGGATAAAAATTCATTTGCTAAGACATTACAAATATTTCAGTCAAGTAAGCAGCTGAGAAATCTCAAAATGTGAATCACGCAGTCAAGGGAATGAGACATAAGTAATTTTTAGTGAATTAAGATGTGATATAATAGCGACTGCTGTGACATCACAAATACAGGTACTTCTCACAAAATTAAAATATCCTAAAGAAAGGGAAATTAGACCTACCTGTAATTCTATTTCCAGGTAGTCCCTCAGGACAGCACCATGGAGGTCGTCCTTCCTTGACCTATAGCTGGACAGGATCACAGAGAGGTTAAAAGGCTCCTCCCACCTCCACCCTCCAGTGTTTTTTCAAAGTACCACTGAGGATGGATGGAAATGGTCTAACCGCGCCCTTACAAACGCATCTGTAAGACCCCTTAACGGCTCCATCTCAAACTCAAGCCAAGGCAACCTGATGGATGAACAATCTGCCAGAAGATCAATGCCGCTCAAGCCTAAAGACAAACATAAGGGAGGGAATTAAGGGAGCTGTCCTGAGGGGGACTACCTGGAAATAGAATTACCGGTAGGTCTAATTTCCCTTTTTCCATTATGTCCCTCAGGACAGCACCATGGAGAATACCAAAGTAAATGTCCCTGGGTGGGTACAGAAGCTCAAGGACCAAAGTCCCAGGCAAGAACCAGGTTAGCTATAGAAATGATCTGAAAGATCAAAAAGAAATATAGATATCTAAAGAAAACCACAAAGATAATCACTGTAGTGAGTGTCAGATATATGTCTATAATGGCCAAGTCCAGCATGAATGTGGTAAACAAGATATGCCGCAGAAACAGAGAGTGAAACACACCCGTTGTACCCCAATACCAATAATGAACCACAGTGAATTACAGTTATTGTGATAGATACAATCCCATCCCTGTAGACTGTGAGCCCTCGCGGGCAGGGTCCTCTCTCCTTCTGTACTTGTGTGTCCCTTGTCTAGCACACGTTTATTGTACCTGTCTATATTTTCCCTTTTCATATGTAAAGCGCCATGGAATAAATGGCGCTATATAAATGTGTAATAATAATAACACCGCAGCCACAGAATAGGTTTAAAAAACCTTATTGCCCAGCAAAAGTATGGTGATAGCCACAGCCACAATACAACGAGGACTGTACAGATTAGTAATCTGCTGCATGTGCCTATAACACCGGACTGCTCCTTCATCGGTCCTCCTGGGCTCAGATTAAACCTTGGTTACAGACCGGCTTACCATACTACAAGGAGACCTGCAGGACAGAGACCATGGATCCTGGAAGATCAAAGCAATAACAGTTAGTACATGGAAAATAGCAGAGCATTGGGATGTATGTACCCTACTCATCCAGGAGATCATGCCTACTCCGAATCCTTAGATGTCTCAACCCCCATTAAGGGTTGGATATTATTGAAACTAAGGAAATACTCTATCTGGCAGGTAATATCCCCTGCAACTACCAACATCGGGCTTCTCATTAGAAGTGTTGAAAGGGAGATGTGGATCACCACTCTTGTTTTACTGATGTTAGACACGGGGAGTCTGGACTCTGGCATCAATGACAGTAAGTGGTGGGGGGTGGTTGTTGGTAAAAATCCTTTGACATAGAATATTATTTGAAACTGCATTTATATAAGTTATTAGCCCAGACATTATGTATGTGTCAACTTATTTATTTATTTATATATTATATCCTAAGGCAATCTTCTTAGAGATGTTTATACACCCCGACTGCCCTGGTGGGAGGAACCACGCTCTATAGCTAGAGGGAAGTAGGTTTCCTCCCATCACAGAGGGGACTGACCACTGCAAGGCAGAAGGACTATGGATCCTTAACTGTAAGAGTCCTGGATAGATTCTTTTACCTTAGGAGCCCTGACTGCTGTACGAGCAGTGGGTATGGGATCCTCTGCCACACGACGCAGACATGCTGATTCGCCACAAGATACAAAGCAGTGATGCCGTCCCTGGTAAACATAATACAACGGATTTATGGGACAAGAATCTGTCTACCGGGTGTTGATCAAGGAAACTAGTCCGACTGCCATATGTGGAGTCAGGAAGGATTCTTTTCTTCCACCTTGTGGGATTTCCTGCTCTCAGCACAGTAGTATGTCCATTTATAGGATGAGCCCCAAAGACGTATGTCTCCCTTTAAAGCCAACTATGAAAGAGACTTGCACTCAAGGCAGTAACTCACTTGAGAGTAATGTTCCAATCCGAAGAAGCACTAAGTTACTAGGCCCATTCAAAAATATTTAGAATTGAGAGTCCTCAGTGGTTGATACCTTTTAATGGCTAACTGAAAAGATGGTAACAAATTGCAAGCAGTTCTTCTGGCTAAGCCCAGTTGCAAAGAATGAAGCAACAGAAGCTGAACCTGGGTCCTAAAACATGAGGATTCTATAGCCGTAGTTGGGGCCCGAGACAAAATGTGAAGTGGTAGGCCGACCATACAATGTGCGGCCACGCAGTAAGGCACCAGTCAGAAGGTCTAAGCCAGAGGCACAAAACCACAATGCCCGAGGTACTATGAAGCACTGAGGTACTATGACACACAAATGACACAGCTCAAGGCACTGAAGCATTATGACGCAATATGCACAGAAGCACTATGATGCAATATTATTATAGTGCCATTAATTCCATGGTGCTGTACATGAGAAGGGGTTACATACAAAGTTATAGATATCGTTTACAGTAAACAAATTTACAATGACAAACTGATACAGAGGGGAGAGGACCCTGTCCTTGCGGACTTACAATATGATGCAATATGATGCACAAAGACACTGATGCAGTATGATGCCCTAAGACACTATGATGCCTATGATGCAATATGATGCACAAAGACACTATGATGCAATATAATGTGCAAAGACGCTATGATGCAATATGATGCCATATGGTGCAATATGATGCACAAAGACACTATGATGTAGTATGATGCAAGAGTCCCCCAAGGCTCTGTTCTAGAACCCCTACTCTTCTCAATCTATACACTTGGCCTGGGGCAACTCATAAAGTCCCACGGATTCCAGGACCACCTTTATGCTGATGACACTCAGATCTACCTCTCTGGCCCAGACGTCACCTCTCTGCTGTCCAGAATCCCTGAGTGTCTATCAGCCATATCCTCCTTCTTCTCCTCCCTCTTCCTCAAACTCAATGTGGACAAATCTGAACTCATCATCTTTCCCCCATCTCACAGATCTTCCTTACCTGACCTATCTATACAATTAACAACACCACGCTTTCCCCCGTACCGGAGGTCCGCTGCCTCAGAGTAACCCTTGACTCTGCCCTGTCCTTCAAACCACACATCCAAGCTCTTTCTACCTCCTGTCGCCTTCAGCTCAAAAATATTTCCAGAATCCGTCCCTTCCTCAACCCTCAATCTACTAAAATGCTTGTACATACCCTCATCATCTCCCGCCTCGACTACTGCAACATCCTTTTCTCTGGCCTCCCTGCTAACACCTTTGCACCTCTCCAGTCCATCCTTAACCCCTTCCCGACCTGTGACGCCACGTAGGCGTCATGAAAGTCAGTGCCAATCCGACCCATGACGCCTATGTGGCGTCATGAAAGGATCGCGTCCCTGCGGGTCGGGTGACCGGGGTCACTGAAAGGTCATCCGACCCGCAGGCACAGGACCCTTTGTGCTTCACCACAGGGGGGTTTGCTTAACCCCCCCGTGGCCACGATCGCTCTGATTGGCTGTTAAAAGTGAAACAGCCAATCAGAGCAATCTGTAATATTTCACCAATATAATTGGTGAAATATTACAATCCAGCCATGGTCGATGCTGCAATAGCATCTGCCATGGCTGGACACCGAGCCCTGACCCCCCCACACGGATTCACGGCGGCGATCGGCCACCGCCACCGAAAGATGGCAGCGGTCGGTCACCGCCGTCACTAAAAGCTCCCCTCGTCCTGGCCTCCGCTGCCCCCACCTTCCGATCCCCCCCCCCTCACTTCCGACCCCCATACTCACCTCTCCCGGTCCACCGATGTCCCTGGATCCTTCCCGGCGTCTGCCCGGGATTCTTCATGGGCGCCGCCATCTTGGAAAATGGCGGCGCATGCGCAGTGCGCCCGCCGGCCGGCGCATGCGCAGTGCGCCCTGCAGAGTCAAATTTATTTTGATCACTGTGATAAACTGTCACAGTGATCAAAATAAAAAAAAGTAAGTGAACCCCCCCTGTCATAGGTAGGGACAAATAATAAAGAATTTTTTTTTTTCCTATTAGGCCCTGTGCACACGTTGCGGATTTTGCTGCGGATCAGCAGCAGATTTTGCTGCGGATCAGCAGCGGATTTCGCGCTGCGGATCCACAGCAGATCCAGAAACCATGTACAGTACAATGCAAATAAATGGTAAAAAAAACGCTGTGCACATGCTGCAGATTTTTCAGCGCGGATTTGCTGCGATTTTAAATCCGCAGCATGTCAATTCTTTGTGCGGATTCCGCAGCGATTTTACACCTATTCCATTATAGGCGTAAAACCGCAGAGAAAAACCGCAGCAAATCCGCGCTAAATACGCAGGTAAAAGGCAGGTCATTTTACCTGCGGATTTTAGAAAAATCCGCAAGTGAATCCGCAACGTGTGCACGGGGCCTCAGGGTTAGGGTTAGGCTGGATTCATATTGCATTATGGCAGTCCGTTAGATGGACTGCGTTTCACCGCGCTATAACGCGGTGTAACGCAGTCCGTTAACGCTGCCATTCACCCCATTTGTGTGCGCATTGCAACGCATGCCGTGAAGCGGCATGCGTTCGCGACGTGTCGTCATTCAGTGACGGAGCCTTGGATGCAGGCTGCAGCGTCTGGGCTCCATCACCGCTAGCACAGATGAATCATCGCTGATTCCTCTGCACTAGCGGGTATAGCATAACGCGATCGCGTTATGCTATACCGTTACCAGCCCGTCAACGCTACGTGTTGAACGGGCTGGTAAAATGCAATATGAACCCAGCCTTAGGGTTAGAACTAGGGTTAGGGTTAGAACTAGGGTAAGGGTTGGAATTAGGGTTAGGGTTGGAATTAGGGTTAGGGTTGGGATTAGGGTTAGGGTTAGAGTTAGGATAAGCGTTAGGGGTGTTTTGGGGTTAGGGTTGGGATTAGGGTTAGGCTTGTGGTTAGGTTTATGGTTAGAGTTGGGATTAGGGATAGGGGTGTGTTGGGGTTAGGGTTATGGTTAGGGTTTGTATTAGGGTTAGGGGTGTGTAGGGGTTAGGGTTGGGGTTAGGGGTGTGTTGGGGTTAGGGTTGGAGTTAGAATTGAGGGGTTTCCACTATTTACGCACATCAGGGGGTCTCCATACGCGACATGGCGCCACCATTGATTCCTGCAAATTTTGCGTTCAAAAAGTCAAACAGTGCTCCCTTTATTCCAAGCCCCGACGTGTGCCCAAACATGGTTTACCCCCACATATGGGGTATCAGCGTACTCGGGAAAAATTGCACAACAACTTTGGGGGTCTAATTTCTCCTGTTACTGTTGGGAAAAAAAATTGGGACTAAAAAAGTTATTTTTGTGGAAAAAAAATGATTTTTTATTTTCACGGCTCTGCGTTATAAACTTCTGTGAAGAACTTGGAGATTCAAAGTGCTTACCACACATCTAGAGGAGTTCCTTGGGGGATCTAGTTTCCAAAATGGGGTCACTTGGGGGGGTTTCTACTGCTTAGGCACATCATGGGCTCTGCAAACGTAACATGACACCCGCAGACCATTCCATCAAGTCGGCATTTCAAAACGTCACTACTTCCCTTCCGAGCCTCGATGTGTGCCCATACAGTAGTTTTCTCCCACATATGGGATATCAGCGTACTCAGGACAAATTGGACAACAACTTTTGGGGTCTAATTTCTCCTGTTACCCTTGAGAAAATAAAAAAATTGTGGACTAAAAGATCATGTTTGTGGAAAAAATATGATTTTTTTATTTCCATGCCACGGCGTTATAAACTTCTGTGTAGCCCTTGGGGGTTCAAAGTGCTCACCACACATCTAGATAAGTTCCTTCGGGGTCTAGTTTCCAAAATGGGGTCACTTGTGGGGAGTTTCTACTGTTTAGGCACATCAGGGACTCTGCAAACGTAACATGACGCCCGCAGACCATTCCATCAAGTCGACATTTCAAAACGTCACTACTTCCCTTCCGAGCCCCGAAGTGTGCCCATACAGTAGTTTTCTCCCACATATGGGATATCAGGTACTCAGGACAAATTGGACAACAACTTTTGAGGTCTAATTTTCCCCTGTTACCCTTGGGAAAATAAAAAAATTGGGGACTAAAAGATCATGTTTGTGGAAAAAATATGATTTTTTTATTTTCATGGCCCGGCGTTATAAACTTCTGTGTTGCCCTTGGGAGTTCAAAGTGCTCACTACACGTCTAGATAAGCTCCTTTGGGGGTCTAGTTTCCAAAATGGAGTCACTTGTGGGGGGTTTCTACTGTTTAGGCACATCAGGGGCTCTGCAAAAGCAACATGACGCCCACAGAACTGTTGTGAATAGGCTGGAAATGAGTTCTGAGCAGAAGCTCCCTCTGGTGGTTACAAACGGTACTGGACTGTCCAGTGAAGATTGTGAGGATTGGGAATCAGGTGTTACTGACTGGTCTTATATAAGGGAGTCGCCTTCCCATCAGGGTTGCCGGTGATCAATTGTTCTGGTCTCAATCCTTGATTCCTGTTTCCTTGGTAGCCTGCTGTGTCGTGTCTGAATCTCCTGCTAACAGATAAGACATTTTCTTCTTTTTGTTTTTGTGCTTGATTTTTGCATTTTGTCTTGCACTTCTGTGGGGGCCTTCAGGGTCCCCTCTGGGGGCTTTTGCCTCTCAGTTCAGTTCAGCCACTGTTATTTGTACATTTGCTTTTTCCAGTTTTTTCAGTGGCTGCTGTTTTGTTTTTGGTTACACCAGAGAACTAATTTAGGTGGTAGATGTCGTGTGATCTCAGGTGTTTTTGAAATTAGTAGAGTTGGTGCTTTTCAGGGTTTTTTGGGATTGCAGTAAGTGTCCTTCCTATCCTTTTCTATTTAGTAAGTTTGGGCCCCAACGTTTGCTCATACTATTTTCTGTCTGTGTCAGTATTTCTTCTTGTCTAACCGCCATTACATGTTTGGGGGCTTTCTATGTTCTTTGGGGTTCTGCTCCGGGGCAGATAGCTTTCCTATTTCTATCTTTAGGTGTAGTTAGTTTCTCAGGCTGTGACGAGGCGTCTAGGACCAACGTAGGAACGCTCCACGGCTGCCTCTAGTTGTGGTGGTTAGTCAGGGTACTGCAATCTCATAGTTTCCAACTGCTCTGGTGTATTTCCTTTTTTGCCTGCTCTCCTCAGTTACCAAATCATAACAGTATCAACGGCCCAAAACTGAAAATTATATGGTACTCACAGAAGGGAAAATTATTGTGGAAAGAAAAAAAAGTTGTCAGAGTTGTCAGAGATTTTTTTTTTTTTTTTTTCTGTTTGTTGCATTTTTTTTTGCCTCTGTATCTCTGGGTGCTGAGGAGGATTTTTTTTTTTTTCTCTCTCAATGGAGTTTGCACAGTTGTCTGGCCGTGTGGATCAGCTTGCCACTGAAGTTCGGAGTATTGCTACCTATCTTGCTAGGTTGCCTGTTGTGGAACCTAGGATTCCCATGCCAGATTTGTTTTTAGGGGATCGAGCTAAGTTTCTGAATTTCAAAAATAACTGTAAATTGTTTTTTGCCTTAAAATCTAAGTCCTCAGGGAACGCAGCGCAGCAGGTTCAAATTGTCATCTCTCTCCTGCGCGGCGACCCTCAGGATTGGGCTTTTTCCCTGACACCTGGGGATCCTGTTTTGAGTGATGTTGATGCGTTTTTTCAGGCTTTGGGGTTATTGTACGATGAGCCTAATGTCACTGATCAAGCTGAAAAAACTTTGTTGGCATTAAGTCAGGGGCTTGAGGACGCTGAGTTATACTGTCAGAGATTCCGTAGGTGGGCAGTCCTGACCAAATGGAATGACGACGCTTTGGCAGCTCTTTTTCGGAAGGGACTGTCAGATAATGTAAAGGATGTTATGGTGGGATTCCCTGTTCCCTCTGGTCTCAATGATTCAATGTCATTAGCGATTCAAATTGACAGACGTTTGCGTGAGCGGAAAGGTATGCGTGGAATAATGTTGCCTTGTGAACCTGCTTCTGAATCCATGCAGTGTGATAGAGTGGTTTCTGGGGCACAGCGTCATGAATTTCGAAAGCGCAATGGGTTATGTTTCTACTGTGGTGATGCCTCTCATGCTATTTCTGTCTGCCCTAAGCGGGGAAGACGTTTTGCTCGCTCAGTTGTCTTGGGTAGTGTTCAGACTAAGTTTTTATTAACTGTTACCCTGATATTCTCTCTGTCCTCATTTTCTGCTCAGGCTTTTGTTGATTCTGGAGCAGCTATTAACCTGATGGATTTTGATTTTGCTAAACGTTGTGGGTTTCCCTTGATACCCCTACGGAAGTCTATTCCCCTACTGGGGATCGATTCTACCCCTTTGGCTGAGAATAAACCTCCATTCTCTACTCAGGTGATAATGAGGGTAGAACCTGATCATCAGGAGAGTTGCAAATTTTTGGTTCTGTATAATCTGCATGACATTATCGTACTGGGTTTCCCTTGGTTACAGTCTCATAATCCTGTTTTGGATTGGAAATCTGTGTCTGTTACCAGTTGGGGCTGCCAATGTGTTAATACCAACACTCCTGTTTTTTCTGCCTCCCCCCAGGCTCAGGATGTTCCTGACTTTTTGATTGATTTTTCTGATGGTTTAGCGAAAGTAAATCTGTATCCTTACCTCCCCATAGGAGCTATGACTGCGCTATTGAATTAGTGCCTGGTAGTAAATTCCCTAAAGGTCGCCTTTTTAACTTGTCTGTACCTGAACATGACGCTATGCGGTCTTATATCAAGGAGTCATTGGAGAAGGGTCATATCAGACCATCCTCTTCACCCTTAGGTGCCGGTTTTTTCTTTGTGGCCAAAAAGGATGGTTCATTAAGGCCGTGTATTGATTATCGTCTCTTGAACAATATTACTGTGAAATATCAATATCCGTTACCCTTGATCTCTGATCTGTTTTCCAGGGTGAAAAACGCTACTTGGTTTACCAAGCTTGACCTCAGGGGGCATATAACCTTATTCGCATTAAGCACGGGGATGAATGGAAGACGGCATTTAATACCCCTGAAGGGCATTTTGAGTACCTTGTGATGCCCTTTGGGCTCACTAATGCTCCTTCTGTCTTCCAGTCCTTCATGAATGACATTTTCAGGGATTTTGTGGATAAATTTCTGATTGTTTATTTGGATGATATCTTGATTTTTTCCAATGACTGGGACTCTCATGTAAAACATGTTCGGACAGTGTTCCAGATTTTGAGAGAGAATGCTCTGTATGTGAAGGGATCAAAGTGTCTTTTTGGCGTTCAGAGGATCTCATTTCTGGGATTCATTTTGTCCCCATCTGTTATTGAAATGGACCCGGTCAAAGTTCAGGCTATCTGTGATTGGGTCCAACCTACTTCATTAAAGGCTCTTCAAAGATTCTTGGGTTTTGCCAATTTTTATCGTAAATTTATTGGTAATTTCTCTGTTATTGTTAAACCATTAACTGATTTGACCAAGAAGGGTTCTGATGTGGTGAATTGGCCTCCTGAGGCAATCTCTGCATTTCAGGAACTTAAGCAGAGATTCACTTCTGCTCCTGTTCTACGGCAGCCTGATGTTTCTCTACCATTTCAGGTGGAGGTTGATGCCTCTGAAATTGGGGCAGGTGCCGTTTTGTCCCAAAGAGATCCAGAGACCTCTAAAAGTAACCCTTGTGCCTTTTTCTCTCGAAAATTTTCTCCCACTGAACGTAATTATGACGTGGGTAATCGGGAGTTATTAGCCATGAAGTGGGCTTTTGAAGAGTGGAGACATTGGCTGGAGGGAGCCAAACATCAGGTGGTGGTCCTTACGGACCATAAGAATCTAGTTTATCTGGAATCTGCCAAGCGACTTAATCCTAGACAGGCCAGGTGGGCCTTGTTTTTCACACGTTTTAATTTTGTGGTTTCATTTCTTCCTGGCACTAAAAATGTTAAGGCGGATGCCCTCTCGAGGAGTTTCCTGGCGGACTCTCCTGAGTTATCTGATCCTTCTGTTATTTTGAAAGAGGGTGTAGTTCTTTCCGCCATCTCGCCCAATTTGAGACTGGCTCTGGAGGGGTGTCAGGAGGATAAGCCCGAGCGCTGCCCTGTTGGGAAATTGTTTGTCCCGGACCAGTGGAAAAAGAGTGTAATGTCTGAGATTCATTGTTCCGCGTTGGCCGGTCATCCCGGAATTTTTGGTACCAGAGACTTGGTTAGTCGGTCCTTTTGGTGGCCTACCTTGTCTCGTGATGTCAGGGAGTTTGTGCAGTCCTGCGGGACTTGCTCTCGCTCCAAGCCTTGCTCTCGTTCTAGTGGTTTGTTGATGCCATTACCTGTGCCCAAGAGACCATGGACCCATATCTCTATGGATTTCATTTCCGACCTCCCTGTTTCTCAGAGAATGACCGTCATCTGGGTGATTTGCGATAGGTTTTCCAAGATGATACATCTTGTGCCATTACCTAAGTTGCCTTCCTCCTCTGAATTGGTGCCTTTGTTCCTTCAGCACGTGGTTCGTTTACACGGCATTCCTGAGAACATTGTGTCTGACAGAGGAGTCCAGTTTGTTTCCAGATTTTGGAGGACCTTTTGTTCTAAAATTGGTGTTCAATTGTCTTTCTCCTCGGCGTTTCATCCTCAGACCAATGGTCAAACTGAGAGAACAAACCAGACATTGGAGACTTATCTAAGATGCTTTGTGTCTGCTGATCAGGATGACTGGGTCTCTTTTTTGCCTTTGGCTGAGTTTGCTCTTAATAATAGGGCTAGCTCTGCCACTTTGATGTCTCCATTTTTCTGTAATTCTGGGTTTCACCCTCGATTTTCTTCAGGACAGACGGAGGCTTCTGTCTGTCCAGGTGTTGACTCTGTTGTGGAGCGTATGCAACAGATTTGGGACCAGGTAGTGGAGAGGTTGTCCCTCTCTCAGGAGAGGGCCCAGCGGTTTGCTAACCGGCATAGGACTGATGGTCCTCGGTTTAAAGTGGGGGACTTGGTCTGGTTGTCCTCAAGAAATATTCCTATGAGAGTGGCATCTCCTAAATTTAAGCCTAGGTTCATTGGACCTTATAAAATCATGGAGATTCTTAATCCTGTTTCTTTTCGTTTGCTTCTTCCAGGGACATTTAAGATCCATAACGTGTTCCACAAGTCCTTGTTGAAGAGGTTTGTTGAGCCAGTGGTTCCTACTACTGTGCCTCCTGACCCTGTTTTGGTTGAGGGCAATCTGGAGTATGTGGTTGAGAAAATATTGAATTCTCGTTTTTCTAGACGGAAACTCCAGTATTTGGTTAAGTGGAGAGGTTATGGTCAGGAAGACAATTCTTGGGTGTTTGCTTCGGACATCCATGCTAGGAGGCTCATCCGTGCGTATCATAGAACTCATCCTGACCGACCTGGTTGCTCAGGTGAGGGTTCGGTGACCCCTCCTCAAGGGGGGGTACTGTTGTGAATAGGCTGGAAATGAGTTCTGAGCAGAAGCTCCCTCTGGTGGTTACAAACGGTACTGGACTGTCCAGTGAAGATTGTGAGGATTGGGAATCAGGTGTTACTGACTGGTCTTATATAAGGGAGTCGCCTTCCCATCAGGGTTGCCGGTGATCAATTGTTCTGGTCTCAATCCTTGATTCCTGTTTCCTTGGTAGCCTGCTGTGTCGTGTCTTAATCTCCTGCTAACAGATAAGACATTTTCTTCTTTTTGTTTTTGTGCTTGATTTTTGCATTTTGTCTTGCACTTCTGTGGGGGCCTTCAGGGTCCCCTCTGGGGGCTTTTGCCTCTCAGTTCAGTTCAGCCACTGTTGTTTGTACATTTGCTTTTTCCAGTTTTTTCAGTGGCTGCTGTTTTGTTTTTGGTTACACCAGAGAACTAATTTAGGTGGTAGAGGTCGTGTGATCTCAGGTGTTTTTGAAATTAGTAGAGTTGGTGCTTTTCAGGGTTTTTTGGGATTGCAGTAAGTGCCCTTCCTATCCTTTTCTATTTAGTAAGTTTGGGCCCCAACGTTTGCTCATACTATTTTCTGTCTGTGTCAGTATTTCTTCTTGTCTAACCGCCATTACATGTTTGGGGGCTTTCTATGTTCTTTGGGGATCTGCTCCGGGGCAGATAGCTTTCTTCTTTCTATCTTTAGGTGTAGTTAGTTTCTCAGGCTGTGACGAGGCGTCTAGGACCAACGTAGGAACGCTCCACGGCTGCCTCTAGTTGTGGTGGTTAGTCAGGGTACTGCAATCTCATAGTTTCCAACTGCTCTGGTGTATTTCCTTTTTTGCCTGCTCTCCTCAGTTACCAAATCATAACACAGAACATTCCATCAAGTCTGCATTCCAAAATGGCGCTCCTTCCCTTCTGTGCTCTCCCATGCGCCAAAACAGTGGTTCCCCCCCACATATGGGGTACCAGTGTACTCAGGACAAACTGTACAACAACTTTTGTGGTCCAATTTCTCCTGTTACCCTTGTGAAAATAAAAAATTGCGGGTTAGAAAAATCAGTTTTTGAGGAAAAAAATTATTTTTTATTTTCACGGCTCTGCATTACAAACTTCTGTGAAGCACGTGGGGGTTCAAGGTGCTCACCACACATCTAGTTAAGTTCCTTGAGGGGTCTAGTTTACAAAATGTTGTCACTTGTGGGGGGTTTCTACTGTTTAGGCACATCAGGGGCTCTGCCCGCCCACAGACCATTCCATCAAGTCGGCATTTCAAAGCGTCACTACATCCCTTCCAAGCCCTGACGTGTGCCCAAACAGTGGTTCTCCCCCACATGTGAGGTACTAGCGTACTTAGGACAAATTAGACAACAACTTTTGGGGTCCAATTTCTCCTGTAACCATTGTGAAAATAAAAAATAGGGGGCTAAATAATCATTTTTTGAGAAAAAAAAATGATTTTTTATTTTCACGGCTCTGCGTTATAAACTTTTGTGAAGCACCTGGGGGTTCAAAGTGCTCACTGTGCATCTGCATAAGTTCCTTAGGGGGTCTAGTTTCCAAAATGGGGTCATTTGTGGGGGAGCTCCAAAGTTTAGGCATACAGGGGCTCTAAAAACATGACATGGTGTCCGCTAACGACTGGAGCTAATTTTCCATTCAAAAAGTCAAATGGCGCTCCTTCCCTTCTGAGCCCTGCCGTGCGCCCAAACAGTGGTTTATGACCACATATGAGGTATCTGTGTACTCAGGAGAAATTGCCCAACAAATTTTAGGATCCAATTTATACTGTTGCCCATGTGAAAATGAAAAAACAGGCTAAAAGAAAATTTTTGTGAAAAAAAAGGTACTTTCTTTTTTTACGGATCAATTTGTGAAGCACTTGGGGGTTCAAAGTGCTCACTCTGCATCTAGATAAGTTCCTTGGGGGGTCTAGTTTCCAAAATGGGGTCACTTGTAGGGGAGCTCCAAAGTTTAGGCACACAGGGACTCTCCAAATGCGACATGGCAACCGCTAAATATTCCAGCATATTTTCCATTCAAAAAGTCAAATGGCGCTCCTTCCCTTCTAAGCCCTGCCGTGCGCCCAAACAGTGGTTTATGCCAACATATGAGGTATCGGTGTACTCAGAAGAAATTGCCCAACAAATTTTAGGATCAATTTTATCCTGTTGCCCATGTGAAAATGAAAAAACAGGCTAAAAGAAAATTTTTGTGAAAAAAATGTACTTTCTTTTTTTTACGGATCAATTTGTGAAGCACCTGGGGCTTCAAAGTGCTCACTCTGCATCTAGATAAGTTCCTTTGGGGGTCTAGTTTCCAAAATGGGGTCACTTGTGGGGGAGCTCCAATGTTTAGGCACACAGGGACTCTCCAAATGCGACATGGCATCCGCTAAATATTCCAGCATATTTTCCATTCAAAAAGTCAAATGGCGCTCCTTCCCTTCTGAGCCCTGCCGTGCGCCCAAACAGTGGTTTATGACCACATATGAGGTATCTGTGTACTCAGGAGAAATTGCCCAACAAATTTTAGGGTCCATTTTATCCTGTTGCCCATGCAAAAATGAAAAAATTGATGCTAAAAGAAAAATTTTGTTGGAAAAATTAAAATGTCAATTTTTTCCTTCCACATTGCTTTAGTTCCTGTGAAGCACCTGAAGGGTTAATAATCTTCTTGAATGTAGTTTTGAGTAGCTTGAGGGGTGCAGTTTTTATAATGGTGTCACTTTTGGGTATTTTCTGCCATATAGACCCCTCAAAGTGACTTCAAATGTGAGGTGGTCCCTATAAAAATGGTTTTGTAAATTGTGCTGTAAAAATGAGAAATCGCTGGTCAACTTTTAACCCTTATAACTTCATAACAAAAAAAAATGTTGTTCCCAAAATTGTGCTGATATAAAGTAGACATTTGGGAAATGTTATTTATTAACTATTTTGTGTCACATAACTCTCTGGTTTAACAGAATAAAAATTCAAAATTTGAAAATTGCGAAATTTTCAAAATTTTGGCCAAAGTTCCATTTTTTTCACAAATAAACGCAAAAATTATCGACCTAAATTTACCACTAACATGAAGCCCAATATGTCATGAAAAAACAGTCTCAGAATCGCTATGATCCGTTGAAGCGTTCCTGAGTTATTACCTCATAAAGGGACACTGGTCAGAATTGCAAAAAATGGCCAGGTCATTTAGGTCAAAATAGGCTGGGTCATGAAGGGGTTAACTTTGCTGCCCGACTAATTCATCTCTCTCCTCGCTACTCCTCCACATCTCCCCTCTGCAAATCTCTTCACTGGCTCCCATTCCCTCAGCGAATCCAATTCAAATTACTAAACTGACCAACAAGGCCATCTATAACCTGTCTCCCCATATGTCTCTCTGAACTAATCTCACGATACCTTTCCTCACGTAATCTCCGATCCTCCCAAGACATCCTTCTCTTCTCCACACTTATTCGCTCCTCACCCAACCGCCTCCAAGACTTCTCCCGAATATCCCCCATCTTCTGGAATTCTTTGCCCCAACACGTCCGACTATCAACCACTCTCGGATCCTTCAAACGTAACCTGAAAACCCATCTCTTCAGGAAAGCCTACAGCCTGCAATGACCCAGCTGCCTCCTCACCACTACCAGAGATATCGCCTCAACCAACACCGGAACTGCTGCAACCCCCCAACCTGCTGTCTTCGTCCCCCATCCTGTAGAATGTAAGCCCGAAAGGGCAGGGTCCTCTCCCCTCTCTATCAGTCTGTGATTGTTAGTTTGTTTACTGTAAGTGATATCTGTTATTTGTATGTAACCCCGTCGCATGTACAGCACCATGGAATCAATGGTGCTATATAAATAAATAATAATAATAATATAATGCACAAAGACACTATGATGCATAGAGACACTATGATGCACCTTGATGCAGTATGATGCAATATGATGCACGAAGACACTATGATGCAGTATGATGCAATATAATGCACAAAGACACTGATGCAGTATGATGCATAGAGACACTATGAAGAACTATGATGCCATGTGATGCACAAGGCACTATGAAGCACTATGATGCATAGAGGCACAATGAAGCAATATGATACATAGAGACACAATGAAGCACTATGATGCAATGTGATGCACAAGGCACTCTGAAGCGCTATGATGCAATATGATGCATAGAGGCACTATGAAGCGCTATGATGCAATATGATGCATTGAGGCACTATGAAGCACTATGATGCAATGTGATGCACAAGTATGAACCTGATGCATGAGCACATGATGCAATATATGCAGAGGCACTATAAATAATAATATAATAATCATAATCACAATAGACACTATGATGCATAGAGACTATGAGCGCTTGATGCATATGATGCATAGACACTGCGAAACACTATGATGCAATGTGAACATAGACACTAAAGACACTATGATGCAATGTGATACACAAGGCACTATGATGCAATATGATGGCATAGAGACACTATGAAGCACATGATGCAATATGATACAAAGGCACTATGAAGCGCTATGATGCAATCGATGCATAGAGACACTATGAAGCACTTTGAGGCAAAATGATGCCCAAAGGCACTATGAGGCACTATGATGCGATATGACGCTGTTAAAAATGCTTATTTTAAATATATTTTTCCAGGACTTGTTACCAGATGCGATACTCTAAAGAAAATGTCACAATGTTTCTTATAAAAAAATGTAGTGGTTTATTGGACTGTCCACCAAAAAACATCATTGCAGGAAAACATAAAATGAGTGAAATAGTTAAGAAGAGATTGTCCATTTGTCCATAGCAAAGCTTGTACACTTCTTTCCTTGGTGTCCTGAATGGTAAATGACATCTGTCTCTGTCAGCAGCGTCTAAGGAAGCAACACATGGTTACATAGCAGCTGTCCATTCACCTTAGTGTCATTGGAAAATGTCCCATGTGTCTGAAGAGAGTGAAAGAGAGAGCGACCCCCTCCCTTCGTGTAGTCATTATATATATGTCCCTTAAATCACGTGGTCTCTATATATGGGGATGACACTTTACCATACAGAAATAGCATGTGTAATGTCAGCTGAAAGTCAATGTGAATAAATCCATAACCAATAATTAATATTGAACAGACGCACAAAGGCACTATGAAGCAATATGATGCACATACGATGCACAGAGGCGCTATGATGCAATATGATGCACAGAGGTGCTATGATGCCATATGATGCACAGACTAAGGCCATGCTTGAAATTGGCAAACGAGAGACCAGGTCGACAGCTACATCCAATAGAGCAATCAGAGTTCTGGATAAACCTCCACTCTGAATAGTATATCTCAATTGTCAGACTGGCTCTACCTGAAGGAGCTAATTAATAAGCTGCAGCTGGAGGGCAGTCTTCATGGAGTCCATGTGCTGCACTGCCATGTGTCCAGTCATAAGGCTCTGTGCAGACATGGCCTGCAAGTAACTGAAGTCACATAATGAGATGTAGCCTGGACTTATGGTTTTACTATAGCCTAGAGGTCCGAGGCCTAGCTGCTTATATGTGAAAACACATCTCAGCACATGAGGCTGTAGGCCCGGATTTGGCACAAAGTCATGAGACTAGCATCAGCCCAGAGGCCTAGGCCATCCACACAACAATCCAACAAGCACCCACCTGTGCTGGCTCCATACCTGCTACAAAGACAAGGGGAGCTGGTAACGCCGAGAGCCCACCGCGAAGGGAAGCGGTGTCCTGATCAGGAATGTTGCATTAAACCAATGATTCCCTCTCCTGTGTCCCATGACCTGCTCTGATGTCACCGGAGGCGCAACAGCCTTCTCTACCGCATGACTTCTGGAAGTAGCGGTGTTTTGCTGTCCGGCATCCTAGCCCAGAGCCCCCCATCGGGAGGAAGCGGCTCTATCCAGGAACCCGTCCGCTCGACTGGTCTCTGTGGCTGAGGGACTCCCCACCGGGAAGAGTCAGCCCCAGGCTGCTTGACAGGGGGAAGAATTGGACGCACGGCACGATCCCAGTGAGACCATTGCGCAGGCTGGCTGTTGGCTGAGGAGCCTCTTCAAGAGGTATCTGCCACGGTCCGCTTGACAGGGGGAAGGGAAGGTCGAGACCCCTACCTATAGGCTGAATGGTTGAAAAGTGGCTACGTGTTGAGGAAGTCCTAAGTGCTGAGAACAGGTTATAAGTGACCGCCGGGAGCTGGGGATCTTCTGCGCACAGCGCACTTACCCCACCATCCTGGTCTATCACCCGGCTTTTCCATGCTGCCACCGTATACTCTGCGAGATCCAGGGACTCAAACTGGTCTCGCAATTATTCCGCATTCCTCCTGGAACGCACTCCGACCTCTAACGCTATCAGTAACGTCACCTGGAAGTGCAACGTCTTTCTGGAGCGCGACTTCCATCTGAGCCGAGAGCCTCCCACAGGGAGGAGCGGCTCACCCAGGAGCACGTCCGCTCACTTGTCTTTGGGGCAGAGGGACTCCCCACTGGGGAGTTTCGACCCTGGGCCACTTGACGGGGAAGGGGGAAGGATCTTGGACAAGCCGCACGATCCCTGGGCCCTGTAAAATGTCCACCTCCTATCTTCACTCCTGGAGCAACCTCTCATACATCCCCTGTAGGGACAGGAAAAACACTGGAGGGTGGAGGTGGGAGGGGCCTTTTAACCTCTCTGTGATCCTGTCCCGCTATAGGTCAAGGAAGGACGACCTCCATGGTGCTGTCCTGAGGGACGTAATGGAAAAGTTAATTTATTTCAGTTCTTCAATACAAAAAGTGAAACTCATAATATATAAAGGTATTACAAACAGAGTGATCTATTTCAAGTGTTTATTTCCGTTAATGTTGATGATTATGGCTTACAGCCAATGAAAACCCAAAAGTCATTATCTCAGTAAATTAGAATAATAAACAAAAAACATCTGTAAAGGCTTTCTTAAGATCCCTTAGTCTGTTTCAGTAGGCTCTACAATCATTGGGAAGACTGTTGATTTGACAGGTGTCCAGAAGGCAGTCATTGACACACTCCACAAGGAAGATAAGCCACAAAAGGTCATTGCTAAAGAAGCTGGCTGCTCACAGAGTGCTGTATCCAAGCATATTAATGGAAAGTTGAGTGGAAGGAAAAAGTGTGGTAGAAAAAGGTGCACAAGCAACCAGGATACCAACAGCCTTGAAAGGATTATTAAGAAAAGGCCATTCAAACATTTGGGGGAGATTCACAAGGAGAGGACTGCTGCTGGAGTATTTGCTTCAAGAGCCACCGCACATAGACGTATCCAGGACATGGGCTACAAGTGTCACATTCCTTGCGTCAAGCTACTCATAACCAATAGACAACGTCAGAAGTATCTTACCTGGGCTAAGGAGAAAAAGAACTGGACTGTTGCGCAGTGGTCCAAGGTGTTGTTTTCAGATGAAACTAAATTTTGCATTTCATTTGGAAATCAAGGTCCTAGAGCTTGGAGGAAGAGCGGAGAGGCACACAATCCAAGCTGCTTGAGATCTAGTGTGAAGTTTCCACAATCGGTAATAGTTTGGGGAGCCATATTATCTGCTGGTGTAGGTCCATTGTGTTTTATCAAGACCAAAGTCAGCGCAGCTGTCTACCAGGAAATTTTAGAGCACTTCATGCTTCTCTCTGCCGACAAGCTTTTTGGAGATGGAAATTTAATTCTCCAGCAGGGCTTGGCACCTGTCCACACTGCCAAAAGTACCAATAACGGGTGTAACAACAACAGTATCACTGTACTTGATAGGCCAGCAAACTTGCCTGACCTTAACCCCATAGAGAATCTATGTGGCATTGTCAAGAGGAAGATGGGAGACACCAGAACCAACAATGCAGATGAGCTGAAGGCTGCTATCGAAGCAACCTGGGCTTCCATAACACCTCAGCAGTGCCACAGACTGATCGCCTCCATGCCAGACTGCATTGATGCAGTTATTAATGCAAAAGGAGCCCCAACCAAGTATTGAGTGCATTTACTGAACATACATTTCAGTAGGCCAACATTTTGGATTTTAAAATCATTTTTCAAGCTGGTGTTATAAACTATTCTAATTTACTGAGATAATGACTTTTGGGTTTTCACTGGCTGTAAGCAATAATCATCAACATTAACAGAAATAAACACTTGAAATTGGTCACACTGTTTGTAATAACTCTATATAATACACAAGATTCACTTTTTGTATTGAAGAACTGAAATAAATAAACTTTTGATGTTATTCTAATTTTATGAGAAGCACCTGTAGGTTTCAGTCAGAAAACTGGGATAACATTACAAGTAAGCTTTAGTCAGGCAAAATACTGTGACATCCCCACTCTATCACATAGCAGCTAGTTTTAGTTAAGTAAGATACTTTGATATCCTAAGAGCGTAGGTATCAGTCATAAAAGGTATCACAATTGGGTTTTTGTCAGTTAATCTGTTATGACATAACATCAACGTTTTCATAGCAAAATGCTTGCGTAAAAGCTTTGAAAATTCAAAAAATTTAGTCACATTTCAAAGTTGTGCCAAAATCTGGCGACTTTTGGCGTTCTCACTCCAGTTTCTCCCAGCTCCGATAGGATAGGCAGAACAGGGGCAGTGATTGCTACACCACAAATCTTACTCCAGCAGGGCCAGGAGTAAAACTTGTGGCAAGACTGACACATAGGTGCATGTCACTACTGATTCATGAAGAGGCATACACATCATGAATCAGGAGCGCCTGACTCCAGCATGCCCCTCCTCATCAAGACCGGCAAGAAAATAACTAGTCTTGATGCATTGGACCCAATATGTTTAATTCTGGTAACCTTCTGTGAGATCACATCTTGTGTCAGATTAGAGCAGATTTTCAGGCCAAGCCTTAAGGCATATTCACACTGTCTTTTTCCACAGTTTTTTTGAGAAAGTCAGCTCAAAAATGGCAGAAAAGGTGCTAAGAAAATCATCAAAAAATGAATTTTTATGTAAAAATTATTTTCTGTTCAAATCTTCAGAATGTTGACTGTCTTTTAAACGCTACAGACTATCAAAGATGTCAAGTGTTTAAAGTGAACCTGTCACCAGGTTTGGCGGATATGAGATATAGCCACCACCATTAATTGCTGATATACAGCATTCTATAATGTTGTATATCTGCCCCCAACCCGACCTCTAAAGAGAAGAAAAATAACTTTTATTATACTCACCTGCGGGGCGGTCCAGTTCGAGGGGTGTCGCTCTTCTTGGTCCCGTGCCTCCCATCTTATAATCGCCGCCCCCCCTGCTTGCCTCATGTGGCTGACGCGTCCCTGCATCATCCACACAGTCGGCTCGGCATCTTGCTCCTGTGCAGGCATACTTCTTTGCCTTGTTAAGGGCAGAGGAAAATCCTGCAGTGCACAGGTGCCGGGAAAGATCATAGAGGCCCAGCACCTGCGCACTGCAGTACTTTTCCTCTGCCCTCAACCGGGCAGAAAAGTACGGCTGCGCAGAAGCGCGATGTCGGGGAGACTGCGTGGATGATGCAGGGATGTGTCATCCATATGTACCAAGAAGGAGGACAGCATCGTAAGAAGATGCGAGGCACCGGACCAAGAAAAGCGACACCCCTTGGAATAAAAGTTATTTTTCTTCTCTTTACCGGTCTGATTGGGGGCAGATATACATCATTATGGAATGCTGTATATAAGCCCTGAAAGGTGGTGGCAGTAACTCGTATCAGCCAAACCTGGTGACAGGTTTCCTATAAAATAAGTGACGTCAATTTTTCTGGTGTTTTCCACTAGGAAGATGCTTAAAACTTTAAAAGGGAACCTGTTAACAGAAAAACAGTATTAACCTGCAGATATGGGGTTATTCTGCAGGTTGATAGTGTTACTAACCAGCCTGGCGCTCGCACTTGTCCAAACGCTGCGCCAAAATCAGGAGTGGGTGAAAAATGAAGAAGTGGTACACGTGTTTCTGAAGCATGGCTGGGGCACACACATTTGCATTTATTGTGGGCCGGAACGGAGTTCTGACTGCCTTGCAACCCCTCTTCTAAATGGATGTCAACTGCAACTTCACTCACTGTTGGGTTGTTGTATCACCATGGATCTTGAGTCCTATCTTGCTTAATAGCCATTGTGAATTAAAACACACACTACACACACAGGGAGCTATATAGTATTAAAATATATCAATGAATATCAATGTTTACAATATAAGATACATATATCAATATATAACCAATTGAATCTAAAATTATTCTAGCCACAAAGCAATAAAAAGTTTTAAAATATATTGTTATTAATTATATATATATATATATATATATATATATGTGTATATATATGTATATATATATGTGTATATATATGTATATATATATGTGTATGTGTATATATATATATATATATATATATAGCACCACATTATCTGATTTAGGTGCTCACCATGGTGCAGGTGGAAATAAAAAGTGGAGACCACTATATAGAATTAGACACCAAGCCAAAACAAGATTAGACCAAAAAGAACCAAACCAGTCAGGTGTCACGCTGTGTAGCAGATATATATATATATGTGATGTCAGTAATCTATATCAAAAGGGCAACATCCTATATAACATGCGCATAGATATATGATAACATAGAATTACCTGACAATGTCCAGTGGGTCAATACGGAATCCGTTATACACTGTCTCCGGCTAGAGGGTGACCGGGGTCTATGCTGACTCTAAACTGGGGTCCTAACTAATCCCTCTACCTGGAGGTACTGTTAAAGGTACAGAGGTCCAGGCCACCAGCGTAAACCCTGTCTCCTATCAATCCCTGCCAACTGTAATCTAGTCCTAAGAAGGACCCTGATTACCACCAAAGGGAATGAACAGGTAACGGTTAATGAACAGAAAGACATACAAGAAAGACAAGAAATAAAGTAAATAAAGTCTTACATACAACACTCACACACAGTAGGAACACCTAAGGTCTCAGAGATAAACTATAAGCTGTAAGAGTAAAAACAACTAAGGAGCTCTTAGCTTAAGTCTTCTCAGAACCGATCCAGTCTGCTAGACTACATGAATACTTTCACCGGCATCTAACACCCAGACTGGCAGGGATATAAAGGAAGCTAATTAGAACATAATCAAAAGCAGCCGGGCGAGGCTGGACCTAGTCTTAGCAAAGAACTAGGTAAAATTAACTCTCTCATTACCAAACACAAAGTAACAGCAACTCAGCTGCGAGAAGTCAGAATGTGCAATCGCGACGATCCTCGTGGCGATGCACCCATGACAGTACCCCCCCTTCTACGAGGGGCCTCCGGACCCTCAGGGCCAGGTCTGCCCGGGTAAGTTGTGTGGAAGGTCCGAACCAATCGATCTGCGTTAACCTCCGACGCAGGGACCCACGTCCTCTCCTCAGGACCATACCCCTTCCAATGAACCAGGTACTGAAGGGACCGACGATTCAGACGTGAGTCAATGATCTTCAACACACTGAAACTCCAAGCTACTATTGACCACCACCGGAGGAGGAGGCAGAGGCGACGGTATAACTGGCGCCACGTACCTTTTAAGCAACGATTTGTGGAACACATTGTGGATTTTAAACATAGGAGGGAGGTCCAGACGAAATGCCACAGGATTAACTATAGAACTGATCCTGTATGGACCGATGAACCTGGGACCCAGTTTCCAGGAGGGAACCTTGAGTTTTATATTCTTGGTAGACAACCACAACCAGATCGTTCACACCTAGGTCCGGACCAAACACTCTCCTCCTATCAGACCTCCGCTTGTAACGGTTCCCCATAGCACTCAGACCATTCAGCACTCCTTCCTGCATGATAGGAACCGGGCCATCCGTCTTTCCGGCCCCTGGGACACTATGAGATAAGGCATCAGGAAGCAATTTTATTGAGCAGTCATATGTGCGATGAGGAGGTAACTCTTGACACCCCTCCTCTGAGAACATCTCCCCAAAGTCCTCCAGAAAAGGAGGCAAAGTCTTAGGCACGACCGCACCGATGACCGTGTTCATGCAGTTATTCTTGCAAAATTCACCCCACTGGCTTATCTTTCTGGATTGCCAATCAATCACTGGGTTATGTTTAGCCAACCAAGGAAGTCCCAACACAATAGGAGTAGGTAGACCCTCCAACACATAACAAGACAATTGTTCTTTATGTATTGCCCCTACTCGAAGATCTATGTTATGAACAGCTTGTACCAAGCTACCTTGACCGAGAGGTCTAGAATCAATAGAGACTATAGGGACCGGTTTGGCCAATACACTCAGTTGCATACCATGCACCTGGGCAAACCGAGCGTCCACCAGATTAGCCCCGGACCCACTATCAAGAAAAACAGAAATCCTCTCAGTTCTAGTACCAATCACCACCTCCGCAGGCACGAGAAACTGAGAGGGATTTGGGGACGAAATACACACTCCCAGGTTAACTCCTTTGCTCAAAGAGGCCCGGGATGGACACCCCCCAACAAAATGTCCCTCTCTCCCGCAAAAGAAACACCTTCAAGTCTTGCGGCGCACCGCCGATTCCCTCCTACAAAAAGATGTCCCTCCCAACTGCATGGGTTCCTCAGAACAGACCAGGGGAACCTCAGTATAAGGGACTTTAGTAGTAGGTGGAGTCATCACGGGAGGCGGAGTTACCTCGCGTCTTCCCCGAATTCGTCTATCAATGCGAATAGCGAGGGCCATAGCAGCCTCCAGTGATGGAGGAGAATCATACTGAGCCAACACATCTTTTAATTTGTCAGACAACCCTTGACAAAACTGGCTCCTAAGAGCTGGGTCATTCCACTGAGTATCTGTTGCCCATCTACGGAACTCAGAAGAATATTCCTCCGCTGGACGATTTCCTTGCCGTATTTTACGTAACTTAGTTTCAGCAAGGGAAACTCGATCCGGATCATCATATACCAGACCCAGGGCAGTAAAAAATCGATCCACTGACTGGAGATCTGGGGAGCCTGGAGGAATAGAGAACGCCCAAGATTGAGGGTCCCCTTGTAAGAGCGAGATAACAATTCCCACCCTCTGCTCTTCACTCCCAGATGACCGAGGCCGCAGCCAAAAGTACAATTTACATGCCTCCCGGAAAGTAAAAAATTTGTCCCGCCCACCAGTGAACCTGTCCGGGAGAGCAACCTTAGGTTCAGATCTGGTTTGCTCCGGGGGGGACAAAACCTTGGACTTAATGTCTGCAAACTCCATGGACAACCCCTGCAACTGCCGGGCCAGCTGGGCTACTGGATCCATGACAGCTGGGGAGAATCTTTAGTGGGCCGGTGAAAATGTCACGCTGTGTAGCAGATATATAATATATATATATATATGTGATGTCAGTAATCTATATCAAAAGGGCAACATCCTATATAACATGCGCATAGATATATGATAACATAGAATTACCTGAGAATGTCCAGTGGGTCAATACGGAATCCGTTATACACTGTCTCCGGCTAGAGGGTGACCGGGGTCTATGCTGACCCTAAACTGGGGTCCTAACTAATCCCTCTACCTGGAGGTACTGTTAAAGGTACAGAGGTCCAGGCCACCAGCGTAAACCCTGTCTCCTATCAATCCCTGCCAACTGTAATCTAGTCCTAAGAGGGACCCTGATTACCACCAAAGGGAATGAACAGGTAACGGTTAATGAACAGAAAGACATACAAGAAAGACAAGAAATAAAGTAAATAAAGTCTTACATACAACACTCACACACAGTAGGAACACCTAAGGTCTCAGAGATAAACTATAAGCTGTAAGAGTAAAAACAACTAAGGAGCTCTTAGCTTAAGTCTTCTCAGAACCGATCCAGTCTGCTAGACTACATGAATACTTTCACCGGCATCTAACACCCAGACTGGCAGGGATATAAAGGAAGCTAATTAGATCATAATCAAAAGCAGCCGGGCGAGGCTGGACCTAGTCTTAGCAAAGAGCTAGGTAAAATTAACTCTCTCATTACCAAACACAAAGTAACAGCAACTCAGCTGCGAGAAGTCAGAATGTGCAATCGCGACGATTCTCGTGGCGATGCACCCATGACATCAGGGTAACTAAATTATCAAGGATTATTTATTTAATATATAGTGACAATACATGTATAAAAACCAAAAGATAACCAAAATTGTGCGTATACAGAAAATTTATAGATCATATAACTTATATAGCAGACTCCAAAGGTAGAATTCATAAAATTAAAACCTGGATAACACACATTGTGTAAAAAAATAAAAAATATATAATAATAAATGTGCAAAGTGCAACCACAAATGTGTCAGTTTATATAAATATCTCATATAGAAAAATATGCCTGATATACATGGGGAAAATTTGCAATAAGCAAACAAAAGTGCAATGTGCAATAAAGGAATTAATGATCCTGAGTATGAAATAAATAATAATTATGAACCAGTGCTAGGTGCAACCAAAAAAATATATCAGATCATAAATACTAAAAGAGAAAACATCTATTGTAGATAAATATGCCCATTGTATGGACATAAATACAAAAAGTGCAAAGTGCAACAAAAGTGCAAAGTGCAATAGATCCAGGGAGTGTGTCTGAAAAATCGTACTACCTTATGGAGATAAATCCTGTACGCACAAGTGCCCCAATGCACGTTTCAGATGGGATTTCCTTCGTCAGGGGGAGTGGAGTATGGTATAGAAAGACCGCTTATTTATAGTATCGCCGATTGATGATCCCAGCTGCCCTGGTGTGTGGCGCATGCGCTGCCTGCAAAACCCGGAAGTCACGAAGCGCCGCGTCATACCGCCTAAACGCACGGTGCGTACGTGTTTGTGGTGTGTACGGCGTATACAGTGTGTGTGTGGTGTGTACGGCTTAAATAGTGTGTGGTGCTTACAGCGTATACAGTGTGTGTGTGGTGCCACAGTGTTCTGCTGGTGGTACCGCGAAAGAGGCTGTTACCACCAGCAGTTTCCATATTGAGACATGCATCACATTTTCAGGTCTCTCCAGAGATGCTCAATTGGGTTTAGGTTAGGGCTCTGGCTGGGCCAGTCAAGAATGGTCACAAAGTTGTTCTGAAGCCATTCCTTTGTTATTTTAGCTGTGTGATTAGGGTCATTGACTTGTTGGAAGGTAAACGTTCGGCCAAGTCTGAGGTCCAGAGCACTCTGGAAGAGGTTTTCATCCAGGATATCTCTGTACTTGGCTACATTCAGGTTTCCTTCAATTGCAACCAGTCATCCTGTCCCTACAGCTAAAAAACACCATGTTTCACTGTTGGGATTGTATTGGCGGCGGTCAGTGAATCATTCGGCTGATCCCGGCGGTGGCGTGTTTGCAACAGTGTTGTGCTGGTGGTACCACGCAAAAGGCTGCGTACTGCATTTACAGTGTGTGCGTGGTGCAAACGGCGTATACAGTGTGTGTGTGTGGTGCGTACAGCATATACAGTGTTTGTGTGTGGTGCGTACGGCGTATACAGTGTTTATGTGTGTGGTGCATACGGTGTATACAGTGTGTGTGTGGTGCGTACGGCATATATAGTGTGTGGTGCGTACAGCGTATACAGTGTCTGTGGTGCGTATGGCGTATACAGTGTATGTGTGTGTGGTGCGTACGGCGTATACAGTGTGTGTGTGGTACGTACGGCATATACAGTATGTTTGTGTGTGTGTGGTGCGTACGGCGTAAACAGTGGGTGTGTGTGTTGCGTATGGCGTTTACAGTGTGTGTGTATGGCGTATACAGTGTGTGTTTGTGGTGCGTACGGCGTATACAGTGTGTGGTGCGTATGGCGTATACAGTGTGTGTGTGGTGCGACAGTGTTCCGCTGGTGGTACCGCGCAAGAGGCTGGTACCACCAGCAGTTTCCATGTTGAGACACCTATCATATTTTCAGGTCTCTCCAGAGATGCTCAATTGGGTTTAGGTCAGGGCTCTGGCTGGGCCAGTCAAGAATGGTCACAAAGTTGTTCTGAAGCCACTCCTTTGTTATTTTAGCTGTGTGATTAGGGTCATTGACTTGTTGGAAGGTAAACGTTCGGCCAAGTCTGAGGTCCAGAGCACTCTGGAAGATATTTTCATCCAGGATATCTCTGTACTTGGCTGCATTCAGGTTTCCTTCAATTGCAACCAGTCATCCTGTCCCTACAGCTAAAAAACACCATGTTTCACTGTTGGGATTGTATTGGCCAGGTGATGAGCAGTGCATGCTTTTCTTCACACATACCACTTAAAATTATCACCAAAAAGTTCTATCTTTGTCTCATCATCATTTAGCAAACTCTATGCAGGCTTTCATACAGTACAGACCAAAAGTTTGGACACACCTTCTCATTCAAAGATTTTTCTGTTTTTTCATGACTAAGAAAATTGTAGAATCACACTGAAGGCATCAAAACTATGAATCAACATATGTGGAATTATACATTACACTTTACAAAAAAGTGTGAAACAACTGAAAATATGTCTTATATTCTAGGTTCTTCAAAGTAGCCACCTTTTGCTTTGATTACTACTGTAATGTATGTAGTACAGTTCATATAGCGTCTTGTGCTTGGGTGCGATGAAAACACAGGAGTCACAGGTTTGATATAGAAGGTCTTGTATTACTTCATACAAGTGGCAATAATAGTCACACAGTTTGCAGATACAAAAGCAGGAGACACAGCAGGCCAGAGTAATCTAAGCTCAGCAATCACTCTCCACAACAGGTTCAGGATCTCTTCTCTGTTACCATAAGTCCATGCAAACGTGGATTTATCAAATAGCAAGGTTCCAAAGTCCACGAGTGTTCCAAAGTTCCACAATAGGAAATAACTGGAGTACAAGGTCCAAGGCTTCCAGGAGTCAGGTCACAGGTTCACTGCAGGCTTGATTCTGAAGCACTGATTGCTCAGCTGTGGCTGCTTAAGAAGCAAGAGGGAGAGAATCAGGGCGGGAACATGCAAGCTGGAAACTCCATATTGACTGAGGGCAAGACAGCTGCAGCAAGACAGAAAGTAAAATGGCTGACGGAAAAACTGAGTTTCAGGAACATGTACACAGAACCTTACATTACTCCCCCCTTAGGGACAACCTCCGGATGACCTCAGACCAGGGTTGTGTGGGTACCTCTGATGAAACTGACGGAGCAAGCGAGGAGCATTAACGTTATTGATTGGCTCCCATGAATTGTCCTCCACTGGGTAGCCCTGCCATTTAATCAAATATTGTAACTGATTTCTATACAAACTGGAATCTAGAATCATTTCCACCACAAATTCTTCCTGACCATCGACTAGCACTGGGTCAGGGCAAGGAGAAGAACGTCCAGGAAACGTATTGGGTGTCGCAGCCTTTAGTAGAGATACATGAAAGACAGGGTGGATTCTCATAGTTCTGGGCAGTTGAAGACGACAAGCGACAGCACTTATAATCTTATTGATCTTATAAGGTCCAATGTATTTATGTCCCAACTTAGATGATGGAATTCTTAACTTAAGATTTCTGGTTGACAGCCAGACCAGATCTCCTACCTTGAAAGCTGGTGCAGGTTTACGAAATTTATCTGCGGCTTTCTTGTACCTTTCCTGAGCCAATTCCAGATTTCCCTTTAGAAGATCCATATTCTTTTGTAAAGAAGTGATTCTTTCAGCCACTGCTGGCAAAGGCGTTTCTATGGGAAATCGAGGAAGAATATTAGGATGATAACCTAAATTGGAGTAAAAAGGAGACTGCTTAGTGGAGGCGCTCTGAGAGTTGTTATAAGAAAACTCAGCTAGTGGAAGTAGATCCACCCAATCATCCTGTAGGTGGCAGATAAAGCAGCGAAGATACTGCTCCAGGGTCTGATTGGTTCGTTCCGTCTGTCCATTAGTCTGAGGATGAAAAGCAGAAGAAAGGTTCACTTTAATGTCCAATGCTGCACAGAAATTTTGCCAAAACCTTGAAGTGAATTGCACCCCTCGATCCGAAATAACCTCATCTGGTACTCCATGTAAACGAAACACATTTTTAATCATCAAATCTGATGTCTGTCTTGCAGTGGGTAAGCCGACACAAGCAATAAAATGAGCTGCTTTTGTTAAACGATCAACCACCACTAGAATGGTGTTCTTCCCTTGAGAGGTTGGTAACTCCACAATGAAGTCCATAGAAATGGATCCCCACGGGCGGGACGGGGTGGGAAGAGGTTGCAAC
>JARQOD010000001.1:668323659-668378825 GCA_033576555.1 Oophaga sylvatica | reverse complement strand
TGGACATAGTGCTGGAACCCCGTCGGTAGTATGCGTCAGCGAACTTGGATGACATCATCATCTTTAGTACTGATTGGCATACTCACTTGTTCCAGGTGCAAGCGGTAGTAGATTCGCTCAGAACTGTAGACTTGACAGCAAATCCCAAGAAATGTGCGGTAAGGCTCGAGGAAGCCCAGTACTTGGGATACGTGATCGGCCGTGGGGTTATCAAACCCGAAATAAATAAAATAGAGGGTATTCAGAACTGGCCCTGATCTGTTACCACCAAACAGGTGAGAGCGTTTCTAGGCATTGTAGGGTATTGTGACGCCACTTGGGGAGACGAGAATCTAGAGTGGACCCTCTGGATCGTGGAACTGACCTACCCCTGGGAGAGCTGACCTAGTGGAAGCCGACCCCTATACAGGGACCGTCAGGGGCAAGCCCAGAGGTCACTGGACCACGGAGGGCGATACCAAGAGGGCGGCTCTGATGGAGAGTGGGACGAGGAATAGAGGGAGAGCACAGGAGGACGGTGGATAAAGCAGAACAGGAACCAGGAGCAGCGGACGGATGACAGGACGGGTACATGGGAAAGCAGCGGCGGGAGACAACTACGGAGAGAGAGAGAGAGAGGGTTAGAGAGCAGAGGAGTATAGGACCAAGACTGGGTACAAAGATATGAACCTGCAGGGTACAGGTATGGCAGCGCACGTGGTGCGAGAGAGCAGCGCAGCGTACAAGGCAGAGTGCAGGACAGAGTGCAAGACCATGTACAGGGCAAGAACCAATAGCACACGGGGTACGGGGAGCGAGTACAGGCCTGTGACATTAGCGGGTGGCTATATGACTATCAGGAAACCTCTACTAAAATGAGGCAGCCTCATATACTGCACGCCTTACCCGGATTGGCTGTAGGAGATTTCCGGGAACCGGCATCCGAGGGCAAAAGGAGCTGCAGAGGTGCGCACTCGCCCTCTAAGGACGCCAGGGCACAGGCGCAGACGCCAGGATTCTCTTGCACAGTGCGGGACCGGAAGCTGGGGAAGAGCAGAGTGGGGACGAGTCTGGACAGCGCGCGAGGACCCGGAAGCAGAGCCGGAAACGCGACCCCCCAGGAGAGCGGACACAGGAGAGGTAACAGGTATTACTGGAGGTTTATACTTAATTTTTCGGGGAGAAATCGCAGGGGAATGCGGATGCCCTGTCACGGGCCCCATGTATGGTGACAAGTGTTGAACCCCACAAGTTTGAACAGAGAGAGGGAGATATGTGAAGCAGTGAGGGGGATCATATGCGAGGGTAGATATGAATCCCCCAGGATGCAGAGCCCTATTAGACCTTCTGGAGTGCCTTGTATTCACAGCAGGACTCCTGTGACTCACAAGGCAAAGTAAAAGTAAGTGTGGACCTGGTCAAGCTATTTGGTCAAGGCAATGTTCAGGAAAACCAGGTAAGAGCTTTTATTTTTGAAACAGACTACAGGATGGTAGTGGTGCGGTCCGCTACCTCAAAGCCGGGTCTTACAAGTGGCCCATGGCCACAAATTCCTGTTAAAAACCCTATAGTTTCATGGTGATCTGCTGTGAAGACACTGACCTTGAACTGCGGTGACCTCATCATTGATATTTTCCATGGTCCTGATGTCACCGGAGTTCAGGATGGCTGGGAACGCAGCCTCAGTGACGTGACTGAGGCTGCGCTCACAGCATATCATTCACCAGTGGTTCTCAGCCTGGACGGTCGCATCTTGGCTCCATCCAGGTTGAAAACTAATTATCCCCCAGATACGGCGTGGGACAGAATGACAGACAGGTATGGTACAGTGCCTTGCGAAAGAATTCGGCCCCCTGGAACTTTTCAACCTTTTTCCACATATCATGCTTCAAACATAAAGATATCAAATGTACATTTTTGGTGAAGAATCAACAACAAGTGGGACACAATTGTGAAGTTGAACAAAATTTATTGTTTTTTTTTTACATTTTTGTGGAAGTACAAAAGCTGAACTCACTCCAGAAGTTCATTGTGGATCTCTGAATGATCCAATGTTGTCCTAAATGACTAATGATAAATAGGATGAATATAATCCACCTGTGTGTAATCAAGTCTCCGTATAAATGCACCTGCTCTGTGATAGTCTCAGCGTCCTGTTTGAAGCACAGAGAGCATCATGAAGACCAATGAACACAGCAGGCAGGTCCGTGATACTGTTGTGGAGAAGTTTAAAGCCGGATTTGGATACAAAATGATTTTCAAAACTTTAAACATCCCAAGGAGCACTGTGCAAGCGATCATATTGAAATGGAAGGAGTATCATACCACTGGAAATCTACCAAGACCCGGCCGTCCCTCTAAACTTTCATCTCAAACAAGGAGAAGACTCATCAGAGATGCAGCCAAGAAGCCCATGATCACTCTGGATGAACTGTAGAGATCTACAGCTGAGGTGGGACAGTCTGTCCACTGGACAACAATCAGTCGTACACTGCACAAATCTGGCCTTTATGGAAGAGTGGCAAGAAGAAAGCTATTTCTCAAAGATATCCATAAAAAGTGTTGTTTAAAGTTTGCAACAGGCCACCTGGGAGACACACCAAACATGTGAAAGAAGGTGCTCTGGTCAGATGAAACCAAAATCAAACTTTTTGGCAACAATGCCAAACGATATGTTTGGCGTAAAGGCAACACAGCTCATCACCCTGAACACACAATCCTCACTGTCAAACATGGTGTAAGGTTCTATGTATATATTCCTGAAACTCAGTTTGTTCGTCAGCCATTTTACTTTCTGTCTTGCTGCAGCTATCTTGCCCTCAGTCAAAATGGAGTTTCCAGCTTGCATGTTCCCGCCCTGATTCTCTCCTTTGCTTCTTAAGCAGCCACAGCTGAGCAATCAGTGCTTCAGAATCTAGCCTGCAGTGAACCTGTGACTTGACTCCTGTAAGCCTTGGACCTTGTACTCCAGCTATTCCTACTGAGGAACTCTGAAGCACTTGTGGACTCTGAACCCTGCTCTTTGAAAGACCCACGTTTGCATGGACTTACGGTAACAGAGAAGAAGATCCTGAATCTGTATTGGAGAGTTATTGCTGAGCTTGGATTACTCTGGCCTGCTGTGTCTCCTGTTTCTGTGTCTGCAAACTGTGTGACTATTTCTGCCAACTTGTATGAAGTAATACAGGACTTTTCTATATCAAACCTGTGACTCCTGTGTTTTCATCGCACCCAAGCACAAGACGCTATATGAACTGTACTACATACATTACAAGATTCTGAAGCCAAAACGTTAGTGTCTGCTGGGTCTGGAAGGCTGTGTCTGCTGTACTGTGGATATCAGACGTCCGGTTGTACTTTCTGTGATGACAGTGGTTGTGACTTCTCACAACCATTCCAGGTGAGCAATTCCCTTAAGTTTTTTCTTTTTGCAGTGTTACCACAGGTAAACACTATTGTTTTTTTTTTTTCCTTTCTTTTCTCTTTTTTGTCTGCTATAACTCTGGATATCAGATGTCTGGTTGAAACTTTCTGTGATGATAGTGGTTGTGACTTCTCACAACCATTCCAGGTGAGCAGTTCCCTTAATTTTTTTTTCTCTCTGCAGTGTTGCCACAGGTGAACACTATTGTTTTTTTTTCTCTCCTCTTCTTCCAGTAATCCTGTCTTAAAAGATCTGGAAGATGGAGGCCCGCATAAAAGAACTTTGCGGAGTGACTGATAATATCCTTGCAGATTTGCAGAATATAAAGACCCGTTTTACAAATCTACAGGACCTCAATAATCACAATTTGCAAGTGGTTGGACAGACTACCCAGGATTTGCGAGCCAGGATTGAGGTTCTAGAGGGGCGAGTCCAGGCTCCTGCCGTAGCCCCGAGTGCTGGGATTCCCAAGTTGCCCCCTTTTCGTTTTGGCGGTGAACGTGAGAAATTCAGGGGATTTATTAATCAATGCAATCTTTTTTTTCTGCACATGCTTCACAATTTCCCACTGAACGATCTAAGGTGCTTACTATAATTATGTTGCTTACCAACAAGGCTTTAATGTGGGCAAACCCTCTGATTGAGACTGAGGATGATTGTTTGAATCACCTTGATGATTTTATTTCAGCCATGGGGCAGGTGTTTGATGACCCCAATCGAGGTGCAACAGCTGAAGCAGCCATGTTAGCTTTGCGCCAAGGTAAGCACTCGGTAGCTGAATATGCCTTGGATTTCAGGAGATGGGCCCTTGATACCACCTGGGACAGTTCCGCCAAAAAATCTATTTTTCGAAAGGGGTTATCTTCACTGATTAAGGATGAACTTGCTCATGCCGACCCTCCCACTGCGTTAGGTGACTTTATTAACTACTGCATCCGTATTGATACTCGTCTGACTGAACGCAGGCAAGAGAGATGGTTCGAAAGCAATCGTACTAACCTTTTCCTACCTTCCTCTCCAGCTAAGGAACCTTTGAGTAGGATTACACGGGAACCTGAACCTGAACCCATGCAGGTAGACTCTTTACAACGACGGGTTAGTGATGCACGCAAGGAACATCGTTTTAAGGAGAATCTATGTTTCTATTGTGGTAAGTCAGGGCACTTCATTATAAACTGCCCCAGCCGTTCTCGTAAGACTACTGCAGCACTCATTCATTGTGAGTGTTGCGAGAGGGGATCTGTCAGGTCCGAGCCTCAGGCTCCAGAGAGATCTGCAGGAACAGATCTTGATTTCTCGGACTTAAACTCCGTTACCTCTGAGGACGTTGACTGTGTAAACGCTGCCATTTTTCAAGTTTCCTCAGCGGTGTCCCAGCTGAGTTGTAAGAAAAACAATTCTCATTGCTTTCTTTCCATCAAACTCTGGGTTGACTCAGCTTGGGTGTCTAGCTCTGCTATGATCGACTCAGGGGCAAGTGGAAATTTTATGGATGTCTCCTTTGCTCTGAAACAGGGAATACGTTCAGTGAAGAAGGCTACTCCAGTACAGATGGAAACTGTGGATGGCTCCCTGCTGACCTCTGGACCAGTGGATCAGGAAACAGAGCCTTTGAGGGTTCTTATGGGTAAAGATCATCAAGAGAAACTGTCCTATATGCTTATCTCTTCTCCCCACTTTCCCATTATTCTAGGGCTACCATGGCTGCAGGCTCAGAATCCTACCATTAACTGGGAGACCAAGGAATTACACTTTCCAGAGAAACAGATGAGTCCAAAAGTTTCAGCTTGCTCTGTTCCTAAAGGAATCATGTCAGTCCCTGAACTACCAGCTGTATACCAGGACTATGTGGATTTATGTGACAAGAAGAACGCTGATCAGCTTCCTCCTCACCATCCATATGATTGTCCAATTGAATTATTGCCTGGAGCCGAGATACCTTTTGGTAAGATCTACCCCCTAGCGGGGCCCGAGCTAAAAGCTTTGAAGGATTATATAGACGAAAATTTAGCCAAGGGCTTCATACGCCCCTCTTCATCTCCTGCAGGTGCACCCATCTTCTTTGTAAAGAAGAAAGATGGATCTCTGAGACCATGCGTAGACTATAGGGAACTCAATAAGGTTACTATTAGAAACCGTTATCCATTGCCTTTAATCCCTGAGTTATTGGAGAGAGTGCGACATGCCAAAATTTTTTCTAAACTAGATCTTCGTGGGGCCTATAACTTAGTCCGTATTAGACCTGGGGATGAATGGAAGACTGCATTCAGGTCACGCTATGGACACTTTGAATATCTAGTTATGCCTTTTGGTCTGAGTACCGCCCCAGCCACTTTCCAACACTTGGTGAATGACATCTTCAGGGATCTCCTAGATACATTCGTGGTAATTTATTTGGATGATATTCTAATTTTTTCTAACTCCACAGAGGAACATCATGGACATGTGAGAATGGTCTTGGAACGTCTAAGACAAAATCATCTTTACATCAAACTTGAAAAAAGTGTGAATTCCATAGGACCGAAATTCAATTTCTGGGGTATGTACTGTCTACACAAGGAATTAGTATGGATGGAAGCAGAACCCAAGCCATCAAGGATTGGCCAAGTCCTAGAAATGTGAAGGAGGTACAGCGCTTCATCGGGTTTGCCAACTTCTATAGACGTTTCATTAGAAATTTCTCTGAGGTAGTGTCACCTATCACTCAACTTACCCGGAAAGAGTCTAGGTTTTCCTGGACTCCCCAAGCCCAGGAAGCATTTTCCCGTCTAAAAGATAAATTTACCACTGCACCTATCCTAGTACATCCCAACCCCGAGCTTGCCTTCATAATAGAGGTGGATGCTTCAGACTGTGCCGTTGGAGCTATACTCTCTCAGAGAACAGGTGAGAAGAATGTCTTGCATCCCTGTGCCTTCTTTTCCCAGCAGTTGTCTTCGGCTGAGAGGAACTACGATGTGGGCAATAGAGAGTTGTTGGCCATTATTGCCGCCTTCAAAGAATGGAGACACCTTCTTCAGGGAGCTGCACAGCAAATATTCGTCCTGACAGACCATCGTAACCTTGAGTTTATCAGGTCGGCTAAGTGCCTGACTCCTCGCCAGGCTCGCTGGAATCTTTTCTTAAACCAATTTAATTTTATCATCTCTTATAGACCAGGATCGCGCAATGGAAAGGCTGATGCACTCTCTAGGATTTACTCAGCAGAGACACGTCCAATTACTCCTCCTAAGACTATTCTTCCTGACTCTAGATTCCTAGGAGTAATTCATAATCAAGACCTACTTAAGGACATCAAGGAAGCATACCATGCGGATTCCTTTTTGGCACAACCCCCAAGGGACGTAAGTCTTGTCTTTAAGAATGGTGTGTGGATTCAGGGACAACGTCTGTATATTCCTGAAACAGTCAGATTAAGAGTATTGCAACTCATTCACGATTCCAAGATAGCTGGGCATAGAGGAATTCTAAAGACACAGGAATTTCTTTCTCGTTTCTTTTGGTGGCCCACTTGCAGGAAGGATGTTTTGAATTATGTCACTTCATGTGAGGTCTGTGCAAGATGCAAAACACCTCGCTCCTCACCAACTGGTCTGTTACAGCCTCTTCCCACCCCGTCCCGCCCGTGGGGATCCATTTCTATGGACTTCATTGTGGAGTTACCAACCTCTCAGGGGAAGAACACCATTCTAGTGGTGGTTGACCGTCTAACAAAGGCAGCTCATTTTATCCCTTGTGTCGGCTTACCCACTGCAAAACAGACATCAGATTTGATGATTAAAGATGTGTTTCGCTTACATGGAGTACCGGATGAGGTTATTTCGGATCGGGGGGTGCAATTCACTTCAAGGTTTTGGCAAAATTTCTGTGCAGCATTGGACATTAAAGTAAACCTTTCTTCTGCTTTTCATCCCCAGACTAATGGACAGACCGAACGAACCAATCAAACCCTGGAGCAGTATCTCCGCTGCTTTATCTGCCACCTACAGGATGATTGGGTGGATCTACTTCCATTAGCTGAGTTCTCGTATAACAACTCTCAGAGTGCCTCCACTAAACAGTCTCCTTTTTACTCTAATCTAGGTTATCATCCTAACATTCTACCACGATTTCCCATAGAAACGCCTTTACCAGCAGTGGCTGAAAGAATCACGTCTTTACAGAAGAATATGGATCTTCTAAAGGAAAATCTGGAATCGGCTCAAGAAAGGTACAAGAAAGCAGCAGATAAATTTCGTAAACCTGCACCAGCTTTCAAGGTAGGAGACTTGGTCTGGCTGTCAACCAGAAATCTTAAGTTAAGGATTCCATCGTCTAAGTTGGGACATAAGTACATTGGACCCTATAAAATCAGTAAAATTATAAGTGCCGTTGCTTGTCGTCTTCAACTGCCCAGAACTATGAGAATCCACCCTGTCTTTCATGTATCCCTACTAAAGGCTGTGACACCCAATACGTTTCCTGGACGTTCCTCTCCTTGCCCTGACCCAGTGCTAGTCGATGGTCAGGAAGAATTTGTGGTGGAAAGGATTTTAGATTCCAGGTTGTATAGAAATCAGTTACAATATCTGATTAAATGGCAGGGCTACCCAGTGGAGGACAACTCATGGGAACCGGTCAATAACGTTAATGCTCCTCGCTTGCTCCGTCAGTTTCATCAGAGGTACCCACACAAGCCTGGTCTGAGGTCATCCGGAGGTTGTCCTTAAGGGGGGAGTAATGTAAGGTTCTATGTATATATTCCTGAAACTCAGTTTGTTCGTCAGCCATTTTACTTTCTGTCTTGCTGCAGCTATCTTGCCCTCAGTCAAAATGGAGTTTCCAGCTTGCATGTTCCCGCCCTGATTCTCTCCTTTGCTTCTTAAGCAGCCACAGCTGAGCAATCAGTGCTTCAGAATCTAGCCTGCAGTGAACCTGTGACTTGACTCCTGTAAGCCTTGGACCTTGTACTCCAGCTATTCCTACTGAGGAACTCTGAAGCACTTGTGGACTCTGAACCCTGCTCTTTGAAAGACCCACGTTTGCATGGACTTACGGTAACAGAGAAGAAGATCCTGAATCTGTATTGGAGAGTTATTGCTGAGCTTGGATTACTCTGGCCTGCTGTGTCTCCTGTTTCTGTGTCTGCAAACTGTGTGACTATTTCTGCCAACTTGTATGAAGTAATACAGGACTTTTCTATATCAAACCTGTGACTCCTGTGTTTTCATCGCACCCAAGCACAAGACGCTATATGAACTGTACTACATACATTACACATGGTGGTGGCAGCATCATGGTTTGCGCCTGCTTTTCTTCAGCAGGGACAAAGAAGATGGTTAAAATTGATGTGAAGATGGATGGAGCCAAATACAGGACCATTCTTGAAGAAAACCTGTTGGAGTCTGCAAAAGACCTGAGACTGGGACGGAGATTTGTCTTCCAACAAGACAATGATCCCAATCAAAAAGCAAAATCTACAATGGAATGGTTCACAAATAAACGTATCCAGGTGTTAAAATGGCCAAGTCAAAGTCCAGACCTGAATCCAATCGAGAATCTGTGGAAAGAGCTGAAAACTGCTGTTCACAAACGATCTCCATCCAACCTCACTGAGCTCGAGCTGTTTGCCAAGGAAGAATGGGCAAGAATTTCAGCCTCTTGATGTACAAAACTGATAGAGATATACCCCAAGCGACTTGCAGCTGTAATCGCAGCAAAAGGTGGGGCAACAAAGTATTACCGTATATACTCGTGTATAAGCCGACCCGTGTATAAGCCGATCCCCCCAATTTTGCTACAAAAAACTGGGAAAAATTATTGACTCATATATAAGCCGGGTGTATAAACTGCCCTCCTGCTCTGTGCTGCCCCGTCCTCCTCTATGCTTCCCCTGTCCACCGATCTCCCCCCCGTCCTGCTCCACGCTTCCCCGTCCACCGATCTCCCCCCCGTCCTGCTCCACGCTTCCCCCGTCCACCGATCTCCCCCCCGTCCTGCTCCACGCTTCCCCCGTCCACCGATCTCCCCCGTCCTGCTCCACGCTTCCCCCGTCCACCGATCTCCGCCCCCCTTCCTGCTCCATGCTTCCCCCGTCCTCCGTTCTCCCCGTCCTCCTCAATGCTTCCCCCGTCCTCTATGCTTCCCCCGTCCACCGTTCTCCCCCTCGTCCTGTTCCGTGCTCCTTGTCCTCTCCTCCATCATACTCACCCCTCCCCGTGCCATCGCTGAGCGTCCCTGCAATCCTGCGTTCTCCCCGTCTTCCTGCAGCTCTCCAGCACTGAGCGGTGATGTAATACCGCTCATTAAGGCCATGAATATGGAGGCGACGCCCATGGGAGTGGCGTCGCGTCCATATTACATGACCTTAATGAGCGGGTATTACGTCACTGCTCAGTGCTGGAGAGCTGCAGGAAGATGGGGAGAACGCAGGATTGCAGGGACGCTCAGCGATGGCACGGGGAGGGGTGAGTATGATCCCAGCCACCGGCTCCTGCCGCGGCATCCCCTCCCCTGCTGGTTTCTGCCCTCGTGTATAAGCCGAGGGGGCATTTTCAGCACAAAAAAAGGTGCTGAAAATCTCGGCTTATACACGAGTATATACGGTAAGTTAAAGGGGCCGAATAATATTGCGCGCCCCACTTTTCAGTTTTTTGTATTTCCACAAAAATTTAAAATAACCAATTAATTTTGTTTAACTTCACAATTTTGTCCCACTTGTTGAATCTTCACCAAAAATTTACATTTGGTATCTTTATGTTTGAAGCATGATATGTGGGAAAAAGTTAACAAGTTCCAGGGGGAGGAATACTTTCGCAAGGCACTGTATATTAGAGAAAAACAACAAAAACTGACCTGAAGTAGACTTGAACGATATGAATGATATAAAAGCATGTTCACATTGGCCATAAAAGCAAACAAAACCAAAGGAAAAAACACTGTGTGTACATACCCTAATGAAAACAAGTAAAAATCAAGTGCATTAAATAATTAACATAGGGTACTTAGTAAACACTGTTTTGATCAAAAAAATATAAAGCTGTCCGACCACGGCAAGGTGTACCAATTTGGGACAGTAACTACGCTCTCTAAGGTTAAAACCTACCTAGTGTGAATAGTGGCAGAGTCTCCAGCTCCGAAATGGACACCCAGCTTAAGAGGGACTATATATGAACTACACAGCTCAGTAGAAAGGAGGCAACACTGTATTTGTACTGAATACAAAAATACTAGAGAAAAACAAAAAAACTGAAGTAGACTTGAATGACATGCATGATATAAAAGCATGTTCACACTGGCCATAAAAACAAATGAAACCAAAGGAAAAAACAATGTGTGCATATACCCTAATGAAAATAAATAAGTAAAAAAGCAAGTGCATTAAATAATTAACATAGGGTACTTAGTAAACACTGTTTTGATCAAAAAAGTATAAAGCTGTCACACCACAACAAGGTGTACCCATTTGGGACAGTAGCTATACTCTCTAAGGTTAAAACCTACCTAGTGTTGTCGTGGTGGGACAGCTTTATATTTTTTTTGATCAAAACAGTGTTTACTAAGTACCCTATGCAATGTACAAAGCACAACACTTATGCACTAGGAAACTGTAGGGTGCCAGGGTGTGGAGAAGCAGCAGCTCGCCTACGGCTATCACCCTGGACACCTTACAACTTGGTGTAATCAACAGTATGAAATCATGCATCAAGCAAACTTGAAAGATGCGGGAAAGATTTAGGAGAGGAGATAGCGACCCTTGGGAAACCCAAGATGGCATGAAAAATAGAGGAAGCTCCGCCTGTCATGGGTGTCTAGGGAGCGAAAAGGCGGGAAAGCCAGTCTGGCCCAAGAGGTGGTCTGTATCAACAAGACGTTCCATCGTGAGCAGTGCACTCCTGAGATGGGCACGGTGGAAGGAAAAGAAACCCCACGTGTTGCTATGAGTCAATGGAGAACTGGCAACAACTCATGAAAAATGGGAGGAAGAGCCGGAAGTAACTCCACCTCTGGCAGGGCGGAGTCCTGAAAAGGTACACCCTGGGCAGAGCAGGTCGGAGGCATTCTTGGAGGAAGAAAAGTAAGCAAAAGGAAGTGCTGATGGTGCCTAACCATGAAGCAAGATGGCCAGCAGTATGGAGTGGGGGACCTGGAAGCGGCAACTGATGCGGCAGACTGAGGAGGTGCAGCCAGAGAAGAAGGACTGAAGAAGCCAGATGTCTCACTAGAGGTCCCGAGTCAGAAACCAGATCCCAAGACAAAAGCAGCCATGTCAATATGTCCGAGACACTGCAACCAGGTCAAATGTCTGAAGTCCCTGATGGCACAATGGACGGTGAGTACCTCAAAGAGGTGCCCATTCAGGAGGCGGCCTCAATAACACATAGAAACATAGTTAACAATGCCGAAAAAGACATTTGTCCATCCAGTTCAGCCTATATTCTGTCAGAATAAATCCCAGATCTACGACCTTCTAAAGAATCTAATAACTGTAAGATACAATATTGTTACGCTCGAGGAAGACATTCAGGTCTCTCTTGAACCCCTAGACTGAGTTCACCATCACCACCTCCTCAGGCAAGGAATTCCAGATTCTCACTGCCCTAACATTAAATAATCCTCTTCTACGTTGGTTGAAAAACCTTCTCTCCTCCAGATGCAGAGATTGACCCCTTGTGATCATCACCTTCCTTAGTAAAAACAGATCCTCGGAGAGATATTTGTATTGTCCCCTTATACATGGTTATTAGATCGCCCCTCAATTGACTTTTTTCTAGACTAAATAATCCTAATTTTGCTAATTTCTCTGGGTCTTATAGTTCCCCATCCCCTTTATTAATTTTGTTGCCCTCCTTTTTACTCGCTCTAGTTCCATTCATTATATCCTTCTTGAGCACCGGTGCCCAAAACTGTACACAGTACTCCAGGGATTAGTGCAGAGGCAGTATAATGCTCTCATCATGTGTATCCAGACCTCTTTTAATGCACCCCATGATCCTGTTTGCCTTGGCAGCCGCTGCCTGGCACTGGCTGCTCCAGGTAAGTTTATCATTAACTAGGGTCCACAAGTCCTTCTCCATGTCAGATTTACCCAGTGGTTTCCCGTTCAGTGTGTAATGGTGATATTGATTCCTTCTTCCCATGTGTATAACCTTACATTTATCATTGTTAAATCGCATCTGCCACCTTTCGGCCCAAGTTTCCAACTTATCCAGATCCATCTGTAGCAGAATACTATCTTCTCTTGTATTGACTGCTTTAGGCTGGTTTCACACTTGCGGATGGAGGTGCTGTGGAGGGCTGCGTACTTCCTCCATGAAGCTCTGCCCACTGCCGCACCTCCTCCGGTCAGCTCCGCCTATGTCTGCATGTGTTCTGCATGTGGCCTGAGTACCTATATTTAACATGGGTACGCAGGCCTGTGCGGTTGTATGCGGATGCCGCCACATGCGTCGTTTTGAAGAGGGAAAAGCGACCTGCGCCGAACGCAACAGGTTGCATTTTTTTGTGGTCGTCGCACTGTCAAAACGACGCATGTGGAGGCATCCGCATACAACCGCACAGGCCAGCGTACACATGTTAAATATAGGTACTCAGGCTGCATGCAGAACACATGCAGACATAGGCGGAGCTGAACGGAGGAGGTGCGGTGGTGGGCAGAACTTCACGGAGGAAGTACGCAGACCTCCACAGCACCTCAATCCGCAAGTGTGAAACCAGCCTTACATAGTTTTGTATCATCTGCAAATATCGATATTTTACTGTGTAAACCTTCTACCAGATTGTTAATAAATATGTTGAAGAGAATAGGTACTGTGTAGCCCTGGTGTTAGGCACACGCAGTACCCTGGAGAATGTGTGGAGAGATAGCAGTTCAATGCTCAATACCCATTCACTCAACATACACTAGACACACCCTTAGGGTAGTGTAGTCACTTGTGAGGGAGTGGTCAGTGTGTATTCGTTGAGTGATTAGTGTAGTCAGTTTCCTGTCTTCGGACAGAGCAGACGTGTGGAGTCTAGCTGGGACTTGGAGGGAGGAAGCAGTCCAGCCTGGTTCTATCAGCAGTTCAGCAAGTGGAGGCCAGTAAGGGCGAGATATAGATCACCTCAGCCTGGTCAGAGCTGTACCTCACTTGAAGACATTGATAAAGAAAGAAGAGCTTAGTACAGAAATACTTCAGTCTCCTGTCCCAAGGACAGTGAAAGGTTCAGAGACGTGCTCCTGCCTAGTGGATAACTGAGAGTCTGGTAACTAACTCTAAAGGAAGAGAAGAAGGGAGTGATTATATGACTTTTTGCAAGTGTGAGTGTTTATGCTACAAGCGAGGACAAGGCGAAAGGCACAGTGGAAAGGAATATTTGAAAAGTGCTTTGGATTGAAGAAGTCCTGCACATTGTTACCGGTCACTGGGGACCGAAGGATCACTAAAGCTTCACGCTTAGTGGTAAGAAAACCAGAGGCTTATCGGACCTTAGGTCGCGGAAAGCAGCCCCTAAATAGTCGGTACGTAACTGGGGTCAGGGGGAGTGAAGACTTTGAGCCTGATCAGCAAGATAGGAATTCAGCTCTCTCACAGGAAGGCTCCGACCACAAAACTGACTGGGCAGTACAGCTATGGAATAGCTGGAGTTATAGAGGGAACTACGCTTCATGCTGGTTGTACTCATCGTTGTGAAAGTAAAGGAGGCCCCTAACTTGTCCAGCTGCTATCTCAAAATACATTCTCCTTGGATCAGCCTCCCTGGGACCTGCCTGAACATCTTACAAGTAAAGGTATGGAAAGACGCTGACCGTGTGAGACTGTGTTATTTATCTGCACCCGACTTCACTAACTTCATAGACTTTGAGGGACCAGTCCCACCTGTAGGGGACCCGACATCTAGCTGCCTCACCATCCCCTCAGAGATCTACAGCAGCGCTGGTATAAATTACCAGAAGACTACAGGTGGCGTCACGAACTGTAAATATATCTATCCCCTGTAAATATTCCCCCAACATACGCCAGACCGCCAGGGCCACAGACCGAGCCACCGCTACCTGTGACAACCCCATAGACTTCTACGGGCTCGGCTCTGAGTACCCCATTGCCCTGGTAACCCACAATTGTGGTGGCGGGTCGACACAAAAAATTGGCGTCACGAACAGGATGCGAAACTCGCAAAATTGCGAGCCCTGTGTGCCTATGGAGTTGTTTTTGTGAAAAGGACTGTTTGCACTTTTGGCGCCAAAAATCGCCATCTTTGTCGCCATATTCGCGCCCTCAGGCGCTGGAGAAGAAGGTGGGCGTACCTTCGTGGGCGTGTACCCCCCTGTGGCGCGAAGAAAATGCCTGCCCTCTCAAAGTGCTATTACAACATGCGATCCTGCCCTACAGCAAAGGAGGTCCGCCTCCTCTTCACCTTCCCTGCGAGGAGGAGGAGACGCAAACCCCGCCTCCACGGAAGAGACCGGACGTCTCTGGAGGAAGAAGAGAGAATCTTCTGGAACATCATGGAAGCAGGACGTGTGCAGCCGAGCAGGGAAGCGGAGGAAGGCAGGCCCCGTGCCCCAGCCAAGCTGCCACCAGCACCGGAGTCATCCGTGGTCCTGCACCTGCAGCAAGCATTGCTGGAAGTTAAAGAGGAAAATGCACGACTAAGAAAGATGATTTCGCCACAACCTGGATTTGAAGAGATCGAGAGACGCCGGCGTACCCTGGAGCAGCGGCGGCTGTGGGACGCGGTGTTCTCCCCCTTTGATGATCCCCTACGTCTGGAGTTACCAAAACTTCTGCTGCCCAAGGCAAAGGAGCAACCGGAGGCTGCCCCCAAAAGTACCAATCCTGATCCCACCGGTGAAGCGGTGGAGGCGAAGGAGGTTGAGGAGGTACCGCCAGTTCCGGAACGCCCGCCCGGCCAGGAGGCCGCAGCAGATGATCGATCCCCGACACCGGAGGGGTCCTGTCCGTCGTTACCAGACGTGGACTGGGACGAGATGGCGCGCCTGGATGACGTCGCCTATACCGCCCAGTGGGAATGTGAGTGGCAGCGTCGTGAGGAGAAGCAGAAACGCCAGCAGGAGGAAGAGCGGGAAGCTCAGCGGAACCGTCAGCGGCAACATGCAGAGCTGATCGCGGACAAGGAGAGTGTCCGGAGAGAGAAAGGTACCCTGAGGGAACCGCGGCGGCAGGGGTGTGTGACTGAGTTCCAGCTCCGGAAGGGCTGGGGCTTCATCCGTGAACCGGGCCTCTACCCAGGGTCTTTGTCAGCAGGCGTGACGTAGAATCCCACCTACCGCAAGGCCATCCCGGGAGGGACTTAGTTAATGGAGACATTGTTACATACACACGGCACTGGGGAATGAAGGGATGGTATGCCCTTAACGTCACCATCGTCCGTGACCCCGTCCCCGACGCAGGTAACGTCACCACTACCGCAGCGTCCCCGTCTCCAGCTCAAGCAGTATCCGGCCGTGCCCCAGCATCGCCCCCTGCAGGTACTTCGCAAGTGGAAGCGACACCTGTATACCGTTATCCTTTTACATCGCAACATGCGACCCAGTTTCCATCGCAATCCATGACACGATCCATATCGTTAACTGTGACTCAGATTGAAACGCAATCGGTGTCTCGCAAGGAGAAAGTACCCGTTGCGCCCCTAGAGGTTCGCACAAGAACTGTGGCAACTCAAACCCCAATAGCAGGTCACGACTTGTTAGTTCTGGGATCTAGGGATCACCGCATTGTTCCAGCCCCCGGGGTGGAAAATGTATTTGAAAATAATTAAACAATAAAAGAAAAACCGGTAAGATCCAGACAGGGGTCTACCCTAAGTAAAGTTGTAAAAAGTTTAAGAATGTTTTGCTAATTTTTTTGCACAAGTTAAACGAGTAAATAATATATCTATATATTGCTAACAGTAGAATGCCCGGCTGGGTAATCAGATAAAAATGTTTTTGCACTTTATTATAATGTGATTTGATATAATGTGTCGTTTTGCTAACAATGGACTCAGAGGCTGAGGACTGTGCCAGCCCAGAACTTATTTGTATATAGTTGCGCTTCGGTGCTTTATCTTGGTTTTACATAAAACCATCACAACTACCTCTGAACATAAAACCCGTGTGGTGTGGCACTGAGTGAGCTCTGCATTCGGATGTCCTGCAGCCCACCCAGGACCCACGTTGAAGGTTTGGTGCGGGTCCTTCACAAGAATACTGTGTATTTATTGAATGTTTTGATGCCTTAATACTTTTGTATTTTTCTATATTCAATGTTTTGTTTTGCAACGTTCAAGACATCCTTACCTCCCGGATGGGACGAATTACTGTTTAATGTTGATGTTTTCATGCATAAACAAAACTGTCTCTTTGTATTTTACAGCCCGGGAGTGCTGTCTTTTACCATGGGGGAATGTGTAGCCCTGGTGTTAGGCACACGCAGTACCCTGGAGAATGTGTGGAGAGATAGCAGTTCAATGCTCAATACCCATTCACTCAACATACACTAGACACACCCTTAGGGTAGTGTAGTCACTTGTGAGGGAGTGGTCAGTGTGTATTCGTTGAGTGATTAGTGTAGTCAGTTTCCTGTCTTCGGACAGAGCAGACGTGTGGAGTCTAGCTGGGACTTGGAGGGAGGAAGCAGTCCAGCCTGGTTCTATCAGCAGTTCAGCAAGTGGAGGCCAGTAAGGGCGAGATATAGATCACCTCAGCCTGGTCAGAGCTGTACCTCACTTGAAGACATTGATAAAGAAAGAAGAGCTTAGTACAGAAATACTTCAGTCTCCTGTCCCAAGGACAGTGAAAGGTTCAGAGACGTGCTCCTGCCTAGTGGATAACTGAGAGTCTGGTAACTAACTCTAAAGGAAGAGAAGAAGGGAGTGATTATATGACTTTTTGCAAGTGTGAGTGTTTATGCTACAAGCGAGGACAAGGCGAAAGGCACAGTGGAAAGGAATATTTGAAAAGTGCTTTTGGATTGAAGAAGTCCTGCACATTGTTACCGGTCACTGGGGACCGAAGGATCACTAAAGCTTCACGCTTAGTGGTAAGAAAACCAGAGGCTTATCGGACCTTAGGTCGCGGAAAGCAGCCCCTAAATAGTCGGTACGTAACTGGGGTCAGGGGGAGTGAAGACTTTGAGCCTGATCAGCAAGATAGGAATTCAGCTCTCTCACAGGAAGGCTCCGACCACAAAACTGACTGGGCAGTACAGCTATGGAATAGCTGGAGTTATAGAGGGAACTACGCTTCATGCTGGTTGTACTCATCGTTGTGAAAGTAAAGGAGGCCCCTAACTTGTCCAGCTGCTATCTCAAAATACATTCTCCTTGGATCAGCCTCCCTGGGACCTGCCTGAACATCTTACAAGTAAAGGTATGGAAAGACGCTGACCGTGTGAGACTGTGTTATTTATCTGCACCCGACTTCACTAACTTCATAGACTTTGAGGGACCAGTCCCACCTGTAGGGGACCCGACATCTAGCTGCCTCACCATCCCCTCAGAGATCTACAGCAGCGCTGGTATAAATTACCAGAAGACTACAGGTGGCGTCACGAACTGTAAATATATCTATCCCCTGTAAATATTCCCCCAACATACGCCAGACCGCCAGGGCCACAGACCGAGCCACCGCTACCTGTGACAACCCCATAGACTTCTACGGGCTCGGCTCTGAGTACCCCATTGCCCTGGTAACCCACAATTGTGGTGGCGGGTCGACACAGTACCAACACCGACCCCTGCGGTACCCCACTGGTAGAGAATATACCATTTATAACCACCCTCTGCTTTCTATCACTAAGCCAGTTACTTAACCATTTACAAACATTTTCCCCAGGCCCAGCATTCTCATTTTGTGTACCAACCTCTTGTGTGGCTCGGTATCAAACGCTTTATAAAAATCAAGATATGCCATGTCCAATGACTCACCTTGGTCCAGTCAATAATTTACCTCCTCATAAAAACTAATTAGATTGGTTTGACAGGAGCGATTCCTCATAAACCCATGCTAAAATGGAATTAAACAGTTATTCTCATTGAGATAATCCAGAATAACATCCCTCAGAAACCCTTCAAATATTTTACCAACAATAGAGGTTAGACTTACTGGCCTATAATTTCCAGGTTCACTTTTAGAGCCCTTTTTGAATATTGGTATCACATTTGCTATGCGCCAGTCCTGTGGAACAGACCCCGTCACTATAGAGTCCCTATATATAAGAAATAATGGTTTGTCTATTACATTACTTACTTCTCTTAGTACACATGGGAGTATGCCATCCGGACCCGGAGATTTTATCTATTTTAATCTTATTTAGCCGCACCTCTTCTTGGGTTAGATTGGTGACACTTAATATAGGGTTTTTTTATTGGTGTCTCGGCATTTCACCTAGCATTTCATTTTCCACCATGAATACCGTGGAGAAGATGTTTAATATATTAGCTTTTTCCTCGTCATCTACAACCATTCTTTCCTCACAATTTTTTAAGGGGTCTTCACTTTCACTTTTGATTCTTTTACTATTGATATAGTTGAAGAACAGTTTGGGATTAGTTTTACTCTCCTTAGTAATGTGCTTCTCTGTTTCCTTTTTGGCAGCTTTAATTAGTTTTTTACATAAAGTATTTTTCTCCCTGTAGTTTTTTAGAGCTTCAATGGTGCCTTCCTGCTTTAGTAGTTTAAATGCTTTCTTTTTACTGTTAATTCCCCCTCTTACTTTTTTGTTTAGCCACATTGGGTTTTTCCTATTTCTTGTCCTTTTATTCCCACAAGTTATTAACCTCTTACAGTGCCTATTAAGGATGTTCTTAGACATTTCCCATTTATTATCTGTATTCTTATTTCTGAGGACATTGTCCCAATCATCCAGATTAACCCCTCTCTGACATTAGACGTACTATCCCGTCCATAAAACCCGTGCCATTCTGACCATGGACGGGATAGTACGTCATAGGCGATCAGCTGCGCTCCCTCCGGGAGCGCAGCTAATCGCCGCCGGGTGTCAGCTGATTATCACAGCTGACACCCGTGACTGTGTGTCAGGAGCGGTCACGGACCGCTCCCGGCACATTAACCCTTGCACACCGCGATCAAACATGATCGCGGTGTACTGGGGGCACAGGGGAGGATCGCGCAGTGTGGGGGCTCCCTGCGCGCCCCCCTGAGACCCTCAGACCAGCGCGATGTGATCGCGCTGCTCTGAGGGCTTCCTCCCTCCCAGGACCCGGATCCAAGATGGCGCTGGGGTCCTGGAGGGAGGCGGCTACCTCAGTGCCTGCCGAGAGCAGGCACTGAGAAGCCTGCTGCACTGCCTGAGCGATCGCTGGTGTGACAGAGTGCTGTGCACACTGTCACACCAGCGATCTGATGAAATACAGTGATGTCCCACCCTGGGACAAAGTAAAAAAGTAAAAAAAGTAAAAATAAACATGTGTAAAAAAAAATCCAAAAAAAAAAAAAAAAAAAAAAAATATTCCCCAATAAATTCATTACTTATTGTAAATAAAAAAAATAAAACAATAAAAGTACACATATATGGTATCGCCGCGTCCGTAACGACCCCCCCTATAAAAATGTCCCACTAGTTAACCCCTTTTGTGAACCCCTTAAAAAATAAAAAATAAAAACGAAGCAAAAAATCAGTGCTTTATCATCATACCGCTGAACAAAAAGTGGAATAACACGCGATCAAAAAGACGGATATAAATAAACATGGTACCGCTGAAAACGTCATCTTGTCCCGCAAAAAACGAGCCGTCACACAGCATCATCAGCAAAAAAATAAAAAAGTTATAGCTCGCAGAATAAAGCGATGCAAAAATAATTATTTTTTATATAAAATTGTTTTTATTCTATAAAAGCGCGAAAACATAAAAAAATGATATAAATGAGGTATCGCCATAATCGTACTGACCCAAAGAATAAAACTGCTTTATCAATTTTACCACACGCGGAACAATAAAAACGCCTCACCCAAAAGAAATTCATGAATTGCTGATTTTTGTTCATTCTAACCTCCCAAAAATCGAAATAAAAAGCGATCAAAAAATGTCACGTGCTCAAAAATGGTACCAATAAAAGCGTCACCTCGTCCCGCAAAAATTAAGACCTCACATGACTCTGTGGGCCAAAATATGCAAAAATTATAGCTCTCAAAATGTGGCGATGCAAAAAACTACTTTTTGCAATAAAAAGCGTCTTTTAGCGTGACAGCTGCCAATCATAAAAACCGCTATAAATAGTAAATCAAACCCCCCTTTATCACCCCCTTAGTTAGGGAAAAATAATAAAATAAAAAAAATGTATTTATTTCCATTTTCCCATTAGGGTTAGGGTTAGGGTTTCGGCTAAAGTTAGGGTTAGGGTTGGCGCTAAAGTTAGGATTAGGGTTAGAGTTTGGATTAGGGTTAGGGTTGGGATTAGGGTTGGGACTAGGGTTAGGGGTGTGTTGGGGTTAGGGTTGGAGTTAGAATTGGGGGTTTCCGCTGTTTAGGCACATCAGGGGCTCTCCAAATGTGACATGGCGTCTGATCTCCATTCCAGCCAATTCTGCTTTGAAAAAGTCAAACGGTGTTCCTTCACTTCTGAGCTCTGCCATGCGTCCAAACAGTAGTTTATCCCCACATATGGGGTATCAGCGTACTCTGGACCCCAAGAGTTATTGTGAAATTTGTCCTATTTCTTCTGTTACCCTTGGGAAAATAAAAAACTGGGGGCGAAAATATTATTTTTGTAAAAAAAATAAGATTTTTTTGTTTTTAACGGCTGTACATTATAAACTTCTGTGAAGCACTTGGGGCTTCATAGCGCTCACCACACATCTAAATAAGTTCCTTGTGGGGTCTATTTTCCAAAATGGGGTCACTTGTTGGGGATTTCCACTGTTTAGGCGCATCAGGGGCTCTCCAAATGCGACATGACGCCCCCAGACCATTCCATCAAAGTCTGCAATCCAAAACGTCACTACTTCCCTTTCCGAGCCCTGACATGCGCCCATACAGTAGTTTTCTCCCACATATTGGGTATCAGCGTACTCAGGACAAATTGGACAACAACTTTTGGGTCCAATTTCTCCTGTTACCCTTGTGAAAATAAAATATTGGGGGCGAAAAAATCATTTTTGTAAAAAAAAAAAGGATTTTTTATTTTTACGGCTGTGCGTTATAAACTTCTGTGAAGCACTTCGGGGTTCAAAGTGCTCACCACACATCTAGGTAAGTTCCTAGTGGGGTCTATTTTCCAAAATGGGGTCACTTGTGGGGGTTTCCACTGTTTAGGCGCATCAGGGGCTCTCCAAATGCGACATGACGCCCCCAGACCATTCCATCAAAGTCTGCAATCCAAAACGTCACTACTTCCCTTTCCGAGCCCTGACATGCGCCCATACAGTAGTTTTCTCCCACATATTGGGTATCAGCGTACTCAGGACAAATTGGACAACAACTTTTGGGGTCCAATTTCTCCTGTTACCCTTGTGAAAATAAAATATTGGGGCGAAAAAATCATTTTTGTAAAAAAAAAAAGGATTTTTTATTTTTACGGCTGTGCGTTATAAACTTCTGTGAAGCACTTCGGGGTTCAAAGTGCTCACCACACATCTAGATAAGTTCCTTGTGGGGTCTATTTTCCAAAATAGGGTCACTTGTGGGGGTTTCCACTGTTTAGGCGTATCAGGGGCTCTCCAAATGCGACATGACGCCCCCAGACCATTCCATCAAAGTCTGCAATCCAAAACGTCACTACTTCCCTTCCGAGCCCTGACGTGCACCCATACAGTAGTTTTCTCCTACATATTGGGTATCAGCGTACTCAGGACAAATTGGACAACAACTTTTGGGTTCCAATTTCTTCTGTTACCCTTGTGAAAATAAAATATTGGGGCGAAAAAATCATTTTTGTAAAAAAAAAAAAGGATTTTTTATTTTAAGGCTGTACGTTATAAACTTTAGTGAAACACCTGGGGGTTCAAAGTTCTCACCACACATCTAGATAAGTTCCTTGAGGGGTCTAGTTTCCAAAATGGTGTCATTTGTGGGGGTTTCCACTGTTTGGGCAGATCAGGAGCTCTCCAAACACGACATGGCGTCCAGCCAATTCTGCGTTGAAAAAGTGAGACGTGCGCTCCTTCCCTTCCAAACTCTGCCATGCACCCAAACAGTGGTATACCCCCACATATGGGGTATCAGTGTACTCAGGACAAATTGCACAATAACTTTTGGAGTCTTGTTACCCTTGGAAAAATAAAAATTCGGGTGAAAAGATCATTTTTGTGGAAAAAATATGATTTTTAAATTTTACGGCTCTACGTTATAAACTTGTGTGAAGCACTTGAGGTTCAAATTGCTCACCAAAGATCTAGATAAGTTCCTTAGGGGGTCTAGTTTCCCAAATGGGGTCATTTGTGGGGGGTTTCCACTGTTTAGGCACATCAGGGGCTCTCCAAATGCAACATGGCATCCAATCTCAATTCCAGCCAATTTTGGTTGGAAAAAGTCAAATGGTGCTCCTTCCCTTCCGAGCTCTGCCGTGCGCCCAAACAGTGGTTCCCCCCCACATATGGGGCATCAGCGTACTCAGGACAAATTGGACAACAACTTATGTGGTCCAATTTCTCCTGATACCCTTGGTAAAATAAAAAATTAGTGACTAAAAGATAATTTTTGTGGGAAAAAAATAGGATTTTTTATTTTCATGCCCGGGCATTATAAACTTGTGTGAAGCACTTGGGGGTTCAAAGTGCTCACCAAAGATCTAGATAAGTTCCTTAGGGGGTCTAGTTTCCAAAATGGGGTCACTTGTGGGGATTTCCACTGTTTAGGCTCATCTGGGGCACTGCAAACGGAACATGACCCCCATCAACGTCTGCATTCCAAAACGTTACTACTTCCTTTCCAAGCCCTGCCGTGCGCCCAAACAGTTTTTCACCCCCACATATGGGGTATCAGCGTACTCAGGACAAATTGGACAACAACTTTTGGGGTCCAATTTCCTTGGGAAAATTCAAAAATTTAGGACTAAAAAATCATTTTTGTGGAAATTTTTTTTTTTTTTTTCACACCCAGGCATTATAAACTTTTGTGAAACACTTGGGGGTTCAAAGTGCTCACAACAGATCTAGATAAGTACCTTAGGGGGTCTAGTTTCCAAAATGGTGTCACTTGTGGGGGGTTTCCACTGTTTAGGCGCATCAGAGGTTCTCCAAGCGCGACATGGCGTCCAATCTCAACTCCAGCCAATTTTAGTTTGAAAAAGTCAAACGGCGCTCCTTCCCTTACGAGCTCTGCCGTGTGCCCAAACAGTGGTTTTCCCCCACATATGGGGTATTGGCGTACTCAGGAGAAATTGCATAACAACCTTATCTGTCCATTTTCTCCTTTTACCCTTGTGAAAATAAAAAAAAAGTTTGTAAAAGATCATTTTTGTGGCTAAAAAGTTAAATATTCATTTTTTCCTTCCACGTTGCTTTAGTTCCTGTGAAGCACCTGAAGGGTTAATAAACTTCTTGAATGTGGTTTTGAGTACCTTGAGGGTGCAGTTTTTAGAATGGTGTCACTTTTGGGTATTTTCTGTCATGTAGACCCCTCAAAGTGACTTCAAATGAGAGGTGGTCCCTAAAAAAAATGGCTTTGTAAATTTTGTTGTAAAAATGAGAAATCGCTGGTCAACTTTTAACCCTTATAACTTCCTAACAAAAAAAAATTTTGATTCCAAAATTGTGCTGATGTAAAGTAGACATGTGGGAAATGTTATTTCTTAACTATTTTGTGTGACATATTTCTCTATTTTAAGGGAATAAAAATTCAAAGTTTGAAAATTGCTAAATTTTCAAAATTTTCGCCATATTTGCGTTTTTTTCAAAAATAAACGCAAGTTATATGGAAGAAATTTTACCACTAACATGAAGTACAATATGTCACGAGAAAACAATCTCAGAATCGCGAAGATCTGTTGAAGCGTTCCGGAGTTATAACCTCATAAAGAGACAGTGGTCAGAATTGTAAAAATTGTCCCGGTCATTAACGTGCAAACCACCCTTGGGGGTGAAGGGGTTAAGGGCATCTCTAAGCTGGTCAAACTTTGCCTTCCTAAAGTTCAGTGTTTTTGAGACTCCCTGACAAGTCCCCCTAGCGAAAGACAAGTGAAACTGTACAATATTGTGGTCGCTATTTCCTAGATGCCCGACGACCTGCAGATTTGTTATTCTGTCAGGTCTATTAGATAGTATTAGGTCTAAAAGTGCTGCTCCTCTGGTTGGATTCTGCACCAATTGTGAAAGATAATTTTTCTTGGTTATTAGCAGAAACCTGTTGCCTTTATGGGTTTCGCAGATCTGTTTCCCCCAACAAGGACCTCATTATGGGTTGCAGCTACATCTATCTGCCTTAGTAGTAGACTTTCCATGATTTCTGTTATATTTGGGGGTTTGTAACAGACCCCAATGAGATCTTTGTTACTATTTTTCCCTCCATGTATTTTGACCCATATGGACGCGACATCCTAATTCGCTTCGCTAATATCCTCCCTTAAAGTGGACTTTAGACAAGACTTTACATAAAGACAAACCCCTCCTCCTCTCCGATTTTTACGATCCTTTCTAAACAGACTGTAACCCTGTAAGTTAACTGCCCAATCATAGCTTTCATCTAACCATGTATCGGTTATTCCCACTATGTCATAGTTACCTGTAGATATTTCTGCTTCTAGTTCTTCCATCTTGTTTGCCAGGCTTCTGGCGTTTGCAAGCGTGCAGTTTAAAGGCTTTTATTTTGTTCCAATCTCCTCCCTGTGAACTGTTTTAGAAATTTTCTTACCTCCCTTCCGAGGTCTATGTGGAGGAGGAACCCCTGGTCCCGGACCCAGCCAAGGCTAAGGCACTGCCCCATGCACTCTGTCCTATTTCACCCATGGAATTTGCCTTTTCTATCCATGAATTTTTCCCCAGGGACTGCGAGCCTGACATGAGGGCAGCACTGTGCAACTTAAAGGGACCGTTGTTCACAAACAGAGGGGGAAGGAAACGGATTAAACCAATGATCGAGCAGGGTAAGGACTGTGCTCCTGGACTGCTAGAGCTGTTGTTATGTTGGCCAACGAGCCTATGAATACAAGAACTGGGATACTCTGTCAGGGAATGGATGACAAAATATGCCTACTGAGTTAAAGAGGCTGAACTATGCCCATGGACTATTGGGCAGCTGTCGTGTGGGCCTGAGGGCTGTTGTTTTAAAGAAACTTTAATAGTAAGTTCTAGAGTACTAACCGAGTGCTACCAGGATCGGAGCTGACCGAGGCCAGGGTCAGTACTGACCGGCTGAGAGACACTTTCCTGTCCCTGAATAAAGGGAGTGTTCATTTTATGTGAAAGTGTATTTTATGCGTTTTAGGTGTGCATTGATGTCTTGCAGGTTTCATTATGGTCAAGGGCGACCGTGATTAAAGAGGGGAGGTATGTAAGGGTGTGACAAAGACTGTCGTGTTCCAGCCCCTGAAGACAATTGTGCAGTGTGAATGCTGTCATACGTTTTTACTGCGTTTTATTGTGCCATGAAGAATGTAAAATGTATAGGATGTAATGTAAATAATGCATAGTGTGATAGGTACTGATGCTGCTATGTGGGTACTGCAAAGGTAACGCCTAAGGTAACTTTGGTACACTCAGCTTAGGAATAGGGAAAGTATAGGATATAGTTTACAGTTTAGAACATATAGCAGATTAGACAGTGATAGGCATTGTAAGTGTAATATGTTTAGTGCATATTGTTAAAAGATAGTGACTGAAGTTCAGTAGGTGAAAGATTAAGTTTGCCCAGCAACAGACTGCTGAGGCAGACAGAGTAAGAGTTATCAGTGACAGCAGATGTGGTCCAATGGGAGCAGTAGTCTAATCAGCCCACGCCTGCTGACTTGTGGTAAGTTTTTAACCGCAGGTCACCGCTGCGGGTCACAGTCACAGCTGCGGCATCACGCTGACATCTGACAGCATGACCCTGCAACGCACTGACCGACGGTATCATCTGCCTGCGAAAAAAATACACGTTTGGTATCGATGTGTTTAGAAATCTCTGATCTTTCAAAATATAAAGAAAGTAATCCAATTGGTAAACAGCATAACGAAAAAAAACTATCAAAACGCCAGAATTACCTTTCTTCTGTGGAAGCCACAAGATTGCAATAAGATCAGAACATTGTCTCTGCCCCAAAGTGGTATCGTTAAAAACATCAGCTCAGGGGTGCAAAAAACAAGCCCTCACCCAGACCGATAACCCGAAAAATTAAAGTGTTACGAGTCTCGAAAAATGGCGACGCAACATTTTTTTTCTTACAAATTTCCGAATTTTTTTCGCCATTTAAAAAAAAAAAAACTAGACATGTTTGGTGTCTGTGAACTCGTACTGTCCTAGAGAATCATACTGGCACGTCAGTTTTACCATGTAGTAAACATGGAAAATAAAAACTCCAAAAAACAATTGTGAAATGCACTTTTTTTTTGTAATTTCAACGCATTTTAATTTTTTTCCCCAATTTCCAGCACACTATATGGTAAAATAAGCGCTGTCAGTCAAAAGTACAACTATTCCCACAAAAAAAAGCCTTCATACGGCTATAGTGACAGAAAAAGAGAACAGTTATGGCTCTTGGATAAAAAGGCGGAAAAAATGGAAAATGGCCATGGCGTGAAGGGGGTTAAAGAAAATCTTAAAAAAATGGAAACGTAGGAATGCAATCTTACTGCTCTGCAGAATAACGCTCAAGTACTATTTTTACTGCACAAAAGACGCCCAAAACATGCGGACCCTGCTTATTTCCTGAGTACTGGGGTAACGCTCATCCCCTTGGCACTGTGCGGACATTGCATTCTGCCAACCATGCGTTTCTCTCATGAGCACTACCTCATGTGCCCACAGGAGGGGGCGCTTGTGTCATGCCCACACCAGTGCTGCCAGCACTAAACATGGAGCTTCCCCAAGCCAGCGACGCTCACTAGTGACGTCATCGGCGGAGCGCAGGTTTCCGTTCGGCGGTGCAGTTATGTCCCAGGGTTTCGGTGTGCAGACCGTATCACGTGGCTTGCACTGACTCCAGCCTCTTAGCTCCAGTCCAGGGACATGTTCGGTCATAGCCGCGGGCGACGGCGGAGAATCGACTCGGAGGAGCCCGGGAATGTGCCGGCGGAGGAGGAGAAGGTGGTGGACCTCGGCTCATACACAACAAGGAGGCAGCGGAAAAGCCCGGAGGAGAATGAGAAGCTGGAGAGGGAGCACTTCTGGAAGATCATCAACACCTTCACTTGTTACAGGTGATCAGCGCACACATGCTGCATGCGACTTTCAGGACGATCGCAGTCATGTGCCATCCTTATTAACCCTGAGTGCACCTGTGCTGGTCAGGAAGGACTAGTGCCTGGTCACGTGGTGTCCTGTCACCTTCTTGTCTCCCTTACTGTAGAGCTCAGGTGCAACTAAGAATTCCGTCCTCTCCGAGTGTCCGTAATCAGTGCTGTAACACACAGCGCCCGCTATGTCGTGTATGGAAGTCGCCAGCGGGCAAGTGGCCCGGCTTATTCCTGAGTGGTCCGGTTGGGGGTTGTTTTATAGATCCGCCATACGGTTCCAGAGATATGGACAGTTTTCTGGTCCATACAAAGGGGCGACGCTCACAAGTATTTCTGGGGGTCTTTAGGCCTCTGTGCATTATTACCCTGTGAGCAGCGAATATCGGCAGTAAATAGAATGGCCTGTGTCTCTGGGACCGCATGGGAGATTAGGAAATAAAGTACTCGTTGGGAATAACATGAGGGCAAACACCGGCCACTTCCCACATGTGGTGATGGCCAACCCTTATTAATGGCCCATGGTGCGGCATGAAGTAGAAATGCCTATAGCTGCGCTGATGCGGAGGGACGTATAATCATTTCTGCAGCACCTGGGGCCGCTATTAAGGGGTTGTCTGGTGGCCCCCCAATGCAGATAGCCATGTTTCAGGCTGGGGCCCATTCTGAGTGTGGCCGCGGCATGCCTAATGAGTGTGGCCGCGGCATGCCTAAAGCACGCACCATTGGGGGATGTGGCCACTATTCCAGGCGGGGAACCTGCGAGGTGGAAACCCCTACAGTAAACGCTGGCATTTGTATGTATTCCTGGTGTCTTTCTGCCTCTTACTGAGCGTATCCTCAAGCGATGGGTAAAAGGTTTCTGTAGGTATTTTCTTAAGCCTTTTTGGGGCATATGTTCAGTGTTTTTTGTTATAGGGGGCAATATGCAGGCTTTTTTTTTTTTTTTTAAGTTCATTAAGGGGAACCTGTCACCAGATTTGTACCATATGAGGTAAGCCCACCAGCTTTCAGACCTGATATACAGCATTCTATAATGCTGTATATATGCCCCCAATCCGGCCTGCAACAAAAGAAAAAACACCTTTTATAATACTCGCCTAAGGGGCCGTTGGATCCGGTGGGCATCACTGGTCTTGGTCCAGCGCCTCCTCTCTTCTTGTGATGCCATTCTACTGTTCTTCATGTGGATGATGTGTTTTTCGTCATCCATACAATGTTCCCCGGCATCGCGCTCCTGTGCTGGGGTACTCTGCCCTCTATAATAAATCTTGTGCAGGAACATGGCCCGATCATACCACAGCTCCTGACCAGCGGAAGACGCAAAGTATACAGACAGGACAGCACAGGATCACAGCTAATTCTTTCTTTGAGGTAAAACATTGTTTAAATGTTTAAAAACAGGCAGGGAAATATTTTACCTCACAGAAAGAATCAGCTGTGATCTGTGCTGTCCTGTCTGTATACTCTTTTGCTTCCCCCTCTGCCCAGGAGATGCTGTATGATCAGACCATGTCCCTGCACGGTTAGACACAGCCATTACACTGTACACAACAGGGGCACATTTATAATATTATCTCAGCACAGGAACATTCTTTTCCAGTCACCCATGACAGCACCAACAAGAGAGGGGATCCACCCTTCAAGGAAAGGAATCCTTCAAGATAAAAAGGGCGGCTCCTCTCTTCACATCAGTGGTTTCCTGTCCTTGACGGGGGAACCTTCACCTGCAAAACGGCAGCAGAAGAAAGAAGCAGTCCCAGACCTGGGTCGGTCGGTTGCGGCAGGGCACCGTCTCTGCTTCGGCCGGGCCGGCGCCGGAGTTACTGTAAGCGCTACAGGGGGAGCGGCCCGATGGGGTCTCGGCCATCGGTCATGCGGGAGCTTCGGCGCCATCACCGCATGGTTAGCCGGCAGCCCACGTCCCAGCGTGGTCACAGAGTGCAGCTGGAAACCAGAAGTCTCGCTCTGATGACGCGGCCAGGACTTTTCACCTGGAGCACTTCTGGGTGCGGGTACCGGAAGCTGCAGGACACGCCAGCCAGCAGAACCCCTACAGGTGCAGTACTTAATGGTTGATCGCTGGCCAGCTGCAGCATTTGGAGCCAGAGCAGCCGCAGCGACCCTGATGCCAGATGCGGCCGCATGAGGATAGGAGTTCCGGACTCTCCAGCGGGGCACGCAGGTCCAAAGACTCAAGGACAAGTTGGCACAACTCTACCAGCATGGAAGATTCCGCGGTCCCTAAAGGAGACCTTTCGGATGACATCCTGCCTCCTGTTCCGGTACCCTTCAATTTCCTCTGAGTGGTGAGTGAGCTACGAGAATACCATTGTAATAATGCAAATCTCTCTCTCCTTCTCTATCTGGCCTTTCTCATAGGATCCCCCTAGAAAGTATACAGAGAAATCAAAGCACAGAACCTGCGCTCTGTGCGGGCAGGATCTGGCTAGCACATGGCCCAAAATACTATGCCAGGCGTGTATCAATGACACAATGGCTAACGAGACACCTGACTTCTATTCCACCTTAAGAACCCTCATCAAAGCAGAGGTGGAGAATTCGTTAAGGTCCCAATCCCTCTCGGGGGGAAATATCACGTAGGGATAGGGCTGAAGCATCTCCCACGTCATCGACTGTATATTCAGAAGAGGGGATTCTGAGGGATGCTTCTGGATCATCTTCGTCAGAAAGCGACTCTGGCTCGGGCTGCTGCTTCCCCCTGGAAGAGGTTGATAGTTTAGTTAAGGCCGTAAGGTCCACAATGGGACTGGTCGATCAAAAGGCCAAGAAGCCTATCCAGGATATCATGTTTAGTACTTCGGACAAAAAGATGTAAATCCTTTCCTATGAATGAGAAGTTGCTAAATCTCATTAAAAAGGAATGGGAAAGGCCCCATGCCTTCCCCCTTTCAAAGGAAGTACCCCTTTGAGCAGCGGTTCTCAACCTGTGGGTCGCGACCCCGGCGGGGGTCGAACGACCAAAACCCAGGGGTCGCTTAAAGCCATCGGAAAATACATATTTCCGATGGCTTTAGCCCAGTGGCGTAGCAGGGGCGTAGCGTGGGCGGGCGGGGGGCGGTCCGCCCCAGGCAGCACGTGTGTGGGGCGATCCGCCCCAGGCAGCACTGTGTGGGGCGATCCGCCCCAGGCAGCACGTGTGTGGGGCGATCCGCCCAGGCAGCACGTGTGTGGGGCGATCCGCCCCAGGCAGCACGTGTGTGGGGCGATCCCCCCAGGCAGCACGTGTGTGGGGCGGCGTGGCAGCAGCAATTCCTCCTCCCATGGAGTCACAGTGCAGCGGCCCGGGACCCTCCGGAGCTGAGCGGCGGGTCGGTGAGTCCACTGTGCGGGGAGAGGGGGGACCCGGCCTGAGCAGGCGGCGCAATACTTACCTCTCCCCGTGCCTCCGTAGCTCTGGGCTCCAGGGGGCGCCTGTAGGGCGCCCGCGCTTCCTGTCACAGCAGCGCCGCTGGATGACGTCATCATTCAGCGGCCGGCTGTGGCAGAGAGCGCGGGCGCCGGACAGGTGAGATGTGAGGTGTATGTGTCTGTGTGTATCAGTGTGTGTGTGTCTGCTGCGTGTGTGTATGTGAGAGAGTGCTGCGGTGCTGTCTGTGTGTGGTGCTGTATGTGTGATGGTGATGGGGGAGGCAGTGATGGTTGTGAGGAGGCAACGATGATGATGGGGAGCCAATGATGATGGGCAGGCAAAGATGATGATGATGGGGAGGGAATGATGATGATGGGCAGGCAATGATGATGATGATAGGGGAGGCGATGATGATGGGAGCCAATGATGATGGGCACGCAAAGAGATGATGATGGGAGGTAATGATGATGGGAAGGCAAAGATGATGATGATGGGGAGACAATGATGATGGGCAAGCAATGATGATGATGGGGAGGCAATGATGATGATGGGGAGCCAATGATGATGATGGGGAGCCAATGATGATGGGCAGGCAATGATGAGATGATGGGGAGGCAATGATGATGATGGGGAGCCAATGATGATGGGCAGGCAATAATGTTGATGATGGGGAGGCAATGATGAGTGGCAGGCAAAGATGATGAAGATGGGGAGCCAATGATGATGATGGGCAGACAATAATGATGATGATGGGGAGGCAATGATGATGGGCAGGCAAAGATGATGATGATGGGGAGACAATGATGACGGGCAGGCAATGATGATGATGGGGAGGCAATGATGATGATGGGGAGCCAATGATGATGAGCAGGCAATGATCATGATGATGGGGAGCCAATGATGATGGGCAGGCAATGATGATGATGATGGGGAGCCAATGATGATGGGCAGGCAATGATGATGATGATGGGGAGCCAATGATGATGGGCAGGCAAAGATGATGATGATGGGGAGTAATGATGATGGGAAGGCAAAGGATGATGATGGGGAGACAATGATGATGGGCAGGCAATGATGATGATGGGGAGGCAATGATGATGATGATGGGGAGCCAATGATGATGGGGAGGCAATGATGATGATGGGGAGCCAATGATGATGGGCAGGCAATAATGATGATGATGGGAGGCAATGATGAGTGGCAGGCAAAGATGATGAAGATGGGGAGCCAATGATGATGGGCAGACAATAATGATGATGATGGGGAGGCAATGATATGGGCAGACAATGATGATGGGCAGGCAATGATGATGGGGAGGCAATGATGATGATGGGGAGCCAATGATGATGAGCAGGCAATGATCATGATGATGGGGAGCCAATGATGATGGGCAGGCAATGATGATGATGGGGAGGCGATGATGATGATGGGGAGCCAATGATGATGGGCAGGCAATGATGATGATGGGGAGCCCGTGCTTCCTGTCACAGCAGCGCCGCTGGATGATGTCATCATTCAGTGGCCGGCTGTGGCAGAGAGCGCGGGCGCCGGACAGGTGAGATGTGAGGTGTATGTGTCTGTGTGTATCAGTGGGTGTGTGTGTGTGTTGTGTGTGGTGTCTGCCTGCGTGTGTGTATGTGAGAGAGTGCTGCGGTGCTGTCTGTGTGTGGTGCTGTATGTGTGATGGTGATGGGGGGAGGCAGTGATGGTTGTGAGGAGGCAACGATAGCAATGATGATGGGCAGGCAAAGATGATGATGGGAGGGAATGATAATGATGGGCAGGCAATATGATGATGATGGGGAGCCAATGATGATGGGCAGGCAAAGATGATGATGATGGGGAGGTAATGATATGGGAAGGCAAAGATGATGATGATGGGGAGACAATGATGATGGGCAGGCAATGATGATGATGGGGAGGCAATGATGATGATGGGGAGCCAATGATGATGGGCAGGCAATGATGATGATGATGGGGAGGCAATGATGATGATGGGAGCCAATGATGATGGGCAGCAATAATGATGATGTGGGAGGCAATGATGAGTGGCAGGCAAAGATGATGAATATGGGGAGCCAATGATGATGGGCAGACAATAATGATGATGATGGGGAGGCAATGATGATGGGCAGGCAAAGATGATGATGATGGGGAGACAATGATGATGGGCAGGCAATGATGATGATGGGAGCCAATGATGATGAGGCAATGATATGATGATGGGGAGCCAATGATGATGGCAGGCAATGATGATGATGATGTGGAGCCAATGATGATGGGCAGGCAATGATGATGATGGGGACCCGTGCTTCCTGTCACAGAGCGCCGCTGGATGACGTCATCATTCAGCGGCCGGCTGTGGCAGAGAGCGCAGGCGCCGGACAGGTGAGATGTGAGGTGTATGTGTCTATGTGTATCAGGTGTGTGTGTGTGTGTGTGATGTGAGAGAGTGCTGGGTGCTGTCTGTTGTGGTGCTCTATGTGTGATGGTGATGGGGGGAGGCAGTGATGGTGGTGAGAGGGAAAGATGATGATGGTGCCAGGATGAGGCAGGCAAAGATATGAATGATTGGCAGGCAATGATATGATGATGGGAGCCAATGATGATGGGCAGGACAACAGATGATGATGATGGGGAGACAATGATGATGGGCAGGCAAAGATGATGATGATGGGAGGCAATGATATGGAGGGAGCAATGATGATGGGCAGGCAATGATGATGGGCAGCAATGATGATGGGCAGGCAATGATGATGATGGGGAGCAATGATGATGATGGGGAGCCAATGATGATGATGGGGAGCAATGATGATGGGCAGGCAATGATGATGATGGGGGGGCAATGATGATGGCAGGCAAAGATGATGATGATGGGGAGCCAATGATGATGGGCAGACAATAATGATGATGATGGGGAGGCAATGATGATGGGCAGGCAAAGATGATGATGATGATGATGATGGGGAGGTAATGATGATGGGAGGCAATGATGATGGAGGCAATGATGATGATGGGGAGCCAATGATGATGAGCAGGCAATGATCATGATGATGGGGAGACAATGATGATGATGGGGAGCGATGATGATGGGGAGCTAATGATGATGGGGAGCAATGATGATGATGGGAGCCAATGATGATGGGCAGGGCAATGATGATGGGGAGCAATATGATGGGCAGGCGATGATGATGATGGGCAGGCATGATGATGATGGGGAAGGCAATGATGATGGGAGCATGGAGAGGGAGCCAATGATGATGATGGGGAGCCAATGATGATGGGCAGGCAATGATGATGATGGGGAGCCAATGATGATGGACAGGCAATGATGATTATGGGGAGCCAATGATGATGGGCAGGCAATGATATTGATGGGGAGCCAATGATGATGGGCAGACAATGATGATGATGATGGGGAGGCAATGATGATGGGGAGGCGATGATGATGATAATGGGGAGTCTTTCCACAGTGCCCTTTCCTGAGCCGTAACAGTGCAGAACGCAGCACAGTGCAGAGGAGAGCTCCATATTTTGTATGGAGCATTATATGGGGACCAGTATTCTTTATGGAGCATTATATTTGGCCCATAATACTGTATGGAGGACTATGTGGTGCCCATAATATTGTATGGAGGACTGTAATTATTTTTTGGTTTGGGGGTCACCACAACATGAGGAACTGTATTGCGGGGTCACGGCATTAGAAAGGTTGAGAACCACTGCCTTTGAGGAAGAAGCAACCTCGCTCTGGAATAAAGCACCCAGGTTGGATGTCGCCATATCCAAGGCCTCAAAAAATTCATCCCTCCCCTTTGATGACTCAGGATTACTGAAGGACCCTCTTGAAAGGAAGGTTCATGGGAGTCATCTTTGACCTGGCAGTGGCTTCTCGTGTATTCACGAAGTTCATAGCAGAGGTGACGGCCCACCTCAGAGAAAGAGACAGACTTGTCATCCCATACCTAAATGACTTCCTGATAGTAGGCCGTTCTTTCACTCATTGCTGCAGTCAAATGAGAGACATAGCCACCATTTTAGAGAGGTTAGGATGGTGTTTGAACCTAGAAAAATCAAGGTTAGACCCACAAAAGACCCAAATCTTTCTAGGACTCTTCCTTCACTCGTGCCAGCAAGAGTGTCGCCTACCGCATCAGAAAAAGGAAAAGTTGCTCAGTCTCCTCTCCAGGTCAATACAGGATCCGGTGATGTCCCTCAGGGTTGCCATGTCCCTCCTGGGCTCCCTGACCGCATGCGTCTCTGCAGTGAATTGGGCCCAAATCCACTTAAGAGAGTTGAAGTGGTTCATGTTAGAAAGTCATCATTCCTTCCAGGGGTATCTGGAAGGAGCGCTGACACTGCCTCAGGAGATTATTCATTCGCTCCACTGGTGGTTGGAAATAGAGTCCCTTCGGGAGGGGGTCCCGTGGTTACCTCACATCACCAGGGTAGTTACCACAGACGCCAGTCCCAGGGGGTGGGGAGCACATCTGGACAATCATCTGGTTCAGGGAACATGGTCAGCAGTAGAGAAGGAAGGCTCCTCAAACATGTGGGAGCTTCTGCCAGTAGAGAATGCGTTAGTTTCCTACCATTCCTGTGAGGCCATCACGTAAGAATATTGTTGGACAACCAGGTCACAGTTACATACCTGAATCATCAGGAGGGTACACGGTCCCGTTCCCTAATGTATATAACTAAGAGGATTTTCGGCCTTGCGGAGATAAACATCCTTTCACTAGCTGCACTTCATATCAGAAGAAAGAACAATAGAACAGCAGATTTTTTGAGCCTCAGACCACTTCTACAAGGCGAATGGTCCCTCAAGACAGCAATATTCAGACGTTTGGTGGATGTGGGGTCGGCCGGTAATCAATCTTTTCGCTACTCTGCAGAACAGCAAGGTGGAGAGGTTCTGCTCCCTGGATCCAAAAGATAATCCTCAGGCGATAGACGCCTTTCGGATCAGATGGGACTTCACCCTGTTCTACACGTTCCCCCACCAATCTAATACCAGCGGTTTCCAGGAAGATCAGGCAGGACAGGGCAAGAAACCTAAAATAAGAAAAAAGTAAGCAAAAACCCTACTGTAACTAAGTAAATAAAAAGCAAGTGCATTTAAATAACAAAGTTTTTAGTGATACTGTTTTTGATAAAAAAAAAAAAAAAAAAAATAGCATAAAAGCCATCCCACCGCGTCAAGGCAACTCTGACGGGACAGTCCTAGCACTAGGACAGGGCAGTAGTACTCATAGCCCCCTTTTGGCCCAAGATTCCTTGGTTCTTTTGGCTGAGGAACATGTCAGTCCAGACTGTGACTGGACATTCTAGCTTAGGGGCCCATGTTCCATCCTCGGGTAACTGGGCTGCACTTACCAGCCTGGAACTTGAGAAGTCAGTGCTAGAGGGTAAGGGTTTTCTCCCAACCTGGTCTCTACCTTGCTGGCTAGTAGGAAGCCGATCACTACAAGAATTTACGTTAGGACCTGGAAAAAATTCTTGTCATCTTCAGGGTATACTCTGGAAGGAAAGGTGCCCCTAAAGGAGATCCTGGAGTTACTTCAGAAGGGGCAGGAACAGGGCCTGGCGGTTAGTACTTTGAAAGTTCAGGTATCGGCCTTAGAGGCTGTGTATAATTACAACCTTGCAGGTAATCAGTGGGTGGTCAGTTTTATTAAAGCATGTGCTAGATCCAGACCAGTGCCGGTGGCCAGGATCCCTCCATGGGACTTGAACTTGGTCTTGAATGCTTTGACAGAGCCCCCTTTGAGCCTTTAGCTAAAGGGTCCATAAAAGTAGTTACATTGAATACTATACTCTTAGTAGCACTTACATCAGCATGGAGAGTAAGCGATATACAGGCCCTATCAGCAGACCCTCCCTTTACCATGGTGATGGACAATAGAGTAGTTCTAAAACCAGACCCTGCCTAAAGTAGTATCTAGGTTCCATAGGCCACAGGAGATATATTTGCCTTCCTACTGTCCTAGCCCAAAAAATGATAGGGAAAAGAAGTTCCACACCTTAGATGTCAGGAGATGCCTTCTTCACTATCTGTTAGCGACAAAACCTTGGTGCAAGGATAGGGCTCTGTTTTATCTCCTTTCAGGGTTCTAGGAAAGGAATGGGAGTCTCGAAGGGTACCCTATCCAGGTGGATAAGGGAAGCTATCAAATTGGCCTATATAGGCGCAGGAAGATCGGTCCGTGACGACCTGAGGACCCACTGTTGTCATGGGTGCATCGCCACGAGGATCGTCGCGATTGCACATTCTGACTTCTCGCAGCTGAGTTGCTGTTACTTTGTGTTTGGTAATGAGAGAGTTAATTTTACCTAGCTCTTTGCTAAGACTAGGTCCAGCCTCGCCCGGCTGCTTTTGATTATGTTCTAATTAGCTTCCTTTATATCCCTGCCAGTCTGGGTGTTAGATGCCGGTGAAAACCTTCATGCAGACCACAGATAGGAATGAATCTGTATAGACTTTAGTTGTGAGCTCCTTAGTTGTTCTAAGCTCAACTTGGTTAGAGTTTATTTCCCAGACCATTTATGTTCCTTTGGTGTTTGAGTGTGTATGCAAGCGAGTGTTATCCTGTCTGTCTTATATGTCTAATCTGTGTATTTAGCTAAGATCAGCCCATATCCCTTTGGTGGTAGTCAGGATCCTTCTTAGGACTGATTACAGGGTTCAGGGTCTGATAGGAGACAGGGTTAGGTTGGAGGCCTGGACCTCTGTACCTTTAACAGTACCTCCAGGTAGAGGGATTAGTTAGGACCCCAGTTTAGTGTCAGCATAGACCCCGGTCACCCTCTAGCCGGAGACAGCGTATAACGGATTCCGTATTGACCCACTGGACATTCTGTCAGGTAATTCTATGTTATCATATATCTATGCGCATGTTATATAGTATGTTGCCCTTTTGATATAGATTACTGTCATCACATATATATATCTGCTATACAGCGTGACAACTGTACAAGAGTGATGGCAACATCTTGGACTGAAAGGGCAGACGTGTCCATAGAACAAATCTGTAAGGCAGCTACTTGGTCGTCACCTTCCATCTTTTATAGTCACTATAGACTGGATCTTTCTGCCTCTTTTGTTCTCACATTTGGGAAGAGGGATCTACAGGCTGTGTCCCTCCCTAATAGAGTAATTCTCTGTAATTCTCTCGTTGGTGTTGTCATGGATGACTGGAAAACACGTATATTACTTACCGGTAATGTGTTTTTATGGAACCCATGACAGCACCCTTACATTCCCTCCCGTTACTAAGCCATCACCTTCTGGTCGGTGGGTTATTGTATATAGTATGCCACTTAGGGTGTGGTTAAGGATATTTTGTATAAATGTATATACATATGTGTACACTGACTTGGAGGTCCTCTCATGCTCTGTAATCCACTGATGCGGAGAGAGGAGCTGCCTTTTTTATCTTGAAGGTTTCCAGTCCTTGAAGGTTGGATCCTCTCTCTCGTTGGTGCTGTCATGGGTTCCATAAAAACCCATTACCGGTAGGTAATATACGTGTATTTAAATACATCCAATTGTGGAACTTATTTTTCCAAGATATATTGATTAAAATCAACTTTTGTTTGTGGGAAAACCCCTTAATGACTTATGACATGCTATGCCCGGCATAGGTCGTCTCCCCCTCTTTGGTGAAAGCTCCGGTGATAAACCCACACCTTTCCTGGCACATGACAGCTGATCTGATCAGCTGTCATGTGCCCTTAACAGCTGCGGGTGGAATCACGATCCACCCGCAGCTGTTAAGTAGTGAAATGCCGCTGTCCATCTCTGACAGCAGCATTTAACCCGCACAAAGCAGATGCGCGTGTTAGCTCCGTCCATCGGCGCCTGTGTCACATGACCGCTGGTCGCCGATGGATTGGCATGACAACCCGGGGGCTACAGGGCAACTCGGTCGTCGGCGCTCATAGGAGATGAGAATTTTTGTAACACATAGCAGCCCTGTTATGCGTAACATAAGCGATTAGATAATTGCAGCTTCTAGTCTCCCATGGAGACTATTGAAGCAAGTAAGAAAAAAAAAAGTTTTTTAAAATATTGAAGTTCAAATCACCCCACGTTTTCCCTTTGCGGGTCTCGGAAAATGTTTTTTTTTTTTTTCACCACTTAAAAAAAAAACAAAAAAAACATACCGTATATAACTCACATGTAAGCCGAGATTTTCAGCCCATTTTTAAGGCTGAAAGTACCCCTCTCGGCTTAAATGCGAGTCATATACACCAGGGGGTCGGCGGGGGAGCGGGGGTGTCAGATCATGCTTACACCCCCATCTCTGCAGCCCCCCTGCTTCTCCCACGATCTCAGGCTCCTTCAGCTGTCACGTGGTACCGCTCATTAGTCATGGATATGCGCATATTCATGACTTTAATGAGCGGTACCACGTGACCGCTGAAGGAAGCAATAGCTGCCGGAGACCGCAGGAGAAGCATGGGGGCTGCAGAGACGCTCCAGGAGGGGGTAAGTATATGCGATATTCACCTGTCCCCGGTCCACCGCTGCGCGCCGCTCTATCCTCTGCGTCCTCTGGCTGTGACGTTCAGGTCAGAGGGCGAGGTAACGTAGTTAGTGCGCGCCGCGCCCTCTGCGTGAGCATTCACTGACAGAGGACCCGGAAGACAGCAGCGCGCAGCAGTGGACCGGGGACAGGTGAATATCTCAGGTGCCGGGGCCCTGAGCCAGCGGTGACACCGGCACCTGTCCCCCATAGCGCGCCGGTGTCCCCGCCTGCTCAGGACACTGGCACCTGGCCCCCAGCGACAAGAGGTGAGTATATCATTTTTTTTTATTTTTTTTTTATTTGCAGCAGCAGCAGCATATGGGCCTATTCTATGGGGCATAATCTATGGAGCATTTTATGTGGCGTAATCAATGGGGCATAATCTATGGAGCATCTTATGGGGCATAATCTATGGAGCATTTTATGGGGGCATAACCTTTATGGAGCAGCATATACGGCATATTATTCTATGGAGCATCTCATGGGGCCATTATTAACCTTTGTGCAGCATTATATGAGGCTTATTTTGTATGGAGCATCTTATGGGGCCATCATGAACTGTATGGAGCATTATATGGGGCTCCTGATTCAATATGGATATACAAAAACATTTAACCTATTGATGTCTCAATTAATTTTACTTTTATTGGTATCTATTTTTATTTTTGAAATTTACCAGTAGCTGCTGCATTTTCCACCCTAGACTTATACGCGAGTCAATAAGTTTTCCCAGTTTTATGTGGCAAAATTAGGGGGGGGTCGGCTTATACATGAGTATATATGGTACATGTTTGGTATCTACAAACTTGTAATGATCAGAATGGCAGGCCAGTTTTAGCATTTGGTGAACATGGTAAAAAAACAGTTGTGGAATTGCAATTTTTTTTGCAATTTCACCGCACTTTGAACTCTTTTCCCGTTTTCCAGTACACTTTATGGTAAAACCAATGGTGTCGTTCAAAAGTACAACTCGTCCCGTAAAAAAAAAAACCCTCACACAGCCATATTGGCGGAAAAATGACAAAGTTATGGCTCTGGGAAGAAGGGGGTGCAAAAAATGGAAACGAAAAACAGAAATAGCTCTGGTCCTTAAGGGGTTAATGTATTACCAGCAATGGTGCAATTTAACATAGTGTCTAGGTAGCCAAGCCAACGAATTGTGGACATGGCGGGATCCACACTCTGCTCTCATGTACACTGTGGGTGGTGGCAAGGGAGACCCGTCATCATATGCACTATGCATGCTGTGACTGTTTTTTCCCACAAAATTACTCACATTCACAAGGACACTTGGTCATTGCGGACATGGATTGTAAATGCATTGATTTCCACCTTTACTGACATGCATCATTTTAGGGAAAATGTAGCTTTATAAAACAAGCCAGGCATGTGGGTGAGAAGTCTGTCCGGGCGGCAGCCCCCACTTGCTTCTCCCTACCTGGTTCAGCTTCATTCACAGGTCTGCTTAAAGGGCTTTTCCCATAAAGTACATTTTAATCAATAGATCTTGGAATAATAATAATTTACACAATTGGATGTGTATAGAAAAAATGTTCCTGCACTGAGACAATCTTATATATGTGCCCCTGCTGTGTACTGCGTAAAACTATATATTTTCTGCTAAATGCTACAGCTTTAGTAAATTGTAGATTTTTGTAATGAGAGAGCTGTGGTTTGGGCAGCATACAAAAGCTGACAGGCGCCATATCACCAACCCCTATGAAGGTGTGTCACATATGAATGTCCCTGATATCCTATGTAATGAAAATTCATACTCTTCCTCTAGGTCTCATATCCATGAACGGGTGAACCGTGCCGAGAGACAATTTGTCTCTTTACCAAAAAGTCAACAAAACATGCTGCCAAATTTCCATTCCAACCTGGACAGGATTCGCAAATGTGCTGATCACAACCAGGAGATCCTGCAACTCATCGTCAATGATTGTACATTCATGTTTGAGAACAAGGAGTATGGCAACAACGTAAGTTCTTTCATGTCTGTACTACGAAATAAGTGATCATTTGTCTAGAAGGCAGACCCTGGGAAACAGAGACCTAATATAGAGTTAATAAATATCATTGTGGTGTAATACTAAGGAGACCACTGTACCCCCTCTTATCATTGTGGTGTAATACTAAGATGGGGTTCAGTGGTCTCCTTAGTATTACACCACAATGATAAGAGAGGATGCAGTGGTCTCCTAAAATCATTACTGCAAGTTAGAGAGATACGGTTCCTACGCTGTCAGATGACCGCATAAGCCCACAGTTGTGACAAGAGGTAAAAAGCTTACCCCTGTCGGCTGATGGGAGTATTCATCAGCTGGCAACTGCGCTCTAAATAAATAATTTTAAAAAAAAACGGCGTGTGTTCTATATTTTTGATATTCTATATTTTTGATAACCAGCCAGGCGAAACTGACAACTGCGGGCTGCAACCCTCAGCTGTCAGTTTTAGCAAGGTTGGTTATCAAGATTAGAGGGCTGACCACGCCATTTTTTAAAATGATTATATCTTTTTTAATGTCTTGGGGTTCCACTCATTTTTGACAACCAGCCAAGCTAAAGCAGACAGCTTGTGGCTGGTATTCTCAGGCTGGCTAGGGGCCATGGATATTGCCCCACCCAGCCTAAAGCAGCCCACAGCCGCCCCAGAAAAGGATCATCTGTTAGCCCTGCTCTTCCCACTTGGCCTGTGGTAGTGGCAAGTGGGGTTCATATTTGTGTGGTTGTTGTCACCTTTGTATTGTCTGGTGACATCAAGTCCACAACTTAGCAATAGAGGTTTCTATAAAACACCTATCCATTACTAATCCTGTAGTTGTATTGTAAACAAACACAGAATATTTATTTAAAATAAAAAACATACTTTCACTTTTTTATTTAAAAATAACAAACAGTTATACTCGCCTAACGCCTATTCCATTGAAGCCCTCGTCTCTTGTAAAAAAAAAAAAAACAACCATATCCCTTACTTGTCCGTCGTTCTGTCCCACACCGTAATCCATGTCTGGGATAAACTGCTTTCAACTTGGACGGTGACAACATGCGACTGTCCTGGCTGAAAGCCCATTGATAAATGAGCGGCGGCGAGATCGGCCTCTGTGACTAGCGGTGACGTCATCGAGGTTACTGGAGGTGACTGAGGTGAGATCCCAGCTAGTACAGTGAGAAAGTCTCAGGTTGCAGCGGTGTGTTCTCCAAGAGAAATTTCTCCCGCAGTTTAGGCTGCCGCCTGCTCTCGCTGTTATTAGCGGCAGCAGGCGTAGGCAGATAGGAGTAGTAGTCCGATTAGCCGACGCCAGTGACCGGAGGTAAACTTTTTGCTTCTGGTCACAGTTGCCGGCTCACGCTGTGATCTGACAACGTGGGAACCGCAGCACTCTTGCCGTGGTATTTATCTTACCGCCAATCAGAGCTGCCAGCGAAAAACGCCCGATGTTCGGGGTGCCGAACCCGAACAGTAAAACTGACTTGTTGGTGAAGTCCGTGTTTGGGGTCCATGCCCGAATAGTAGGTGTTTGGTATGAACCCTGAACTTTACTGTTCGGTTTGCCCATCTCTAGTAAGGAGGCTACTGCACCCCATTTTGTCATTATGGTAGAAGGTTATTCCCAAGATATCTTATTCATGGGATAGGGAATAATTTGAGAACCTTGGATTCCCAGTGATCATGCTCTGCGGAAACCGTTTTGAATTGAACAGTGATGTGCAGGCTCAACTTTAGCTCCATTCGTTGTCTATTGTTCTGTCTAAAAAAAAAATTGGATATAGAATGATCTCCACTTCATTCTCAACCTTGTTGGAGTTCCCAGAGGTTGGATCCTCACAAATCATACAGTTTTGGTTTATCTTGGTAACATGACATCTTTTTATGACCCAGGGAAATGTTTAACTGACAGAGAAGCGACTTCTTCCATTTTTCAAGAATAAATGTTATAGAATTAGGTGTTTTGGATAAATCTCAAACTGCAATTCTTTTAAACTCTAAATATTTAGGTCACAAAAAGTCCACTCCTGCTTCTACATTTGACATGGACAAGTTGAAGTCCACAATAAAACAATTTGTACGCGACTGGAGTGAAGAAGGCAAATCGGAGCGAGAAGTCTGCTATCAGCCCATCATCAATGAGATCCTGAAGTTTTTCCCTAAAGATAAATGGTAAACGTCTTCTATGATCAGGCAATATAGGAGTTTACTTGGACTAGGTTAAACGATATAGACGCTTTTTGTGTGTTTTTGACATCCACAACATCTATCATCGTTCTCAGCCGCATGCAGTATGGCTTAGCTAATTGTACTTGCTGCTTTTGATAACTCTGTGAGCCCACTGCAACCTGAAATCCCTGCGCACAGCACCCATGTCGCACTGTGTTCCCATATACAGAAGCACAGTTTCAGCATTCGGACAGTTAATGGGGAACTCATTGATGTCAATAATAATATCATAGATTCCCTGCGCAACGGGTTCACAGGCATGCTAAAGAGATGCAGCCTGACTTTTACTATTTGATTACTTTTATTAGTGACCCGTATACTGGAACACCATGGAGTATATGGATATTCCTACCAACCTGGGCCCCTATAGTAAGAGAATATTAAAATAAAACTAAAATAATTGCAAGCAAAATAGGAAAGAACGTCCCTCCGAACTCACACATCGACAATTTAACCCTTCTTGGATGACGCAAACCTCTTCTGCATGGACGTTGGGTGGTCAGGAGTTAAAGGGAGTCTGTTTTCCCCAGAACTCAAATTGAACTACTCAAAAACTCTTCATAGGGGTTTGGCCCCTTTGAAAATCATATCTGCAATATAGATTTCACTTTAGATGTAAAGAAAACATTTTTTTTTTTCCTTCATATGCAAAGGAGTGCACGTGTGTAAACCATTGGCGTGGCCAGGGGCTCAATGATCCATTCCTACCCCTCACTAACAATGCTGAACACTTCCAACACTTGATTGATTAGCTGGGTTATCGAGCACGATCTCGATTGAATCCCTGACCCTGGATGTCTGAAGGGACACTGGAGGATCCCAGCACGCAGTGTTAGTGTGGCTGCGCTCTCGTCCCTCTGCTGTGATTGGCTGCTGGAAACTTCACACACCATCACACAGTAGTGAGCTACCTTTGAAGACTGTACACAGGGATGAGAGCGTGCGTGCGCGTGCTCACCGGGCTCCGCAGTGCCAGTGCGGGTGTGCTCCACCAGGGATTCAGTTCGGGCAGCACTCGCTCTGGACAGGGGAGCAATGTCAATCAAGCTAAGAGGATGTGCCTAGCATGCTAATGGAGGGGGCAGAATGGTGCACTGAGCTCTTGGCCACACAAAGGGTGCACAGGGGAGCCGTCATTTGTATATTAAATAAAACTTTTTTTTTCTGTACAACTAAAGAAGTGAAATCAATACTGCAGGCTTGAGTTTTATAAGGGCGACGCTAAGGGTAAGTTCACACTGGACGTTTTTACTGCTTTTTTTTCTGCAGCAAAACCTGATTTCTTGGCAGGAAAAATCTACTGCAAAAACGTAGGTTTAGGTGCGTTTTTGGTGCGGTTCTTTTGGTGCGTTTTTTGTGTCTTTGTCCATGCTAATGTCCATGACTTTTCTGCTGAAAAAAAACGCTGCAAATAATGATACCTGTGTTTTTGCAGCGTTTTTTTTCAACACCCATTCAAGCCAATGGGTGAAAAATGCTGCAGAAACGCTGAAAGAAGTGAAATGCTCTATGTAAAAAAAAAAATACGCTGCAAAGCACAAAATCCTGATGACAAAAAAACCAATGTGTGTGTGTATGAGATTTCTGAAATCTCATAGGCTTTGCTGGTAATGGAAAAAGCAGCTGAAAATTAGCATAAAAAAGCAGCAAAAACGCCCAATGTGAACGTACCCTAAGAGGGTTAAGTTTTAGATGTGCAGACTCTGTAAAGAGAACTTTTCTCTTCTCCTGACTGCTGCCAACTGCTGTTCTAGAGGGAAAGACAGCAGTTATTGAAGACTGGTTTATGTAGTAACACAGCATGTCCTAATGAGGCAGGACTAGTCTAGCATGGGGTCTCTTCCCTGTGAGAGGTCCTGCCCTGGATCTTCTAAGTACACCTCCCATGATTGACAGCCTGCATTCACTCCTGTTATGGTAGAACCCATTAAACAGGCTGTCACACGCCCAACGAGGTGTGATTGGTGTAACGAATGGAAGCGGAGGCAGAGGTGGTGAAGTTCACATTCGTTTTTATTTTTTAATGTGGAACCTCGAGACCGCGGTCCGGGGGCTCCGAAGGGGGCGTAACTAGTGAGCCCCGGGTACCCGTAGTAAGGCCCCTCGAAGAGGACCAGAATGGAATACCCGGAGGACACAGGTGCTACCTCCAGTTAGACCCCGGACACGTGGCAGCTGTCCCAGAGGGACCAAAAGGGTAACAGGTATTTACAGAGTCCGTGGAGGGTTCTTGACGGAGAAGGGTAAGGTCCTGGTCCAGAACGGATGGTAGTAGGCTGGCTCCAGTGACCTTGTCACGGTCCACGGGTACGGATGGCTGATGGCGGAACGGGATGACACTTGCGCCAGTAATAGCCGAGATTGTCCAGGTTAGCCAGATACGGGTTAGCAATGATCTGAGGAGACAAACAGTATCAGCGAAGCACAGAGACTGCAGACGCAGCGCAGACAGATCAGGAACAGAACCGGATGTAGCAATGATAGAACACGTTGCTCCGGCACTCCCCTAATGGTGGAGTGACCAGATATAGTACTGAGTGCGCAGCCATTGGTTAATTAGCTATTTCAAAAAATGCACGCTGCCCCTTTAAGAGAGACGGTGGGCGCGGCCTCGCGTCCTAAGCAGACTATCTGGAGGCCTGCCAGCAGCGTGCCAGGAAGTGGAGGAGGACACTGGACGCCGAGGAGCAGATGGGACAGGTGAGTGAGCAGAACGGAGTGCAGAGCCAGCGCTGGGACCGAGTGTAACAGTTGGAAGATCCAAGGCAGGACTACTCACAAGTGGAGAGACTCTGAGATGCCTTCTGATCTTCCACATGTTTCAGCAGAAGTCAGAGGACTCTGGAACGCTCCTGATGGCCCCTTATAATAGGGTTACCCACCCGACTCTGTTCAGGTTGACCCCCTCCGCCCTCTACGCTTTGTCGCGCATGCTCATGTTTTCACTAGGGATAGAGAAGTGAGTTGCTGCCAGACACCCATGGTAGGATCTCATTTCCCATGAAACCAAAGGATTGGCCATATTGAAATCCAACAGCCCGACCCTTCTTTCTACTGGTAGCTGATGCCAGAGGAGACTTGGAGAACCCTATTACATGATGTAAATCATCCAGTTCTGGTGGCTCATTTACCTAACATAGCCACCTTTAAAGGGGATGTACAGGCATTTAATATTGGTGACCTATTGTCAGGGAATAGGCGCTGATGTGCAGTTATCACTGACTAGAGCAGCTCTTTACAGCTCCGTTCAGTGTTCCCAGCCAGAGCAGATGGTAGCTGGAGACAGGTCATCCATATGATTTGCTCGGACAGCCCCTCCATCATGTGTTTTAGCCTTTGGTAACTGATCATGGAAAGCAATGAATGTTACCCTGCAGTCTCCCTTGTGAATGTATGAGTATACCCCCTGGCTGTATATGTTGCATTAGTTCCATATTCATGAGATGTTGCCACTTCTTCTCGTGTTTGTTTGTTTTTAATTATATTTACTTTCCTTTTTTTGCTGTTTTGCAGTGATCCTTCCCAAATTAATGTACTAATACCTGGAGCTGGACTTGGAAGATTGGCTTGGGAAATCGCCATGCATGGGTATTCTTGTCAAGGAAATGAATGGAGCTTTTTCATGCTTTTCTCTTCTAATTTTGTTCTTAACAGGTATGTTCGCTGTTAGTATTTTTAGGTTGCTTTGCTTGGATTTTCTAAATTGTGGCACTACAGTTCTTAATCAAAACTCTGCAAATACGTGGCAAGGCATGATCCTGCATCTGCAACCTCCTAAATCTCTGATTAGCAAATTGTTTACCTGCTTGAAGTGCAAATAACCCCAACAAGGCTTTTTCAGCCTGATTTTAGGGCACATGGAAAGACCTGTCAGTTTATAATGGGCTGATGAGAGGGGATGGGGTGGAAGACACCTAGTCCTAGTGGACACTCCTCCAAAGATCAGCGCGTACCACTAGTCGCGAGCCAGTGTTTTAAAGGGTTTTCCAGCATTCAAAATAAAATTGTCCAACACCTGTTTCATTTGAAAATCACCAAGGAAGCCGGTGTGAGACCACTGTGGGCAGTGATTGGCTGCAGCTGTACATGTGATGTCATCCCTGCAGCTGTGTCATCAAACACTGGAGTGGCAGGCTGGAAGTGACGGAATAACTACCTTCAAACAGATCAAGCTTTTGGACACTTTTACTTTGAAACCAGAAAACTCTGGTAAGTGTTTAAACCCTGCATCGCTTTAGGGAAACGCATTGGATCAAGGCAGCAAGGTCTTTCTGACATATTCCCTTTAAAGAAGACTGATCATGTGACATAAATAGGTATTTTTTTTTTCATGTTGTAAATGTAATTGTTCCTCAGAATTTCTTTTTCTTTTGTTCCTGCACCTCCCTGCTCCTGAGATATGGCCCTCTCTTGCCTCCATATAAATCTGACTTGTTGGTGTCCAGTATAATGCTCACTGAGAACAGTTGAGCGCAGTGTGTCAAATTGTGTAAATTATATAATCATTTATGTAAAAAAAAAAAAATACTGTTAAGTTATTTATATAATTTTTTTTTCTTCAATCCTTGGGGGCTGCCATTTTTATTTGCTGGTGTGTGTCAGATCACGAAACTTACACAGCAGCCCCTGGGTATAGGAGGCTGCGTTCAGTGTCTGACCTCCTCTCCTGTACTGTGGCTGCCTCAACTGTGAGCTGCGGGCCACTGGACTACGAAATTTCCCCCTGTCTTTGCACACATAGTGTTCAGCAATGACTGTGAGAGGAGGTCAGGCAGCCTGACATTGTACTACTAATTCCTGAGCTGTTCTCACCACTGGAAGAAGTTTCCTTTGTAGCCCAACTCTAAGGTTTGATAGCAGTGCTGCGACGATGACTTCTTTCGGTGGTGAGCACAACCTGGGATTAGCCTGGGATTAGTAGTACACAGTGAGGCACCGATGTGTTGTTACTGCTGCTGTCACTACTGCAGGCTTCAGAGCACAGCAGATTTGATTTCACTGCTGTGCTCTGAACACTGACAGAGCTCTGATCTTTGTCACTGGACTCAACATTCAACATCGATGTACAGAACATAGTCACCAATGACCATGTCCTCTCATCTGATGTGCTTTGCAGACACTGTAGTAAAGCCTCATTTAGACGTCCCTACATCATAGATGTCTGAATGAGGCATTACACTGATATAGCAAAGCTAAGTAAGTGTTCCAGACCAGGTCCTAAAAAGCAGACAGTCACACCCTTTTCTCCACATTAGAGAAGCATTCACGTTAATTTTTTTTATATACCCTCAACCTGTCGGCTCCAAAGGCTTACATATTAATAACGACTTCCGAGCAACTCACCGAAAAGGACATAAAATTCAAAAACATCACAGAATAAAGGCAGTCATATTTGCCAACACCAGTTCATAATACTAATGTAGTAGCCCCCATGATAAAGGCGGGGCAGCACCGATGAAAAGTACTGATGAAACAACCACTCACAACCCTCCCATTCATGGAGGGGATGGTTGCCTAGTATTATAAATGCACACGGATAGGGCTTGTGTAGTGCACTGGGTCTGGCTTACTGCCTATTAGTGACCAGTCGTTGCTCATCCATACCCTGTTTGTCCTCTCCAACAAATAGTAAAGATTGGCTGGTTCCCATCACCAAAATTGCAGAAATGGTGTCAATGTGGGTGGGGGAATGTAGGTTTTTCTTAGTTTCCTTAGGTATATGAGAAGGGGTTGTCTAAGTAGGTGGTGGACAACCCCCTTAACATCCCATCCCTACTCCACAATTCTAGTTCACTTCAGTGAAAAGTCCCATGATCGTTTTTATCCTTGGTTTACTCTTGTAAATGGTTTTCTATGAATTGTTTTCCTTTTGATATGTTACAGATGTTCCCAGATTAATGCTTTTAAACTTTATCCTTGGATCCATCAGTTTAGCAACAACGTGAAATCAGTAGATCAAGTAAGGCCCGTGTACTTTCCTGATGTCAATCCTCACGAACTTCCAAGCAATCCAAATTTTTCCATGACCGCAGGAGACTTCCAGGAAATTTATTCAGATGACAGTGAGTATACAAGTTTTCCAATAACTGATTTAGTTCCCAGAATGTCACCAACTCTTTGTAGCTTAACCCCTGAGCCCCTAAGCCTGTTTTCACCTTCATGACCAGGCCAATTTTTTTCAATTCTGACCACTGTCACTTTGTGGTAATAACTCTGGAACACTTCAACGGATCCCACTGATTCTGAATTGTTTTTTTTTCATCACACATTATACTTTATATAGTAAATGTAGGTAGCTATGATTTGCGTTTATTTATGAAAATATCGAAATATTTTGAAACTTTTAATTTATGTCCTTAAATCAGATATTTATACCACACAGAATAAAGAACATTTTCCACATGTCTGCTTAACATCAGCAATATTTTTGAAACTTTTTTTTTGTTAGGAAGTTGAGTTAAAGGTTTATCATTTCTCATTTTCCAACAAAACTTATAAAACTATTTTTTTTAGGGACCGCGTCCCTTTTGAAGTTGAGGAGCCTATGTGACAGAAAATACACAGACGTGACACCATTTTAAATACTACACCCATCACAGTGCTCAAAAGCACATTCAAGACGTTTATTAACCCTTTAAGGGCTTCACCAGAATTAAAGCAATGTGGAAGGAAAAAAAATTAAGATCTTATATTTTTTTTTCCACTAATATATTGCTTTAGCCCCAAATTTTTCATTTTTAAAAGGGTAACAGAAGAAAACTACTGTTTGGACGCACAGCAGTGCTCTGAAGACGAGGAGCACCCTTCAACTTTCGGAGCACAAAATTGGCTGCAATAGAAAGCGGACGCCATGTCGCGTTTGGAAAGCCCCTGATGTGACTAAACAATGGAAATTTTCCCACATGTGACCCCATTTTGAAAAGTACACCCCTCAATTAACTTAGCTAGAAGTGTAGTGAATACCTTGAACCCACAAGTTCTTCACAGAGTTTTATAACGTTGAGATGTGAAAATGAAAAAAAAAAAAATGTAATAGAAAAATGTTTGTTTAGCCGATTTTTCCTTTTCACAAGGGTAACAGGAGAAAATGGACTCCAAAATATGTTCTGTGACTGTTCCAGAGTACACCAATACCCCATATGTGAGGGGAAAACTACTGTTTGGGCACATGGCAGGACTCTGAAGTGAAGTAGCACCAATTGAATTCTTGAGCACAATTTTGGCTGCAATAGATTGCGAATGCAATATGTCACATTTGAAGAGCCCTGACTTGCCAAAACAGCAGAAACCCCCCTCCCCACAAGTGACCCCATTTTGGAAACTACACCTCTTGAGGAATTCATCTACGTGTGTAGTGAGCATTTGTAACCCTCAGTCGATTCACAGAATTGTATAACATTGGTCTGAGTCAGTGTAAGATCAGAAAGGAAGAGGCGCCATATTGAAGTTCAAATTTTGCTGGAATAGTTTGAGGTGCCATTGTCGTATTGGCAGAGCCTCTGAGGAGACAGAAAAGCAGAACTACATCTCTCAATGAATTCATCTACGGGTGCAGTGATCATATTGGCACTACAGGTATGTCACAGAATTTTAAACCTTTTGGGCGGTGAGAAAAGAATAATTCTTGTTTGATTTAGCCCCAGACTTTACATTTTCACAAGGGTAAATGAGTAAAACTGGCAACAAAATGTCACACTCGTTCTGCAATAAATGGCAATACACCATATGTGGCTGTACAGTACTGCCTAGCCACACGGCGAGACTTGGGAGGGACAAAGCGCTATTTAACTCTTGGAGAACAAATAATCTTAGAATAGTTTGCGGACTCCATACATAGAGCCCCTAAGTGCCAGAAGAGCAGAATTCCCCCCTCAAGTGACCTCATTTTGGAAATTGAAGCGAAAAATGTAAAAAAGAATGACGATCCAATGGCACTGTCACTCTAGTTAACCCCTTTCTGACATCAGACGTACTATCCCGTCCAGGTGACCCGGACCTGTATGACAGTGGACGGGATAGTACGTCATATGCGATCGGCCGCGCTCACGGACCGCTCCCGGCACTTTAACCCCTGGCACACTGCAATCAAACATGATAGCAGTGTTCCGGCGGCATAGGGAAGCATCCGGCAGGGAGGGGGCTCCATGTGTGCTTCCCTGAGACCCCCGGATACAAGATGGCCGCTGGATCTTTCCGGGTCCTGCAGGGAGGTGGCTTGTCAGTGCCTGCTGAGAGCAGGCGCTGAGAAGCCTCCTGCGCTGCCTGTCAGATCGTTGATTTGACAGAGTGCTCTGCAGACTGTCAGATCGGCGATCTGACACTATACAGTGATGTCCCACCCTGGGACAAAGTAAATAAGTATTAAAAAAAAAAATTATCGTGTAAAAATAATTAAAAAAAAAATCCTAAATAAAGAAAAAAATCCCCAATAAATTCATTTCTTTATGTAAATAAAAAAAATCATTAAAAGTGCACATATTTAGTATCGCCGTGTCCGTAACGACCCGCCCTATAAAACTGTCCCACTAGTTAAACCCTTTAGTGAACCCCTTAAAAAAAAAAAAAAAATCATACCGCCGACCAAAAAGTGGAACAACACGCGATCAAAAAGACGGATATAAACATGGTACTGCTGAAAACGTCATATTGTCCCGCAAAAAAACGAGCCACCATACAGCGTCATCATTGAAAAAATAAAGTTATAGCTCGCAGAATAAAGCGATGCAAAATAATTATTTTTTTTATATAAAATTGTTTTTATTGTATAAAAGCTTCAAAACATAAAAAAAGATATAAATGAGGTATCGCTGTAATCGTACTGACCCGAAGAATAAAACTGCTTTATCAATTTTACCACACGCGGAACGGTATAAACGCCCCCCTAAAAGAAATTCATGAATTGCTGTTTTTTGTTCATTCTGCCTCCCAGAAATCGAAATAAAAAGCGATCAAAAAATGACACGTGCCCAAAAATGGTACCAATAAAAACGTCAACTCGTCCCCCAAAAAATAAGACCTCACATGACTCTGTGGGCCAAAATATGGAAAAATTATAGCTCTCAAAATGTGGTGATGCAAAAACTATTTTTTGCAATAAAAAGCGTCTTTTAGCGTGACAGCTGCCAATCGTAAAAAAACACTATAAATAGTAAATCAAACCCTCCTTTATCACCCCCTTAGTGAAAAATAATAAAATTAAAAAAAATGTATTTATTTCCATTTTCCGGTTAGGGCTAGGGTTGGGATAAGGGTTAGGGGTGTGTTGGGGTTAGGGTTGGAGTTAGAATTGGGGGGTTTCCACTGTTTAGGCACATCAGGGACTCTCCAAACACGACATGGTGTTCGATCTCAATTCCAGCCAATTTTGCGTTGAAAAAGTCAAACGGCGCTTCTTGCCTTCCGTGTTCTGCCATGCTCTGAAACAGTGGTTCCCCCACACATATGGAGTATCAGCGTACTCAGGACAAATTGCACAATAACTTTTGGGGTCCAATTTCTCCTGTTACCCTTGGGAAATTAAAAAAATTTGGACCTGAAATATTTTTTTTGTGAAAAAGTTATATGTTAATTTTTGTTTAAACATTCAAAAAATTCCTGTGAAGCACCTGAAGGGTTAATAAACTTCTTGAATGTGGTTTTGAGCACCTTGAGGGGTGCAGTTTTTAGAATGGTATCAATTTTGGGTATTTTCTATCATATAGACCCCTCAAAGTGACTTCAAATGTGATGTGGTCCCTCCAAAAAATGGTGTTGTAAAAATGAGAAATCGCTGGTTAACTTTTAACCCTTATAACTTCCTAACAAAAAAAAATTTTGGTTCCAAAATTGTGCTGATGTAAAGTAGACGTGGGAAATGTTACTTATTAAGTTTTTTTTTGCCATATCTCTATGATTTAAGGGCATGAACATTCAAAGTTGAAAAATTGTGAAATTTTCACCAAATTTCCATTTTTTTCACAAATAAACGTAAGTTATATCAAAGAAATTTTACCACTAACATGAAGTACAATATGTCACAAGATAACAGTGTCAGAATCACCGGGATCCATGTAAGCGTTCCAGAGTTATAACCTCATAAAGGGACAGTGGTCAGAATTGTAAAAATTGGCTTGTCATTAACGTGCAAACCACCCTTGGGGATAAAGGGGTTAATTATTAAAAAACAATGTTTTTATTAAAACAAGACATTTCTAGGGCGAGCCGCTCTCCATCAGTTACATATAAAAACACATTCAAATAAACCCATATTCTTATATATCGCCCAATCAGGTGTGGGGATTCAAATTCATTAATCATTTAACCCCATCTCTGCTGCCCTATAGCTCCACATCAATCATGTCTCATTGTTAGTGCAGTGCATATTAACATATACATTGCATATTAGCCTGCGTGCCCTATGCATTCATTGAACCCCTCGGGGACTAATGTAGATAATTTGAAAATCCAATAACTTTCTCTGTTTATCAGCCTTTGATCTCGATCTGGGAAGCCAACCGATATTTGTTCTATTAGATCTAAGTTAGTGGGATTTTTTCCATGTACATGAAAAAAATGTCTTGATAGGCTGTGATCCATAATTCCATTTTTAATATTTGACCTATGATGTTGTTTTAATAAAAACATTGTTTTTTCTTTATTATTAACTGGATGTGCCATTGGATCGTCATTCTTTTTTTAATTTTTCGTATGGATTTGTATCTTCACCCTCCCGAGTAGAGTTTTGCTAATATCTTTGGTTCCCCGCTTATTCGGCAAGCTATGGCTCTTGCCGAATAAGTTACAGCGGGAACCCGGCTTCCTGGATCGTGCCGGCTGAACAGCTGATCGCTGCCGCAGCTGCACGTGTCAGTGCTGCACTGAAATATGCCTCTTAGGCACTTGCGTTTTATCGTGCAGCGCATCGTGCGCTACTGGTCGTATGCGCAATGTTCCCCTATCTTCAACATGGCGGGCGCAGGGTCTAGCGCTTGCACGCGTTCATCTACGTTTGTCGTGCGCTGCCCATTTTCCAGGTGTGCGCCCAGACGCGCTAGATGCTACATGTTGCTTTTTTTTTTCCACCCAACCACTTTAAAAAATGGCTGTGCGCTCGTCAGCGCTTTTGCACGCACGTGATTTTTGAGTAAATAATGTCTACACACTTGTTTAAACCACCCCCTACACAAGCATCAATGTTTGTGAGGAGTGTAGATATAAAGGTGATAGAGACAGAGATGATAGATGATGGAGACAGAGATGATGGAGACAGAGATGATGGAGACAGAGATGATGGAGACAGAGATGATGGAGACAGAGATGATGGAGACAGAGATGATGGAGACAGAGATGATGGAGACAGAGATGATGG
>JARQOD010000001.1:668299997-668323559 GCA_033576555.1 Oophaga sylvatica | reverse complement strand
AATAGATAGCAACCTAGGCTTCTTCCAAAACAATAACCACCAGTTCAGCCCCAATCCTGCCCGAACATGGAAGCCATCCTGCCAAGGCGCAACGCAATGAAGGGTAACGATTGATTCTTCATAGACAGATGTAAAATCTTATTTATTGAAAAAACATGCAGTATAAAACTTGTTAACCCCTTAACGCCGCCGAACACCTTTTAACGGCGGCAGTTAAGGGTACTTAAACCACAGCACCGTTAATTTAACGGCGTGTGGAGAAAGTTAAGCGCCCCCCCCAAGTCGGATTTTCCGGGGTCTCGGCTCCGGGAGTAGCCGAGACCCCAAGGAAATCGGCATTTTTATGACCCCGCTTTTGCGATCGCCGTTATTAACCGATAACGGCGACCGAAAAAAAAGCGCAACTTGCTGTAATTTCTTCTCCTCTGATTGATCGCATCGTCATCCCCCGGCCCCCCGGGGTGTCCCCCCCAGTCCCCCTGGCTCCGGAGCGTTCGCGTTTCTCCCTCAAAGAAAATGGCAGGCGCATGCGCAGTGGCCAGCCGATCGGTTTTCTCCGGGCCCGGCTAACAGGGGAGCCAAAGGGACCCCAGAGAACATAATTCGGTCCCCCACTTTTGCGATCGCTTATTAACTATATAACGGCGACCGCAAAAAAAATGATTCTGCAATTAAAATTTTCCTCCCCCTGATGTGATCGCACATCAGGGGGAGAGAAATAACCCCCCCCCCTCCCCCCCCATCCTCCTATGGCTCCTGCAGCTCCCGATCTTCTGCCTGCAAAAGAAAATGGCGGCGCATGCGCTTGCTCCCGCCGAATCGCTGGCTGGCAGTTCATTCTTCAGTCAGACATTTTGTCACTTGATAAACGTTATCACAGTGTCAAAATAAAAAAAAATTTTGAAAATAAACCCCCCCTTTTCACCCCCTTAAAAACAATAATAAAAAAATGACAATAAATTTTCATTTTTCCGTTAGGGTTTGGGTTACAATTGGGTTAGGGTTACAATTAGGGTTAGGGTTACAATTAGGGTTGGAATTAGGGTAGGGGTTGGGATTGGGGTTGGGATTAGGGTTAGGGTTGGGTTTTGGGTTAGGGGGTTTTTTTTTTGGGGTTAGGGTTGAGCTAGAATGGGGTTCCACTTTTTGCACATCAGGGGTCCCAAACACCAGGCATTCAAAAAGCAAATGGTGCCCCCCTCCCTTCCGAGCCTGCCGTGCCCCAAACAGTGGTTTACCCAACATTTGGGGTATCAGTGTACCAGGACAAATTGCAAACCAATTTTGGGGTTCTAATTTTTTCCTGTTACTTTTTGAAAAAAAAAATAGTGGCTAAAAAATCTTTTTTTTCATAAAGAAACGCAAGTCATATAAAAAAAAATTTACCACTAATGTGAAGTACAATATGTCACAAAAAAAAATCTCAAATCAGCCGATTCGTTAAAGCGTTCCAGAATTTAAACCTCAAGGGACAGTGGTCAAATTGTAAAAATTGGCCTGGTCATTAAGCTGCAATTGGCTCTGTCACAAGGGTTAAGGGTGTCTTATTTACCAGTTGGAACATTTTGGTTTGAAGTATGATATGCATAAAATATTGAGAGACAGTGAGGGGAATTATATGCGAGGGCCATTATGTATCCCCAGAATGCAATTAGAAGCATACTGGAGTCATTGTATCACAGCCACAGGTGTAGAATACATGCAAAATAAAAGTTGGACTGGGTCGCATTTGAGCAAGTCGTTTATGAAAACCTGTCTTGGGCTTTTATTTTTGGAGAGATCTATAGGATGGTAGTGGGATGGATCTCTCCCTCCATCCAGGTCTTACAAGTGCCCCATGGCCGCAGTTTTGGTTTGGTTTCACATACAGCAGAGCTGAAGGTGCTGTGGTTGTATGCTGGTTTGTGGGAAGCTAACACTGGCCAAACCAGTGACATGATGTACACAGTAGCGCCTGAGAACTTTACGGGGGTGCAAGTGCCAGCGGCACAGGACTTTTTTTTAATATTCCGGTTTCAATCCGTAGGTGGTGATTGCATGTATGCAACATTTGGATAATAAAAGCATTTACTTAACTTCTTGGGTCACTGCTCACTAACAATTCACTGGTAGAAACACTGCTGCTCTACAATGGTGGAGAATGTGAGCAGTGTGCATTGAGACATCCCAAAGAAAACTGCATGTCGGCAACCAAGTCTGTTACACTTCAGCCTAGGCCTGCTGACAAAATGAAGGAGATACTGAGGCGTTGGCCCTCTCTCAGGTGCAGCACCAGAAATTGCAGAGTTTCAGCAGCAGCTCATCGGCAGCAGCAGACAAACAACCTGATACTGAAACAGATTGCAGCCTTGCGAGAGACACCACCACCGCAGACCCTGGTTCGCCATGAGGCCCGGGACAAAGTCAGGATAGCGCTTAGAAGTTGAATCTGGAGGACGACGTGAAACTTTCCTCATCGTCTACGAAGCACAGCGGAGCGAAGAGCCTGCCAACTTCCCAGTGGGCTGAAGTAGGGCCCCATTCTAATGGTAGACTCGCAGAAAGGCCTATTTTGACCTCAGTCAGGAGGATGCCCAGGACTATTTGAACTTGAAAGGTGAGATTCTTGCCTGCTAGGGGTTAATATATGTATGGCATAACAGTGTTTCAATAGTCAATAGCTAAATCTCAGGAGTACAACATCAAAATATGGCTCCAGTCTGAAACTTCCTAGATAGAAAAAAAGTGGTCGTCACTCTGGCTTGTGAGAATACTGCCAGCAGCCATACAGCATTAGGTGGCGCAAGGGGACCCATCCCCTAGACCAGGTGCTACCTATCAGATGCTATGGTGCCAAGAGCCAGGATAAGTAGCTGCCAATGCACTGCGGGTTTACTCGATGGTATCTATGTATGCCCAGTCTGTCTGCACCACAGACACTACATAAAGTGAACTGTTGTGAATGTGTTAGAAATGAATTCTGAGCAGAAGCTCCCTCTGGTGGTTACAAACAGTACTGAACCATTCAATGAAGATGTGAAGATTTGCAATCAGGAGTTACAGACTGGTCTTATAAAAGGGAGGTTCCCTCCCATCAAGGTTGCCGGGATCAATTGTTTTTGTCTCAACTTTGGTTCCTGTTTCACTTGGAGCTTTCTGAGTCTTGCCTGCATCTTCTACTAACAGATAAGATATTATCTCTTTTATTTTTGTGCTTGCTTTTTGCATTTTCCCTGCAACTTCTGTGGAGGTCAGCCCAGGTCCCCTCCGGGGCTTGTGCTCCTCTCAGTTTATCTGAGCCACGTTATTTGTTCATTTGCCTTCCAGTTTTTTCAGTGCTGCGGCTTAGTTTTGTAACACCAAGAACTAATTTAGGTGGTAGAGGTCGTGTGATCTCAGGTGTTTTGCAATTAGTAGAGTTGGTATTTTTTTAGGGTTTTTTGGACTGCAGTAAGTGTCCTTCCTATCCTTTCTTTCTAGGAAGATTGGGCCCCAACGTTTGCTCATACTATTTTCTGTCTGTGTATTTCCTCTTGTCTAACCGCCATTACATGTTTGGGGCTTTCTATGTTCTTTGGGATCTGCTCCGGGGCAGATAGCTTCCTCTTTCTATCTTTAGGTGTAGTTAACCTCTCAGGCGTGACGAGGCGTCTAGGACCAACGTAGGAACCTCCACGGCTGCTTTAGTTGTGGTGGTTAGTCAGGTACTGTATCCAGTAGATTCCAACCTCTCTGGTGTATTGCCGTTTTTGCCTGCTCTCCTCAGCTATCAAATCATAACAGTGAACCCCATCTATGTCAAGTACACGACAATGGGTACCAAATGGAGGCTCTCTTGGACTTAGGGAGCCAGTGACACTTCCCCTAGAGGTTTGGCAGGAGAGTTTGAAGAGACCCCATCAATCCCGGAGCTGGAAGTATCCCGGTGAATATTTGGGACAGCCCAGCTCCAGGAACCCACACTAATCCAGGCACAGGAATTGGTGATAATGATAAAATGGGGTGGCACAGCAACCTGGCGCAGAGGCGGTTATTCCTGTTATGGCAGTCAACCAAGAATTGTTGACAAAATCCGAAATGAAAGAATACAGCTACTGGTAGTGCTCCAATCATACTGCCCATATATACTGCTCCATATATAATGGGCCCCATAAGATGCTTCATATATAATGGGCCCCATAAGATGCTCCATACAGAATTAGCCCCATATATTGCTCCATACAGTATATGATGGGCCCCATATATTATGCTCCAATGTATAATGAGCCCCATATAATGCTCCATATATAATGGGCTCCATATATGATGCTCCAGTGTATGATGGGCCCCATATAATATGGACAAAACAGAATTAATCATCTTTCCCCATCTCACTCGACCCCCCCAACGGACCTATCCACTAAAGTAAATGGCTGCTCACTCTCCCCAGTCCCGAAAGCTCGCTGCCTTGGGGTAATCCTTGACTCTGATCTCTCCTTCAAACCACATATCCATGCCCTCTCCACATCCTGCCGACTTCAACTCAAAAATATTTCCCGAATCCGTACATTCCTCAACCAAGAATCTGCAAAAACTCTAATCCATGCCCTCATCATCTCCCGCCTTTACTGCAACCTCCTGCTCTGTGGCCTCCCCTCTAACAACTCTCGCACCCCTCCAATCTATTCTAAACTTCGCTGCCTGACTAATCCACCTGTCTCCCCGCTATTCCCCGGCCTCCCCCCTCTGTCAATCCCTGCACTGGCTCCCCATTACCCAAAGACTCCAGTTCAAAACCGTTCAAAACCCTAAGCATGACATACAAAGCCATCCACAACCTGTGCCCTCCATACATCTGTGACCTAATCTCCCGGTACTTACCTGCATGCAATCTCCGATCATCACAAGATCTCTTCTCTACTCCCCTCTTATCGCCTCTTCCCACACTCGCATACAAGATTTCTCCTGCACATCCCCCCTACTCTGGAACTCTCTACCACAACATATCAGACTCTCGCCTACTGTGGAAACCTTCAAAAGGAACCTGAAGACCTACCTCTTCCGACAAGCCTACAACCTGCAGTAACCACGGATCCACCAAACCACTGCATTGTCCCTAGAGCTAGGGCTCTAACTATCCCTACTCCCAAAGATATCTCTAAGGGTATGTGCACACGTTGCGGATTTAGATGTGGATCCGCAGCGGTTTTGGACGCGCGGATTGCATCAAATCCGCAGTGTAGTGCACAGCCAACGTAAGTCTATGGAAATGAAGATATATATTTATTTTAGTAGTGCTCCAATATACGGTTCCCTTTCTTGTTGTTTTTATCCATATAACATACAGAACATACATATGACATGCAACACATAACATAGAGTACATACTTATCAATCACCTAGTCCCCGACGCCCTCGTCTCCTTTAATAAAAATAAAATAAAAAACAACCAATACATTACCTTTCCGCCATAGTACAGTTATTAACGAGTGTCCCACGACGATCTCCGGTGTACAACACTGACTTTGGGTGATGTCAGTGCTCTACAGGGGCCCCACGATGAACTGACAGCAGAGGTAATCCTCTGACGTATATTCCTCCACCGCTGCTGGGAGAGAGGTCACTTCAGTTCATTCTCTCACGTGTGAGAAAATTCCCATGCAGCATTGCCGGAAAGTCAGAGAATGAACTCAGGTAACCTCTTCAGTGATGCACTGCAGGAGGATTATCTCCTGTCAGTTCATCACTGGGAAGCCCTATAGAGCAGTGACATCACCCGATGTCACTGTTCTATAGGGGACATTGTCGTGGGACACTCGTTATTAATTGGACTGCATCGGACAGGGAGTATACGGTTGGTTTATTACTTTACTTTTTATTACAGGACACCGAGGGCGTTGCATGAATTAAGCGTGCAATAAAAATATGGAAACTATGTTGTGTCTTATTTCATTAAAATACTTTATTCTTATGTGTGTGTGTTTTTTTAACCCTTTCATACTATAAGATTAATAATGGATAAGTGTCTTATTAACACCTCTCCATTATTAACTGGGCTTAATGTCACCTTACAATACCCTTCTTAGGCTATGAATATCAGCCCGCAGCTGTCTGCATAGCCTTTCTGGCTATCAATTTTAAGGGGACACCATGTCATTTTTTTTGGGGGGCCCCCTATTTTAATAGCCAGTAAAGGCTATGCAGGCAGCTGTGGGCTGATATTCATAGCCTGGGAAGGGGCTATAGGAATTACCCCCATCCCAGGCTATAAACATCAGCCCCCAGTCGCTGGCTTTCCCTCTCTAGACTATGAAATTGCGTGGGAGCCCACAAAATAATTTTTTTTTTTTTTTCAAATTTTTTTTTTAAATTAAACAGATATTGCGTTTAAGGCCGGGGTCACACTTTACGAGAAACTCACACAAGTCTTGAACCTCAATACTTGCACTACCTTGGCACTCGGGACCGGAGTGTGTGGCTGCATGTATTTCTATACAGCTGAACACTCTGGTCCGAGTGCCGGCGGCAGTGCAAGTATTGAGGTGCAAGACTCGTGAGAGTTTCCCACAAGTGTGACCCCGGCCTAAAGCAGATTTTTTCTATCGATAGATATATCTATAAATATATAGATATATCTATCGATAGACAGATATATCTATAGATAGATACATAGATATACAGTGCCTTGCAAAAGTATTCGGCCCTTTGGAACTTTTCAACCTTTTCCCACATATCATGCTTCAAACATAAAGATACCAAATGTAAATTTTTGGTGAAGAATCAACAAGTGGGACGCAATTGTGAAGTTGAACAAAATTTATTGGTTATTTTAAATTTTTATGGAAATACAAAAATTGAAAAGTGGGCCGTGCAATATTATTCGGCCCCTTTATTTTCAGTGCAGCAAACTCTCTCCAGAAGTTCATTGTGGATCTCTGAATTATCCAATGTTGTCCTAAATGACTACTGATGATAAATATAATCCATCTGTGTGTAATCAAGTCTCCGTATAAATGCACCTGTTCTGTGATAGTCTCAGGGTTCTAATTGAAGCACACAGAGCATCATGAAGATCAAGAAACACAACAGGCAGGTCCGTGATATTGTTGTGGAGAAGTTTAAAGCTGGATTTGGATACAAAATGATTTCCAAAACTTTAAACATCCCAAGGAGCACTGTGCAAGTGATCATATTGAAATGGAAGGAGTATCATACCACTGCAAATCTACCAAGACCCGGCCATCCCTCTAAACTTTCATCTCAAGCAAGGAGAAGAATGATCAGAGATGCAGCCAAGAGGCCCATGATCACTCTGGATGAATTGCAGAGATCTATAGGTGAGGTGGGACAGTTTGTCCATAGGACAACAATCAGTCGTACACTGCACAAATCTGGCCTTTATGGAAGAGTGGCAAGAAGAAAGCCATTTCTCAAAGATATCCATAAAAAGTGTTGTTTAAAGTTTGCAACAAGCCACCTGGGAGACACACCAAACATGTGGAAGAAGGTGCTCTGGTCAGATTAAACCAAAATCGAACTTTTTGGCAACAATGCCAAACTATATGTTTGGCGTAGAGGCAACACAGCTCATCACCCTGAACACGCCATCCCCACTGTCAAACATGGTGATGGCAGCATCATGGTTTGGGCCTGCTTTTCTTCAGCAGAGACAGGGAAGATGGTTAAAATTGATGGGAAAATGGACGGAGCCAAATACTGGACCATTCTTGAAGAAAACCTGTTGGAGTCTGCAAAAGACCTGAGACTGGGATGGAGATTTGTCTTCCAACAAGACAATGATCCCAAACATAAAACAAAATCTACAATGGAATGGTTCACAAATAAACGTATCCAGGTGTTTGAATGGCCAAGTCAAAGTTCAGACCTGAATCCAATCGAGAATCTGTGGAAAGAGCTGAAAACTGCTATTCACAAACGATCTCCATCCAACCTCACTGAGCTTGAGCTGTCTGCCAAGGAAGAATGGGCAAGAATTTCTGTCTCTCGATGTACAAAACTGATTGAGACATACCCCAAGCGACTTGCAGCTGTAATCGCAGCAAAAGGTGGCACAACAAAGTGTTAAGTTAAAGGGGCCGAATAATATTGCACGCCCCACTTTTCAGTTTTTGTATTTCCACAAAAATTTAAAATAACCAATAAGTTTCGTTCAACTTCACAATTGTGTCCCACTTGTTGTTGATTCTTCATTTACATTTGGTATCTTTATGTTTGAAGCATGATATGTGGGAAAAGGTTGAAAAGTTCCAGGGGACGAATACTTTCGCAAGGCACTGTATCTATCTATCTATCCCATATCCATCTATAAATAGATGTGGAAAATGTGGATAGATAGATAGATAGATGATATGATAAAAGGAATGATAGATAGATAGATATGTGATAGACAGATATGGGATAGATCAATAGATAGATTGACAGATGATTGATAGATAATTGGGATAGATCTATCTACGTATATATCTATTATCATCTATCTATCTATCTGTTTTACTGATCTCCTGTAAAACCCTAAGCTGTCTTCTCCCCCAGGAGGACTGGGACTCCAACTTCAGCACACTAACCCTAACAAGCCACGAAGTAACTTTCACAGGTGGGGATGAGAAGGTCTGGCCAGGTTTTATAGAAAGAGGAAATGACCAGGTCAGGAGCAACTGTGATAAATGTGATAAATGTGAACCAAGCCTTATTCTGATTTTTGGGAGGCACAATTAATCAAACAGACAGCAGTAAAATGGTTCTTATTTTTATTTTTGTGTGTTTTAAAGTGCAGTTTAAAGCGAACCTGTCAGCTGTTTTGGCCGATATAAGCTGCGGCCACAGCCTTTCAAAGCTTATCTACAGCATTCTATAATGCTGTAGATAAGCCCCCGATCCGACCTGAAAGATTAGAAAAATAAGTTTTATTATACTCACCCAGGTGGCGGTCCGGTCCGATGGGTGTCGCAGGTCCGGGTCCGGCGCCTCCCATCTTCTTATGATCGCCACCCTGCTTACTTCATGATCTCCAGCATCGTGCTACTGGGCAGGTGTACTTCTCTGTCCTGTTGAGGGCAGAACAAAGTAATGCAATGCGCAGGCACCGGGAAAGGTCAGAGAGGCCCAACGCCTGTGCACTGCAGTACTTTGCTCTGCCCTCAACAGGGCAGAGGAGTACACTTGTGCAGAAGCGTGATGCCGGGGAGCCATGAAGCAAGCAGGAGGGTGGCATCGCAAGAAGATGGGAGGCGCCGACCAGGAACCTGCGACACCCATCGGACAGTACCGGACTGCCCCCCAAGTGAGTATAATAAAACTTATTTTTCTTATCTTACAGGGCGAATCGGGGCTTATCCACAGCAATATAGAATGCTGAAGATAAACCCTGAAAGGTAGTGGCTGTATCTTAGGTAGGCCACAACTGCTGACAGGTTTGCTTTAAATGATAAGGTGGCTTTATTCTTCGGGTCAGTGCAATTACAGTGATACCAGATTTATATTATATTTTTATGTTTTGCTAATATCACACAGTAAAAATCCTGTTTTTATTAAAAAAAAGTGGGGGTTTTTTGCGCCATATTCTGTGAGCTGACTTTATTCTTTTTTGGCAAAGAGATGTATGAAAGCTTATTTATTGCGTGACAAGTTGGAGATTTTTTAGGTACCATTTTGTCTTTTTTTATCACTTTTTATTCAGATTTTTTTAGATGCAAAATGAACACAAACCAGCAATTCCATTATTGTTTGTATTTTATCTTTTTTGCATGATTCACTGTGCTGTAAAAGTGGTAAGACCGATTTGTTTTTGAGGTCAGTGTGATTACAGTGACACCACATTTACAAGTGCTTCTCACAAAATTAGAATATCATCAAAAAGTTAATTTATTTCAGTTCTTCAATATAAAAGTGAATCTCCTATTGAACCTGGGCTTCCATAACACCTCAGCAGTGCCACAGGCTGATTGCCGCCATGCCACGTCGCATTGATACAGTAATTGATGTAAAAAGAGCCTTAACCAAGTGTTGAGTGCAATTATTGAACATACAATTCAGTAGGCCAATATGTCGGATTTTAAAATCATTTTTCAAGCTGGTGTTATAAAGTATTCTAATTTACTGAGAAATGACTTTTGGGTTTTCATTGGCTGTAAGCCATAATCATCAACATTAACAAAATAAACACTTGAAATAGATCGCTCTGTGTGTAATGACTCTATATATCTATATAATATATGAGTTTCACTTTTTGCATTGACGAACTGAATTATATTTTTATATTGATAGATCGGGCGATTCTGAACGCGGCGATACCAAATATGTGTATATTTAATTTTTTTTAATTGTTTTATTTTGAATGGGGTGAAAGGGGGGTGATTTTAACTTTTATATTTTTTTATTTTATTAATATTTTTAAAAAGATTTTTTTTATTTTTTGCATGCTTCAAAAGTCTTTATGGGAGACTAGAAGCTACTGTACTTGATCGCCTCTGCTGCACACAGGTGATGATCATAGCAGTTCGGCAATGACAACCATAGAGGTCTGCTAGAGATCTCTGGTTGTCATGCCAACTCATCGGTGACACACGAACACGTGACGGGGTCACCGATGGGTGAGATTTATGAAGCGCTTCCGGCAAACGCGAGTTAAATGCCGCTGTCAGAGATTAACAGCGGCATTTAACGGCTGCTGTGGGCACACCAAAGCCTGCACGATCACACGAGACTGTACCAATCAGGGGGAGTACGACATCGGTGTACTATCATGCCCAATGTCGGAAAGGGGTTAATATGTGCTTTATTAGGCCCATAATTCAATATTTAATAATATAATAAAATCTATTTAGAGTTTTGCTTTCCTTTTATGTTGTTGATTATCATCAATCGGACACCGTTTCAGATGGTATAAGTTAATATTTTACCTCCTTAACAAGCGATCACTTGCATTTTCAGCAATGATTGCTAAGGAAAGTATGAAGCAGACTCCGCTCCAAAGCAGATAGTTACCGATGAGTTACAATAGCAGCCAAGGGATATAAATGCTATATTGGTACTCCTGTGAAGCTCACAATTTTTATTTTTCAAAATAAGTAGTAAAGTAGTAGGGGTGTGCCTTTGTTAAAAAACTTTATGCCATAAGCTGTGACAGTTCTGAAAAAAAGTATTTGTAATGATTAACCCTCGTGTTAGACTATTATGACGCTCATCTCAGTTGGTGGCGTGTAGCTGCTGTGCAGTGATTGACAGCTCAGTCATCCAGTCTGGTGCAGGGGCGTGCTGAGCTGTCTTTGCAGTGATTGACAGCTCAGTCATCCAGTCTGGTGCAAGGGCGTGCTGAGCTGTCTTTGCAGTGATTGACAGCTCAGTCATCCAGTCTGGTGCAGTGGGCTTTTTCGTTACCTACTACTGCCCCTGAACGTAAGTCTGTGGATAGGTTCTTTGAGGTTAGGACTGATTTTTGATGAACCAGACCAGGTCAGGGTGGCAGAGGACACTATCATGGGTCTCTTCCAGGGTAAACTCACCGCCAAATGGTATTGCTCTGAGTTCAGGCGGTGGGCCACCGAAGTCACCTGGAACAACTCTGCACTTAGTTGTCAGTTCAGGAGAGGACTGTCGGATCATCTTAAGGACGATCTGGCTCTCCATTCGCCACCCAGCTCCTTGGAGGAGGCTATGACTCAGGCCATCAGTATGGATCGGAGGTTGCGGAGAGAGGCATAATGCAACAAAAGACTCCTTTATGTCTGGCTAATTCCGATGTGGCACCCTATACTGAACCTATGGAGGTTGGGGCCACCAACCTGAAGGAGAGGAGGCAACGATGAGAGGGGAGATTGTGTTTTTACTGTGGAGATCCTGGACATTGGAAAAGGACTGCCCCTCTTGCCCACCGACTGACAAGCTACCGAGTCTGGGTGATCATCGAAGAGGTCACCCAGACTCTCAGGTACCTTTTTTCTCATGTCAAAAAATGTTGCTGGAGATGGAACTTTGTTATTTGGATTGTTTCACACCCACTTCAGCTTTCGTGGACTGTGGGTCATCCATGAACTTCATTGACTCACGGTAGGTGTCTAAGTATCAGATAGTATACGAAAAAAGGCTGCACTCTATCACACCAAAGCATGACAACATAGAATACATAAAATTTTGAATAGCAATATGGCTTTGGAGTATAAGGAAAAATTTGAGATGCTTAGTATAAACATTTGGCCAAACATTTTAAAGCCCACCAACCATCGTCAAGGTGGTCTCAATTCTGGTGAGTCACTGACTTAATGTGAACATACCTCTATTAGGCTGATATCTGAATTTCTGGGTGAATGTGCACCTCTGTCAGTAAAGCCTGCATTCATGGGTAAAGTAGGGACCTAGTGTAATTAAAATCACCACCTGGTGGGGGCGGAGTGCTCGGTCAGTAAGCTAACATTCAAAAGTCAAAAAAACCTGACTGGCACATCCAGACTAATGTGAACTAGGTGCAAACTAAGGGGAGCTACCCCCATACAAAACATACGAAAAAAGGCTGCACTCTATCATACCAAAGCATGACAACATAGAATACATGAAATTTTGAATAGCAATATGGCTTTGGAGTATAAGGAAAAATTTGAGACGCTTAGTATAAACATTTGGCCAAACATTTTAAAGCCCACCAACCATCGTAAAAAGACTGACGAAGGCATTCTCTCACTTTTTGTGGAAGGGAAAGAGACCGAGGATTAACGCTAATAAATTAATGCTACCAACGGAGAGGGGGATCAGGCTTTCAAACATTAGAGGCTATAACTTGGCTTGCATTTTGAGACATGCAATTGACTGGATTAGACAAACAAGTAGACATTCTGATTGGACTTTAGAAGCCGAATTCTGTAAGCCATGGGACCTGAGATCAATGTTACATACATCCATACCAAATTTACCACCCAATCTTAAACACTCATTGCTATGTAGGGACACAGTTATGACCTTGAAGGCGGTTAGGAAAAAGTTTGGGCTAGCATGGAATATTTTGAAAGCAAGCCCAGATTTCCCACAGAGGAGGGACAATGATCTGTTTAGAGAGTGGAGGGAGAAGGGGATAAGGACTCTAAGGGACTTGATGCATGATACAGAGCGGAGATGGATGACGTGTGGGGAAATAAGAGAGAAATATGATTTGTGCCCGTTTCAGACTCTCCAGTATGAACAGATAAAGCATGGGATAATGAGGAAATTACTCAACATAAACAATGAATATGAGGTGAACCACTTTGACACAATTTTATTAAAGGACATCCGTGAGATTACCATTTCAGGTCTTTATAGGGATTTGAGAGAAGCATTAGTTCCCAACATACCAGGGAAAATTTTAGAGGGATGGGCAAAGCAGTTGGGAGACCAAGAAGGGGAAGAAAAAATCTTGAAAGGGTGGATGGAGATGAGGAAGAAGATAGTAAACAAAATCTGGAGAGACACTCAATATAGACTTATACATAGGTGTTATGTTTTGGTAGCTGAGGAGAGCAGGCAAAAACGGCAATACACCAGAGAGGTTGGAATCTACTGGATTGCAGTACCCTGACTAACCACCACAACTAAAGGCAGCCGTGGAGCGTTCCTACGCTGGTCCTAGACGCCTCGTCACAGCCTGAGAGGCTAACTACACCTAAAGATAGAAAGAGGAAAGCTATCTGCCCCGGAGCAGATCCCCAAAGAACATAGGAAGCCCCCAAACATGTAATGGCGGTTAGACAAGAGGAAATACAGACACAGACAGAAAATAGTATAAGCAAACGCTGGGGCCCAATCTGCCTAGACAGAAAAGGATAGGAAGGATACTTACTGCAATTCCAAAAAACCCTAAAAAAAAGCCAACGCTACTAATTGCAAAAACACCTGAGATCACACGACCTCTACCACCTAAATTAGTTCTCTGGTGTAACAAAAATAAGCCGCAGCCACAGAAAAAACTGAAAAAGGCAAATGAACAAACAACAGTGGCTCCAGAGGAACCGAGAGGAGACCAAGCCCCCCGGAGAGGGGAACCTGGCCAACCTCACAGAAATGCAGAGAAAAATGCAAATGGCAAGCACAAAAACAAAAAACAGAAAATATCCCATCTGAGAGCAGGAGAAGAGGCAAGACTCAGCAAGCTTCAAGTGAACCAGGAAACAACGTTGAGACAAGAATAATTGATCACCGGCAACCATGATGGAGGAAACCTCCCCTATATCCAGCCAGTCCGTACTTTCTGATTGCCAATCCTCATTCAATGGTTCAGTACTGTTTGTAACCACCAGAGGGAGCTTCTGCTCAGAATTCATTTCTAAAACATTCATAACAGTACCCCCCCTTGAGGAGGGGTCACCGAACCCTCATTTGTGCAACCAGGTCGGTCAGGATGAGCTCTGTGATACGCACGGATCAGTCTCCTAGCATGGATGTCCGAAGCAAACACCCAAGAATTGTCCTCCTGACCATAACCTCTCCACTTAACCAAATACTGGAGTTTCCGTCTAGAAAAACGAGAATCCAATATTTTCTCAACCACATACTCCAGATTGCCCTCAACAAAAACAGGGTCAGGGGGCACAGCCATAGGAACCACTGGCTCGACAAACCTCTTCAATAAGGACTTGTGGAACACGTTATGGATCTTAAATGTCCCTGGAAGAAGTAAACGAAAGGAAACAGGATTAAGAATCTCCATGATCTTATAAGGTCCAATGAACCTAGGCTTAAACTTAGGAGATGCAACTCTCATAGGGATATTTACACAAAAACAAAAAGGAGCCATATAACCCATTCAGTATAAAATGGTATATATTTTATTATGTAATATATAGAAAAGTCATAAATCAACATACATCTATTAAAAAGCACATATAATCACAAAAATGTGAAGGTCAAACAACACAATCTGACCAATTTACTGTATAAGACCGGGAATCATAGACTATAAGTGTATTTCATATCAAAAGTCACAAAAATGTGAACCATTGCCCTATTACCTGGCAGTATATCATCAGTAAGTCTATATAGAAGAAATTGGGCAATAGTCACAATCAAAGTAAATACATATCTAAAAGTCTCACCCGATATAAGGTGTACCTCAGTGTATATACACAGCCCCTTGAGAAAGCCCACGCGAAACGCGCGTCGGGGCCGCTTATTCTGACCACCTTTTGGGACTTATTCGGGTGAGACTTTTAGATATGTATTTACTTTGATTGTGACTATTGCCCAATTTCTTCTATATAGACTTACTGATGATATACTGCCAGGTAATAGGGCAATGGTTCACATTTTTGTGACTTTTGATATGAAATACACTTATAGTCTATGATTCCCGGTCTTATACAGTAAATTGGTCAGATTGTGTTGTTTGACCTTCACATTTTTGTGATTATATGTGCTTTTTAATAGATGTATGTTGATTTATGACTTTTCTATATATTACATAATAAAATATATACCATTTTATACTGAATGGGTTATATGGCTCCTTTTTGTTTTTGTGTATATATCTAATTTTGGAGTATACCCTGCTGCTATTTTAGTATAATTTTATTCTGGTGTTTTTTCTATCTCATAGGGATATTTCTTGAGGATAACCAGACCAAGTCCCCCACTTTAAACCGAGGACCATCAGTCCTATGCCGCTTGGCAAACCGCTGGGCCTTCTCCTGAGAGAGGGACAACCTCTCCACTACCTGGTCCCAAATCTGCTGCATACGCTCCACAACAGAGTCAACACCCGGACAGACAGAAGCCTCCGTCTGTCCCGAAGAAAATCGAGGGTGAAACCCAAAATTGCAGAAAAATGGAGACATCAAAGTGGCAGAGCTTGCCCTATTATTAAGAGCAAACTCAGCCAAAGGCAAAAAAGAGACCAGTCATCTTGATCAGCAGACATAAAGCATCTCAGATAAGTCTCCAATGTCTGGTTTGTTCTCTCAGTTTGTCCATTGGTCTGAGGATGAAAAGCAGAGGAGAAAGACAATTGAACACCAAGTTTAGAACAAAAAGTCCTCCAAAATCTGGAAACAAACTGGACTCCTCTGTCAGACACAATGTTCTCAGGAATGCCGTGTAACCGAACCACGTGCTGAAAGAACAAAGGCACCAATTCGGAGGAGGAAGGCAACTTAGGTAATGGCACAAGATATATCATCTTGGAAAACCTATCACAAATCACCCAGATAACGGTCATTCTCTGAGAAACAGGGAGGTCGGAAATAAAATCCATAGAGATATCGGTCCATGGTCTCTTGGGCACAGGCAATGGCATCAACAAACCACTAAGCGAGAGCAAGGCTTGGAGCGAGAGCAAGTCCCACAGGACTGCACAAACTCCCTGACGTCACGAGACAAAGTAGGCCACCAAAAGGACCGACTCACCAAGTCTCTGGTACCAAAAATTCCGGGATGACCGGCCAACGCGGAACAATAAATCTCAGACATCACACTCTTCTTCCACTGGTCTGGGACAAACAATTTCCCAACAGGGCAGCGCTCGGGTTTATCCTCCTGACACCCCTCCAGAGCCAGTCTCAAATTGGGCGAGATGGCGGAAAGAACTACACCCTCTTTCAAAATAACAGCAGGATCAGATAACTCAGGAGAGTCCACAAGGAAACTCCTCGAGAGGGCATCCGCCTTAACATTCTTGGTGCCAGGAAGAAAGGAAACCACAAAATTAAAACGTGTGAAAAACAAGGCCCACCTGGCCTGTCTAGGATTAAGTCGCTTGGCTGATTCCAGATAAACCAGATTCTTATGGTCCGTGAGGACCACCACCTGATGTTTGGCTCCCTCCAGCCAATGTCTCCACTCTTCAAAAGCCCACTTCATGGCCAATAACTCCCGATTACCCACGTCATAATTACGTTCAGTTGGAGAAAATTTTCGAGAGAAAAAAGCACAAGGGTTACTTTTAGAGGTCTCAGGATCTCTTTGGGACAAAACGGCACCTGCCCCAATTTCAGAGGCATCAACCTCCACCTGAAATGGCAGAGAAACATCAGGCTGCCGTAGAACAGGAGCAGAAGTGAATCTCTGTTTAAGTTCCTGAAATGCAGAGACTGCCTCAGGAGGCCAATTCACCACATCAGAACCCTTTTCGGTCAAATCAGTCAATGGTTTAACAATAACAGAGAAATTACCAATAAATTTACGATAAAAATTGGCAAAACCCAGGAATCTCTGAAGAGCCTTTAATGAAGTAGGTTGGACCCAATCACAGATGGCCCGAACCTTGACCGGGTCCATTTCAATAACAGATGGAGACAAAATGAATCCCAGAAATGAGATCTTCTGTACGCCAAAAAGACACTTTGATCCCTTCACATACAGAGCATTCTCTCTCAAAATCTGGAGCACAGTCCGAACATGTTTCACATGAGAGTCCCAGTCATTGGAAAAAATCAAGATATCATCCAAATAAACAATCAGAAATTTATCCACAACAGCCCTGAAAATGTCATTCATGAAGGACTGGAAGACGAAGGAGCATTAGTAAGCCCAAAGGGCATCACTAGGAACTCAAAATGCCCCTCTGAGGTATTAAACGGCGTCTTCCATTCATCCCCGTGCTTAATGCGAATAAGGTTATACGCCCCCCTGAGGTCAAGCTTGGTAAACCAAGTAGCACTTTTCACCCTGGAAAACAGGTCAGAAATCAAGGGTAACGGATATTGATATTTCACGGTGATATTATTCAAGAGACGATAATCAATACACGGCCTTAATGAACCATCCTTTTTGGCCACAAAGAAAAAACCAGCACCCAAGGGTGAAGAGGATGGTCTGATATGACCCTTCTCCAATGAGTCCTTGATATAAGACCGCATAGCGTCATGTTCAGGTACAGACAAGTTAAAAAGGCGACCTTTAGGGAATTTACTACCAGGCACTAATTCAATAGCGCAGTCATAGCTCCTATGGGGGGCAAGAATGCAGATTTACTTTCGCTAAACACATCAGAAAAATCAGTCAAAAAGTCAGGCACATCTTGAGCCTGGGGAGAGGCAGAAAAAACAGGAGGGTTGGTATTAACACATTGGCAGCCCCAAGTGGTTACAGACACAGATTTCCAATCCAAAACAGGATTATGAGACTGCAACCAAGGGAAACCTAGTACAATAATGTCATGCAGATTATACAGCACCAAAAATTTGCAACTCTCCTAATGATCAGTTCAACCCTCATTATCACCTGAGTAGAGAACTGGGGTTTATTCTCAGCCAAAGGGGTAGAATCAATCCCCAGTAGGGGAATAGACTTCCGTAGGGGTATCAAGGGAAACCCACAACGTTTAGCAAAATCAAAATCCATCAGGTTAATAGCTGCTCCCGAATCAACAAAAGCCTGAGCAGAAAATGTGGACAGGGAGCAAATCAGGGTAACAGTCAACAGAAATTTAGTCTGAACACTACCCAAGACAACTGAGCGTGCAAAACTTCTTCCCCGCTTAGGGCAGACTGAAATAGCATGAGAGGCATCACCACAGTAGAAACATAACCCATTGAATTTCGAAACTCATGACACTGTGCCCCAGAAGCCACTCCATCACACTGCATGGGCTCAGAAGCTGGTTCACAAGGCAACACTATTCCACGCATACCTCTAGCTCACGCAAATGTCTGTCAAACGTCTGTCAGAGGGAGCAGGGAATCCCACCATAACATCTTTTACATTCTCTGACAGACCCTTCCGAAAAAGGGCTGCCAAAGCATCATCATTCCATTTGGTCAGAACTGCCCACTTTCGGAATTTCTGACAGTACAACTCACCGTCCTCAAGCCCCTGATTTAATGCCAACAAGGTTTTTTCAGCTTGATCAGTGACATTAGGTTCATCGTACAATAACCCCAGAGCCAGAAAAAATGCATCAACATTACTCAAAACAGGGTCCCCAGGTGTCAGGGAAAAAGCCCAATCCTGAGGATCGCCGCGCAGGAGAGAGATGACAATTTGAACCTGCTGTGCTGCGTTCCCTGAGGACTTAGGTTTTAAGGCAAAAAACAACTTACAGTTATTTTTGAAATTCAGAAATTTAGCTCGATCCCCCCAAAACAAATCTGGCATGGGGATCCTAGGTTCCACAACCAGCAACCCTGCAAGATAGGTAGCAATACTCCGAACTTCAGTGGCAAGCTGATCCACACGGCCAGACAACTGTGCAAACTCCATTGAGAGAAAAAAAATCCTCCTCAGCACCCAGAGAAAAAGAGGGAAAAAAATGCAGAAAAAGAAAAAAAAATCTCTGACAACTCTGACAACTTTTTTCTTTCCACACTATTTTTCCCTTCTGTGAGTACTATATAATTTTCAGTTCGGGCCGGTGATACTGTTATTTTTTGGTAGCTGAGGAGAGCAGGCAAAAACGGCAATACACCAGAGAGGTTGGAATCTACTGGATTGCAGTACCCTGACTAACCACCACAACTAAAGGCAGCCGTGGAGCGTTCCTACGCTGGTCCTAGACGCCTCGTCACAGCCTGAGAGGCTAGCTACACCTAAAGATAGAAAGAGGAAAGCTATCTGCCCCGGAGCAGATCCCCAAAGAACATAGGAAGCCCCCAAACATGTAATGGCGGTTAGACAAGAGGAAATACAGACACAGACAGAAAATAGTATGAGCAAATGCTGGGGCCCAATCTGCCTAGACAGAAAAGGATAGGAAGGATACTTACTGCAATTCCAAAAAACCCTAAAAAAAGCCAACGCTACTAATTGCAAAAACACCTGAGATCACACGACCTCTACCACCTAAATTAGTTCTCTGGTGTAACAAAACTAAGCCGCAGCCACAGAAAAAACTGAAAAAGGCAAATGAACAAACAACAGTGGCTCCAGAGGAACCGAGAGGAGACCAAGCCCCCCGGGGAGGGGAACCTGGCCAACTTCACAGAAATGCAGAGAAAAATGCAAATGGCAAGCACAAAAACAAAAAACAGAAAATATCCCATCTGAGAGCAGGAGAAGAGGCAAGACTCAGCAAGCTTCCAAGTGAACCAGGAAACAACGTTGAGACAAGAACAATTGATCACCGGCAACCATGATGGGGGAAACCTCCCCTATATCCTGCCAGTCCATACTTCCTGATTGCCAATCCTCATTGAATGGTTCAGTACTGTTTGTAACCACCAGAGGGAGCTTCTGCTCAGAATTCATTTCTAAAACATTCATAACACATAGGGCTATATATGGTTTCAATTTTTTGAATATTAGACAACAAGACAAACTGATGAAATGTCCGAAATGTGGTACGGAAAGAACAGACTTATATCATGGGATTTGGCAGTGCGGAAAAATTGAGGGATTTTAGAAGCAAGTTCAGGGTTGGTTCGAACAATCTGGAATAGGAACATGCAGCTGGAACCAATGGCTTGGCTATTCCATTATCATCATCAGGAGGGAGGGGATAAAGAAGGGGTACAATACCATCTCTCTTCCATGATATAGTCATGATAAGTAAAAGGGCAATTCTCCAGAATTGGTTGGTGAGAGAAATTCCCACAAGAGAAGAGGTGATAAACCAGATGAAAAAAACGCTCATGCTAGAGAAAGTGGTGGTGGAGAGGAGCAAGGAAAGATCGACAGCAATTGTTTTTCAGTAAATGGAGAAAGTTCATAAGTGCTATATGCTCAGGAGATGAAATAAGACAAATAATGTTAACATTTGTATCTACTGAATGGTACATGAAGGAAGATCTGTTAGGATCCCTAGGTAAGCTGAAAATATAGGGGAGGTTCCGAGGCCGAGTCGCATGGGGAGTGGGAGGGAAGGGGGGAAGGGTTAGGGTTGTTAAGTAAGGTTGGATTTAAGACATAGGAAACTGTTGAAGGGAGGAGGAAAATAGGAAGGAAGACTATATAAGGAGGAGGAGGTGATAGAGTCAAACTGGAAGGATTTTGTGAATTTAGTGAGATTCCTTGATAGTTATTACGATGTTTGATATATTTTATAGTTGGTTTAAAAAAAAGCAGGGATTAGACCTACTGGTAATGATGTTTCCAGGAGTCCATCCTGAGAGCACCATCGAGGTAGTCCTTCTTATCCTTACAGGGACAGGAACCACACGAGAGGTTGAAAGGCACCTACCACTCACCTCCCTCAGTGGTTTTTCCAAATACCACACAAGGATGGATGTAACTTATATTTTTATTAAATTTCCATACAATGTTAAATCACATTAGTAATAGGAAATCATAAGGAAGGGAAACCAGTTGTGCTGTCAGGATGGACTCCTGGAAACATCATTACTGGTATGTCCAAGACCCGTTTTCCAGGACGTCCCTCCTGACAGCACCATAGAGAATACCAAAGTACTACATTCTAGGGTGGGACCACTGCCTGGAGAACTTTCCTACCAAAAAGCAGTTTGTTGGCCTGACAATACATCTAATTTATAATGTTTACAAAAAGTACTCATGCTAGCCCAAGTTGCTGCCCTGCAAATCTGTTCTACCAAGGCCCCTGTGCTTCCTGCACAGGAGGTGGAGATTGCTCTAGCTGAGAGGGCTTTTAAGTCTCCTGGAGGGGGTATTTTCTCCAACCTGTAGGCTAGAGATATTGTGGACCTGATACATCTTGCTATAGTGGGCTTGGAAGCTTTTTACCCTTTATTCCAGTCCCCGAATTGAACCAATAGGTTGGTATACTGTCTCCAATCCCGTGTGGCTTCCAGGTAAAGAAAGACAGCATGTCTTACAAGGAATTGAAGAGGTGCTCTTTTTGGTTCTTAGGGTGTTGACAAAAGGAGGACAAGACCACTTCCTGATATATGTTCTGGGTAGAGACTACCTTGGGCAAGAATGCTGGATCGAACTTACGGATTATCCGTTCCTCCAAGATTTGTAGGTACGCATCTTGTACCGACAAGGCCTTAATCTCCCCAACTCTCTTAGTGTAGGTGATGGATACTAAACATTTTTTTGGCTGCTGTCACACACTAAAAGGAGCTTTTTATTGCAAAAAAATAGTTTTTGCATCAACATTTTGAGAGCTACAATTTTGTCCATATTTTGGCCCACAGAGTCATGTGAGGGTTGTTTTTTTGGGACGAGCTGACGCTTTTATTGGTACCATTTTTGATCGCTTTCTATTCCGATTATTGGGAAATTTTTTTTTTTTTTAATAACGGTCCACGTGTGGTAAAATGGGTAACGCAGCTTCATTCTTCGGGTCAGTACGATTACAGCGATACCTAATTTATATACTTTTTTATGTTTTGGCGCTTTTACACAATAAAAACTTTATAGAAAAAAATTATTTTTACATTGCTTTATTCTGAGAGCTTTTTTTTCTGCTGATGGAGCTTTATGGCGGCTTGTTTTTTTTCGGGACAAGATGCATTTTTGCGGTACCATTTTTTTTTACATTCTCTTTTTTTATTGCATTTTTATTGCACTTTTTTCGGTGTAGAGTCACTGAAGGGGTTTCCGTGGTCATTACAATTGGCGATACGAAAAAATGTTTTTTATTTTTTTATTTAATAAAAATAAATAAATATATTGAAAAAATCGGGATTTTAAAAAAAAAAAATAATTACTTACCGGAACTTGTTTTTCCAGAGCCTGACAGCCCGACAAGAGATGGTATCCCCCCCCGGAACGGGAAACCCTCAGCAGAAAAAAGGGGGGGTGGCACCCTCATTTGTTTCACAGTACGCAAGGAACCCGCAAATTAGCATTAATATATAAAAAAATTTATATATTTTAAATATATATATTGTGAGACATGAGGAATAGTTTTAAAGGGGTTTAAATTTTTCCCCAGTATAAGGGAAATGTGTGGTTTGTAAACCAGGGGTAAGAAAGGCACTACACCTCACATTCAGCACCACTTGCAGCTCGGGCCAAACACTCAGTGTTAATTAGGAGCCCAGAAGTGGTGTGTTGAAACCAGTCTCCAAGGGGGCTCTTCAGTCTGGAAAAGGGGGCCCAGGCACAAAAGGGTGTCCCCCGGGTGGAGCTACTCAGTCTGGGTGAGGAAGGCCCCGGACACAGGATATTCAGGCGATTCCGTCGAATGCGCGGGAAAAGGATGGATCTCTCCAAGTCTGGACAGGGAAAGGGGCCTTCAAAAACAGGGGGATATCTTGGGGAAATCCCTACTGGTAAAAAATACATATTGTTTTCTTTGGGGCAGGCTGGTAGAGCCGGGACCCGATAGACAGGGCAATCGATTTTTTGTGAATTTTGGGTGACAACTAGGTTTCGTTTATGTTTTTTTTATGTTTTCGTTTTACTTTAAAAAAATGTTGCGGCCATTTTACACCAAACTGCGTCTGAATGAACTGTTTTCGTGTCACCGTCTACCCCAAAAGCGACCAGGCTTATCCCCTGAAATGCTACAAAATGTATACACAACCGGGCAAAAATTTTGGGGTCCTTAGAAATTTCCTTATTTTTGAAAGAAAAGCGTTTTTTTTTTCCAAGAAGCTAAAAAAATGATTCAGAAAACATCATCAGTGTTAATGGTAAATACAAACTCGGCAAACGTCATTTTTTAATGGGAATATCTTCATAGGTGTATAGAGGCCCATTTTCCCCCAAACCTACTCCAGTTACTATGGTATTTTGTTTCGCTAACTGTGTAAAAAGGCTTTTTAA
>JARQOD010000001.1:668270538-668299897 GCA_033576555.1 Oophaga sylvatica | reverse complement strand
CTATTGACTATCCCATATCTGTCTATCACATATCTATCTATCTCTCATTCCTTTTATCAATCATCTATCTATCTATCTATCTACTATCTATCTATCTATCCCATATCTATCTATTTATAGATAGATATGGGATAGATAGATACAGTGCCTTGCGAAAGTATTCGTCCCCTGGAACTTTTCAACCTTTTCCCACATATCATGCTTCAAACATAAAGATACCAAATGTAAATGAAGAATCAACAACAAGTGGGACACAATTGTGAAGTTGAACGAAACTTATTGGTTATTTTAAATTTTTGTGGAAATACAAAAACTGAAAAGTGGGGCGTGCAATATTATTCGGCCCCTTTAACTTAACACTTTGTTGTGCCACCTTTTGCTGCGATTACAGCTGCAAGTCGCTTGGGGTATGTCTCAATCAGTTTTGTACATCGAGAGACTGAAATTCTTGCCCATTCTTCCTTGGCAGACAGCTCAAGCTCAGTGAGGTTGGATGGAGATCGTTTGTGAATAGCAGTTTTCAGCTCTTTCCACAGATTCTCGATTGGATTCAGGTCTGAACTTTGACTTGGCCATTCAAACACCTGGATACGTTTATTTGTGAACCATTCCATTGTAGATTTTGTTTTATGTTTGGGATCATTGTCTTGTTGGAAGACAAATCTCCATCCCAGTCTCAGGTCTTTTGCAGACTCCAACAGGTTTTCTTCAAGAATGGTCCAGTATTTGGCTCCGTCCATTTTCCCATCAATTTTAACCATCTTCCCTGTCTCTGCTGAAGAAAAGCAGGCCCAAACCATGATGCTGCCATCACCATGTTTGACAGTGGGGATGGCGTGTTCAGGGTGATGAGCTGTGTTGCCTCTACGCCAAACATATAGTTTGGCATTGTTGCCAAAAAGTTCAATTTTGGTTTAATCTGACCAGAGCACCTTCTTCCACATGTTTGGTGTGTCTCCCAGGTGGCTTGTTGCAAACTTTAAACAACACTTTTTATGGATATCTTTGAGAAATGGCTTTCTTCTTGCCACTCTTCCATAAAGGCCAGATTTGTGCAGTGTACGACTGATTGTTGTCCTATGGACAAACTGTCCCACCTCACCTATAGATCTCTGCAATTCATCCAGAGTGATCATGGGCCTCTTGGCTGCATCTCTGATCATTCTTCTCCTTGCTTGAGATGAAAGTTTAGAGGGATGGCCGGGTCTTGGTAGATTTGCAGTGGTATGATACTCTTTCCATTTCAATATGATCACTTGCACAGTGCTCCTTGGCATGTTTAAAGTTTTGGAAATCATTTTGTATCCAAATCCAGCTTTAAACTTCTCCACAACAATATCACGGACCTGCCTGTTGTGTTTCTTGATCTTCATGATGCTCTGTGTGCTTCAATTAGAACCCTGAGACTATCACAGAACAGGTGCATTTATACGGAGACTTGATTACACACAGATGGATTATATTTATCATCAGTAGTCATTTAGGACAACATTGGATAATTCAGAGATCCACAATGAACTTCTGGAGAGAGTTTGCTGCACTGAAATAAAGGGGCCGAATAATATTGCACGGCCCACTTTTCAATTTTTGTATTTCCATAAAAATTTAAAATAACCAATAAATTTTGTTCAACTTCACAATTGCGTCCCACTTGTTGATTCTTCACCAAAAATTTACATTTGGTATCTTTATGTTTGAAGCATGATATGTGGGAAAAGGTTGAAAAGTTCCAAAGGGCCGAATACTTTTGCAAGGCACTGTATATCTATGTATCTTCTATAGATATATCTGTCTATCGATAGATATATCTATATATTTATAGATATATCTATCGATAGAAAAAATCTGCTTTAGGCCGGGGTCACACTTGCGGGAAACTCTCACGAGTCTTGCACCTCAATACTTGCACTGCCGCCGGCACTCGGACCAGAGTGTTCAGCTGTATAGAAATACATGCAGCCACACACTCCGGTCCCGAGTGCCAATGGTAGTGCAAGTATTGAGGTTCAAGACTTGTGTGAGTTTCTCGTAAAGTGTGACCCCGGCCTTAAACGCAATATCTGTTTAATTTTAAAAAAAAAATTTGAAAAAAAAAAAAAAAATTATTTTGTGGGCTCCCACGCAATTTCATAGTCTAGAGAGGGAAAGCCAGCGACTGGGGGCTGATGTTTATAGCCTGGGATGGGGGTAATTCCTATAGCCCCTTCCCAGGCTATGAATATCAGCCCACAGCTGCCTGCATAGCCTTTACTGGCTATTAAAATAGGGGGCCCCCCAAAAAAATGACATGGTGTCCCCTTAAAATTGATAGCCAGAAAGGCTATGCAGACAGCTGCGGGCTGATATTCATAGCCTAAGAAGGGTATTGTAAGGTGACATTAAGCCCAGTTAATAATGGAGAGGTGTTAATAAGACACTTATCCATTATTAATCTTATAGTATGAAAGGGTTAAAAAAACACACACACATAAGAATAAAGTATTTTAATGAAATAAGACACAACATAGTTTCCATATTTTTATTGCACGCTTAATTCATGCAACGCCCTCGGTGTCCTGTAATAAAAAGTAAAGTAATAAACCAACCGTATACTCCCTGTCCGATGCAGTCCAATTAATAACGAGTGTCCCACGACAATGTCCCCTATAGAACAGTGACATCGGGTGATGTCACTGCTCTATAGGGCTTCCCAGTGATGAACTGACAGGAGATAATCCTCCTGCAGTGCATCACTGAAGAGGTTACCTGAGTTCATTCTCTGACTTTCCGGCAATGCTGCATGGGAATTTTCTCACACGTGAGAGAATGAACTGAAGTGACCTCTCTCCCAGCAGCGGTGGAGGAATATACGTCAGAGGATTACCTCTGCTGTCAGTTCATCGTGGGGCCCCTGTAGAGCACTGACATCACCCAAAGTCAGTGTTGTACACCGGAGATCGTCGTGGGACACTCGTTAATAACTGTACTATGGCGGAAAGGTAATGTATTGGTTGTTTTTTTATTTTATTTTTATTAAAGGAGACGAGGGCGTCGGGGACTAGGTGATTGATAAGTATGTACTCTATGTTATGTGTTGCATGTCATATGTATGTTCTGTATGTTATATGGATAAAAACAACAAGAAAGGGAACCGTATATTGGAGCACTACTAAAATAAATATATATCTTCATTTCCATAGACTTACTTGGCTGTGCACTACACTGCGGATTTGATGCAAATCCGCGCGTCCAAAACCGCTGCGGATCCACATCTAAATCCGCAACGTGTGCACAAACCCTTAGAGATATCTTTGGGAGTAGGGATAGTTAGAGCCCTAGCTCTAGGGACAATGCAGTGGTTTGGTGGATCCGTGGTTACTGCAGGTTGTAGGCTTGTCGGAAGAGGTAGGTCTTCAGGTTCCTTTTGAAGGTTTCCACAGTAGGCGAGAGTCTGATATGTTGTGGTAGAGAGTTCCAGAGTAGGGGGGATGTGCAGGAGAAATCTTGTATGCGAGTGTGGGAAGAGGCGATAAGAGGGGAGTAGAGAAGAAGATCTTGTGATGATCGGAGATTGCATGCAGGTAAGTACCGGGAGATTAGGTCACAGATGTATGGAGGGCACAGGTTGTGGATGGCTTTGTATGTCATGCTTAGGGTTTTGAACGGTTTTGAACTGGAGTCTTTGGGTAATGGGGAGCCAGTGCAGGGATTGACAGAGGGGGGAGGCCGGGGAATAGCGGGGAGACAGGTGGATTAGTCAGGCAGCGAAGTTTAGAATAGATTGGAGGGGTGCGAGAGTGTTAGAGGGGAGGCCACAGAGCAGGAGGTTGCAGTAAAGGCGGGAGATGATGAGGGCATGGATTAGAGTTTTTGCAGATTCTTGGTTGAGGAATGTACGGATTCGGGAAATATTTTTGAGTTGAAGTCGGCAGGATGTGGAGAGGGCATGGATATGTGGTTTGAAGGAGAGATCAGAGTCAAGGATTACCCCAAGGCAGCGAGCTTTCGGGACTGGGGAGAGTGAGCAGCCATTTACTTTAGTGGATAGGTCCGTTGGGGGGGGTCGAGTGAGATGGGGAAAGATGATTAATTCTGTTTTGTCCATATTATATGGGGCCCATCATACACTGGAGCATCATATATGGAGCCCATTATATATGGAGCATTATATGGGGCTCATTATACATTGGAGCATAATATATGGGGCCCATCATATACTGTATGGAGCAATATATGGGGCTAATTCTGTATGGAGCATCTTATGGGGCCCATTATATATGAAGCATCTTATGGGGCCCATTATATATGGAGCAGTATATATGGGCAGTATGATTGGAGCACTACCAGTAGCTGTATTCTTTCATTTCGGATTTTGTCAACAATTCTTGGTTGACTGCCATAACAGGAATAACCGCCTCTGCGCCAGGTTGCTGTGCCACCCCATTTATCATTATCACCAATTCCTGTGCCTGGATTAGTGTGGGTTCCTGGAGCTGGGCTGTCCCAAATATTCACCGGGATACTTCCAGCTCCGGGATTGATGGGGTCTCTTCAAACTCTCCTGCCAAAACCTCTAGGGGAAATCTATCGAGATTGGACTCTTTCCCGATGATGGTGACTCCTATAGCAGGTATTGCTGACTCAGGATCTTCGGGTTCAGCGCCGCCCCTGATATACCTTTACCTTGGGAGGGTTAGTTTTGCTCTCCCATAGGGACCTGGACACTGGCAAGTCTCTTCCAGAACAGTCCAGTATGGAAGTATCTTTACCACTCCCATTGTATGCTTAATCTCCCCACATGGGGTGGAAAAGGCAACGTTAGTCATCGGATGCTCTCGGAACTCCCAATGTTTACAAAAATCCCCGATTTTCCGACCATTGGGGTTTTCCTTGGCAATCAATGACCCCTGAACAAGTGTCACTGGGCTCCCTAAGTCCAAGAGAGCCTCCATTTGGTACCCATTGTCGTGTACTTGACATAGATGGGGTTCACTGTTATGATTTGATAGCTGAGGAGAGCAGGCAAAAACGGCAATACACCAGAGAGGTTGGAATCTACTGGATTACAGTACCCTGACTAACCACCACAACTAAAGGCAGCCGTGGAGCGTTCCTACGTTGGTCCTAGACGCCTCGTCACAGCCTGAGAGGTTAACTACACCTAAAGATAGAAAGAGGAAAGCTATCTGCCCCGGAGCAGATCCCCAAAGAACATAGAAAGCCCCCAAACATGTAATGGCGGTTAGACAAGAGGAAATACACAGACAGAAAATAGTATGAGCAAACGTTGGGGCCCAATCTTCCTAGAAAGAAAAGGATAGGAAGGACACTTACTGCAGTCCAAAAAACCCTAAAAAAATACCAACTCTACTAATTGCAAAAACACCTGAGATCACACGACCTCTACCACCTAAATTAGTTCTCTGGTGTTACAAAACTAAGCCGCAGCCACTGAAAAAACTGGAAAAGGCAAATGAACAAATAACAGTGGCTCAGATAAACTGAGAGGAGCACAAGCCCCGGAGGGGACCTGGCTGACCTCCACAGAAGTGCAGGGAAAAATGCAAAAAGCAAGCACAAAAATAAAAGCAGATAATATCTTATCTGTTAGTAGAAGATGCAGGCAAGACTCAGAAAGCTTCCAAGTGAACCAGGAACCAAAGTTGAGACAAAAACAATTGATCACCGGCAACCTTGATGGGAGGGAACCTCCCTTTTATAAGACCAGTCTGTAACTCCTGATTGCAAATCTTCACAATCTTCATTGAATGGTTCAGTACTGTTTGTAACCACCAGAGGGAGCTTCTGCTCAGAATTCATTTCTAACACATTCACAACAGTTCACTTTATGTAGTGTCTGTGGTGCAGACAGACTGGGCATACATAGATACCCATCGAGTAAACCCGCAGTGCATTGGCAGCTACTTATCCTGGCTCTTGGCACCATAGCATCTGATAGCGTAGCACCTGGTCTAGGGGACTGGGTCCCCTTGCGCCACCTAATGCTGTATGGCTGCTGGCAGTATTCTCACAAGCCAGATGACGACCACTTTTTTCTATCTAGGAAGTTTCAGACTGGAGCCATATTTTGACTAGTTGTACTCCTGAGATTTAGCTATTGACTATTGAAACACTCGTTATGCCCATACATATATATTAACCCCTAGGCAGGCAAGAATCTCACCTTTCAAGTTCCAATAGTCCTGGGCATCCTCCTGACTGAGGTCAAAATAGGCCTTTCTGCGAGTCTACCATTAGGAATGGGGCCACTACTTCAGCCCACTGGGAAGTTGGCAGGCTCTTCCGCTCCGCTGTGCGTTCGTAGACGATGAGGAAAGTTTCCACGTCGTCCTCCAGATTCAACTTTCTAAGCGCTATCCTGACTTTGTCCCGGGCCTCATGGCGAACCAGGGTCTGCGGTGGTGGTGTCTCTCGCAAGGCTGCAATCTGTTTCAGTATCAGGTTGTTTGTCTGCTGCTGCCGATGTAGCTGCTGCTGAAACTCCTGCAATTTCTGGTGCTGCACCTGAGAGAGGGCCAACTGCCTCAGTATCTCCTTCATTTTGTCAGCAGGCCTAGGCTGAAGTGTAACAGACTTGGTTGCCGACATGCAGTTTTCTTTGGGTATGTCTCAATGCACACTGCCACATTCTCCACCATATGTAGAGCAGCAGTGTTTCTACCAGTGAATGTTAGTGAGACAGTGACCCAAGCAAGTTAAGTAAATGTCTTTTATTATCCAAATGTTGCATACATGCAATCACTCACCTACGGATTGAAACCGGGAATATTAAAAATAAAGTCCTGTGCCGCTGGCACTTGCACCCCCGTAAAGTTCTCAGGCGCTACTGTGTACATCCATGTCACTGGCTTTGGCCATGTTAGCTTCCCACAACGGGCATACAACCACAGCACCTTCAGCTCTGCTGTATGTGAAACCAAACACAAAACTGCGGCCATGGGGCACTTGTAAGACCTGGACTGGAGGGAGAGATCCATCCCACTACCATCCTATAGATCTCTCCAAAAATAAAAGCCCAAGACAGGTTTTCATAAACTGACTTGCTCAAATAGCGACCCAGTCCACACTTTTATTTTGCATGGTATTCTACACCTGTGGCTGTGATTACAATGCACTCCAGTATGCTTCTAATTGCATTCTGGGGATACATAATGGCCCTCGCATATAATTCCCCTCACTGTCTCTCAATATTTTATGCATATCATACTTCAAACCAAAATGCTTCCAACTGGTAAATAAAGCACCCTTAACCCCTTAGTGACAGAGCCAATTTGCAGCTTAATGACCAGGCCAATTTTTACAATTCTGACCACTGTCACCTTGAGGTTATAATTCTGGAACGCTTTAACGAATCCGGCTGATTCTGAGATTGTTTTTTTGTGACATATTGTACTTCACATTAGTGGTAATTTTTTTTTTATATGACTTGCGTTTCTTTATGAAAAAAATGATTTTTTAGCCAGCTATTTTTTATTTTCACAAGAGTAACAGGAGAAATTAGAACCCCAAAATTGGTTTGCAATTTGTCCTGAGTACACTGATACCCCATATGTTGGGGTAAACCACTGTTTGGGCCACGGCAGGCTCGGAAGGGAGGGCGCACCATTTGACTTTTTGAATGCCATGTCGTGTTTGGAGACCCCCTGATGTGCATAAATAGTGGAAACCCCTCAATTCTAGCTCCAACCCTAACCCCAACACACCCCTAACCCTAATCCCAACCCTAACCCTAATCCCAACCCTAATCCCAACCCCTACCCTAATTCCAACCCTAATTGTAACCCTAACCCTAATTGTAACCCTAACCCTAATTGTAACCCTAACCCTAACGGAAAAATGAAATATATTGTCATTATTTTATTATATGTCCCTATTTAAGGGGGTGATAAAGGGGGGTTTATTTACAATTTTTTTTATTTTGATCACTGTGATAACGTTTATCACAGTGATCAAAATGTCCTGCACTGAATGAATGAATCTGCCAGCCAGCAGATTCGGCGGGAGCACTGCGCATGCGCCGCCATTTTCTTTGCAGGCAGAAGATCGGGAGCTGCAGGAGCCATAGGAGGATGGGGGGTACCGGGGGGGATCTATTTCTCTCCCCTCTGATGTGCGATCACATCAGAGGGGAGAGAAATTAATTGCAGAATCACTTTTTTTTTGCGGTCGCCGTTATATAGTTAATAATGTCGATCGCAAAAGTGGGGGACCCGAATTATGTTCTCTGGGGTCTCGGCTACCCCTGTTAGCCGAGAGCCCGGAGAAAACCGACTCGGCTGGCGCACTGCGCATGCGCCTGCCATTTTCTTTGCAGGGAGAAGACGCTGAACGCTCCGGGAGCCATGGGAGGACTGGGGGGGACACCGGGAGGCACGGGGGACTGATCGACTGCGATCACATCAGAGGAGAGAGAAATTACATGCAAGATTGCGACTTTTTTTGCGGTCGCCGTTATACGGTTAATAACGGCGATCGCAAAAGCGGGGTCGATAAAAACTGACCCGAATCATGTCCTCTGGGGTCTCGGCTACTCCCGGTAGCCGAGACCCCGGAGAAAATCCGACTCTGGGGGGGGCGCTATATACTTTCTCCACAGCGCCGTTAATTAACGGTGCTGTGGTTTAAGTACCCTTAACTGCCGCCGTTAAAAGGTGTATCGGCGGTCGTTAAGGGGTTAATCAAGTTTTATACTGCATGTTTATCAATAAATTAAGATTTTACATCTGTCTATGAAGCCAGTCAATCGTTCACCCCTTCATTGCTGTTGCGCCTTGGCAGAGATGGCTTCCATGCTTCGGGCAGGATTGGGGCTGAACGTGGTGAGTTATTGTTTTGGAAGAAGCCTAGGTCTGCTATCTATTGAATATTATAAAATAACCTCTCTAGCTTAGTAAATCCTGGGTTTATAGAGGTCATCCTTCATTAAGATCTTTCATTTATATGCCAGAATGAAGATTGACTACAAAGAGTATTTCTTGGTCTGAACGCCTGTTACATGGCTCTGGAGGTGTTTTGCACTGATTTCAGTACATACTGAGTAGTGCCTAGTTCCTCTTGTGGTGACATTGCAGTAAAGTTTAACACTTTCTGCTGAGTTTCCAGCAAGTGATAATTGATGTCTAAGCAGTAGAACATCCTAGAATAAACTCATTATCGAAGGACCTCTCTACCACAAAAGAGTTGTTCAACAAAAGGGTATGCCACACTAAGCGAGATCGCTAACGAGATCGCAACTGCGTCACCATTTATGACGCAGTAGCGATCTCGCTTGCGATCTCTCTTAGTGTGGCATACCCTTTAGACAACCCCTTTAGTTTCTTAAAGTCTTAACTTGTGCCCGTGTATAATTGTATACATAACTTGTAGCTGACTTATAACCTATTCTTTCTTAATATTAATGGGAGAAAATAAAGCTTGAATGTAACGTCTAACTCTCCAATCACCTTTGTTAATGATTTTCCACTCTAGGGAATGACTGAAGTTAAACTAATTCACATGTTCACAGGCGTTTAAAGCTCTGTGACTCTCTGTAACAGAAGACACATAGGAAGTGTATTGTTACCTTGCCTGGATTTTGGAGAACATATATCAAAATTCATGTTGCCCCTTTCCATAATTTTTAATTCAAGACCTAGATTAGAAGTAATATTTTGCTTCATTTTGCTTGAAGGACTAATTCAAGAATTCAATGGCTGGCGGCTTCAAGTTTGCTGCATACAAGGATGAGGCAGGTATGTATGGGGTCATCTTCAGCAGTGATAAGTCGGCGCTTATCTTCCAACTGTTTCTATTTGCTTTGTTAGCAGCTGACATTCCTGGGCCTTGACGGATTAGTGTGTCATCAGTGTTTTGGATCAGTGCGTCGGATTAATGTGTCATCAGTGTGTCCGGTTTTTACAAATCAATGTGTCATCAGTGTTTTTCACGTCTGGATATATTGCTAAGCTTCTCACAGATGGTACACTGTGCATCAATGTGCTCTACATGCTTTTCACAGACTCATAGACTTGTTCTGGTCCTTTTCATGCAAGGTACCAGAGAAAAACGGACAGTCTCTGTGAGTTTTCCATGGACATACGGTCCTTGAAAAAACATGGACATGTGAACAGTACCCTACATTATAATTGGTGTGTGTTCTATCCGTGAAAAAAAAACGGATACAACATGTACGTGCAACATGGACATTTGAATGAGGCCTTATATAGACCTGTATTAGCTGTATAAGGTAGGTTTACTGCTCTCTTCACTACAATCATTCTTTCTTGATAAACCTTGGTGACAATTCAGTTTGTTGCTCCATCATCCAGGCAGTGACAGAGTGCTTTGTTGGAGCCCCCATTATAACCCCGCACCGACACGTACAGTACAGACCAAAAGTTTGGACACACCTTCTCATTCAAAGATTTTTCTGTGCTTTCATGACTATGAAAATTGTAGAATCACACTGAAGGCATCAAAACTATGAATTAACACATGTGGAATTATACATTACACTTTACAAAAAAGTGTGAAACAACTGAAAATATGTCTTATATTCTAGGTTCTTCAAAGTAGCCACCTTTTGCTATGATTACTGCTTTGCACGCAGAAAAGGTGAACGGATGGACTCTACAAGCTTTGTTCCCACCGTGAAGCATGGAGGAGGTGGTGTGATGGTGCTTTGCTGGTGACACTGTTGGGGATTTATTCAAAATTGAAGGCATACTGAACCGGCATGGCTGCCACAGCATCTTGCAGCGGCATGCTATTCCATCCGGTTTGCGTTTAGTTGGACCATCATTTATTTTTTCAACAGGACAATGACCCCAAACACACCTCCAGACTGTGTAAGGGCTATTTGACCAAGAAGGAGAGTGTTGGGGTGCTACGCCAGATGACCTGGCCTCCACAGTCACCAGACCTGAACCCAATCAAGATGGTTTGGGGTGAGCTGGACCGCTCACTGCTTCAATTTTGAATACATACCCAACAGTGTCACCAGCAAAGCATCCCCACACCATCACACCACCTCCTCCATGCTTTACGTTGGGAACAAGGCTTGTAGAGTCCAGCCGTTCACCTTTTCTGCGTGAAAAGCAGTAATCAAAGCAAAAGGTGGCTACTTTGAAGAACCTAGAATATAAGACATATTTTCGGTTGTTTCACACTTTTTTGTAAAGTGTAATGTATAATTCCACATGTGTTAATTCATAGTTTTGATGCCTTCAGTGTGATTCTACAATTTTCATAGTCATGAAAATACAGAAGAATCTTTGAATGAGAAGGTGTGTCCAAACTTTTGGTCTGTACTGTACGTCACTTGCTTCCCAAAATATGCCACTGGATGATTTCTACTGATATAATGGCGCTGAGACCATTAAATTGGATCTGTATGTTAATAAATACCAGTAAATCGAAATTAACTCCACTATCTTTAATGGTGTTTGTCGAGGTTCTGGTGCCTGAGATGCTACTGAAATGCAAGTACAGTGCCTGACGGGGTATTTAACTTGAGTGGAAGCTAGCCTGAGTATCATGATACTGGGCTAAGGTAATCTAGCAACAACTCTGGTGCACAGAAATTCCTTCACAAAATGAGATGAAAGAGTAGGTTTCCATTCCAACGAGAATTTATTGAATATGTACGCAGATATAATGGTTATCAATCCAGTGCATACATATTGGGTGCAGCAAATACTCTATGATGAAAGGCAGCAGTGTTTTATATGGGAACTATTTTTCCTGTGAAGACTATTCCCAATGTCTCCATAGATCATGAGTCAGATATCTCAATTAGGCTGAAATCACCCATCTTAAGAAAAAACACTAGGTCATACAGAAGTACTGGAACTGCAAGGGAAGGACCTTCTCCTCCCTGCTGGATTCTGCCTGGGATCATAATTTATAAACCGTTAATTGCAGTGACTGGTGAGCTACCATTGTTATGATCACCGATTAATCTTGGCAATTATTTGCTTTCAACACTTTCTACCTTATGCTCTTTCTGTATATAAGAGTTGTAAATTCGGTGACAGCACTGGCCGTCTGTTTTATTGCAGATGTGCTGCAAGTTTTTGTATTTTTCTTACAGATAGCAAACACCCACATTATAATCTATGGGTCGTTACTTACTGTATGTTTTGTTTTTTTCATTTTGATGATTGATAGTAGAAATATAAATTGAGACATGTACCATCCATCCATAAACCTCTGTTTGTTTTTTCTAAGCATACAAGAAATATGGATACGATAACGCACAGATGGTAAAAAAACTAAAATGAATATGTGGACCAAAAATGTCTAAAAATACAGATCTAGCAAACTGATGAGATGCGGTCTGGATTTGCATAGTGAAAAAAACGCTGTGTTAAGATGGCTTAAATTGTAAGGCTACTTTCACACATCAGGTTTTTACAATCAGTCACAATCCGTCAAAGTTGAAAAAAGACTGATCCGGCGCAGATTTTAAAAAGCTGACGTGATGGATCAGTTCTTTAGAGGGATCCGTCCTGAACTTTTGAACTTTGAGAAGTGGGGAGAGAGAGAAAGAGAAACCAAAAAAAGCAATAGGAATAGTTCCAGGCATGCTCAGAGTGGAAAAACCGAATCAGGTGACCGGATCCATCATTTTCCTGACCCGGCGCCCATAGACTTCCATTTTAGCAAAAAGCCGGAAGCGCCGCATTCAACGCTGTCCGTTTTTTTGGCACATACAAAAAACGTTGCTAGAGAAGTTTTTTCAAGACGCCGGAATGAAAATTTTTACCGGATCCGGCAAAAAACGGAAGAAACGGAAGGACATGCGGCGCGATCTGGCGCTAATACAAGTCAATGAGAAAAAAACGGATCCGGAGGTAGATTTCGCCGGATCCGTTTTTTCAAAAAATAGCCGGATCATGCCAGACCGAAAAAAACTGATGTGTAAAAGTAGCCTAAGAAGTAAAAATGATAAAATGAAAGGAGAAAGTCCAGGCAGAACTGACAGTGACTAGCTAAGCGAGCTCCAGCTAGTAAACCAAGGAAGCTCCTGCATTGTCCCATTTGTGATGACACTAAACTTCGCATTGTATCGTTCCTCACCGATAAGCTCTTAACCTTTTCTCTCATGCTCTCATGTCAGCCAATGTTTCATTGTATGCCAGTCTTTAACACATATGCATTAAAATGACACTTAACACTTTTCTCACCCATTGACAACACTGTAAAATTATGCTGCCAGGTTTATAAAAATTTATTGAGCACATGCCAAGAGGAAATCTTAGAATTATAATTATGTTTCTAGAAAAAAAAGCATGAATTCAATATTCAACATCTACCTGGCTAATAAAATATGAGAGGCACTGAGATTTAAAAAACAACAACAAAAAAATGGCAATTCTGGCTTTCCAACTTCCTATTTTTTACTGTACCACTAAAATAATGTTATAATTTTGATACAATGGACTTTTAAGGATGCGTTAATACCAAGTACATTTAGTGTTTAGATTATTTTATACATTTATTTTTAAACTGGAAAAAGAAGGGGGATTTAAATGTACCGGTATATATTTTTTATTTTTCCTTATTTTTATTTCTTCATTTTTCCCTTGTTTTACATTGCTTGTTTTACATACTGAAATATACTCCTGTGACTGGGCTCCACAAGAGAAAATACCAAGAAGTGAGATTTGATAGATGTTTTACTCCAAAATCAGTTACTTAGCTCTCAAGCTGTATAAAAAGTAGGCTAAAACATCTTTTATTAAGTAATTGTAATCAATTGATTTCCCAGTCCACCTCTGCGTTTCACCTAACACTGTTTTGTCATCTGTAAAGTGCTGCAGAGGATCTGCATGAGTTAAAGCTATGGTCAGCTTAGGGACATTTGGGCACCACACCTGATAATTGAAGGGGTTGTCCAGCGAAAACAAGTTAACACCTATACACGGGTTACAGGATAAGTTATTGATTGGTGGGTGTCCGATCGCTGGGACCTGCACCGATTAGCAGAATGAGGCACTTTTATCCTCGTCCGAATGGAGCGGCGGTGCAATTGCTCTAACCGCCACTTCATCATTTCCTATGATTCTGTTGAACGCTGAGCTCAGCTTTCTCTGGCAGCCCCATTGAGAATTAATGGAGCAGCAGTCAGGCATGCACCCTGCTATTTTAACTGAGATAAAATTTGTACTGTCCTATGTTAGCTACTTATCACACTGGTAAGGTCCCCTTATTTATGTTAAGCTCTGGAAGCAGATTCTCAGGGAGATCTATAGCATAGATCTTAACAGCTCATATAAGAAAAACATGGATTTCTCTGGAATAAGAGATCAGATCGCAGATATCAAGGTATCATTATATTCATCTTAATATGCTCTACATGCCCATATAGATGGATTAGGAGGGTTGATCCTACTGACAGATTCCCTTTAAGGATTTCTTCACTGTCAAAAATTAACTTTGCTAGATGCCATAAAATTCTCATAAAAAGACAAGTGCCTTAAATATTGCTACCTTTACACTGCTTCCCATAATGATTATTGGCATGTCCGATAACCAAAGCTAACATACAGGCAAATCGTCAGTGACATTTACATGTTTTCAATCATGCTGCAGATAACATTTGCAGTGGCAGAATAGATGAAAATGAATGATAAATCTTAGTTTTGTTACTCACCGTTCTTCATTTTTATGTATCAATATTATAATTATCTTTACAATCACTTGGAAACTAACCTTAATTACGAGTACATGTGCCATCTTCTAGTACAAACATGTTTCGACTAATAATTCTAAATTATGTGTCATTACCAGATCAGCATCTACCCAATCAAAGCAAGTACTATAATAAAAGCTACCATTGTATATAAGGAAAATCTTTCTCCATACTGACTGCTAATAACACATCTGTGCTACATCCCATTGTCATTACAAATGTGACGTTACTCCATACTGACTGCTAATAACACATCTGTGCTACATCCCATTGTCATTACAAATGTGACGTAATAAATGCCACTAAAGCCCTCATACATATTAGATGAAAATCGAGGATTGGACCATTGGAATTTCAGTAGTTTGTCCTTTTGCTTTCAGTAGCCTTCTCCACTTTCCCCACTGAAAACTGTGAACTCTTTGCCGAGTGGTCATATGTACAGGGAGTCAGGATTGATAGCTTCCTGTTGACCGAATGTTTGGCCGACAGTTATCTTATTTATCCCATGTGTAGCCCACTTTACTACAGACCAACCACTGGAAATACCACTAACTTACAAGTGACTGGGGACAAACTGGCAACCATGGGCTGGGCACCATATATAGCTCTTGGAAAGGCATAGATCTTTGGCTTTTTAGAAAATGTATCGTAAATTGAATTTGCAAATTACACAAATAATCTCCTTGCTGAACGAGCGATGAGATTCCACGTGCCGCTGTAAATTGCCGACGTGGAGGCACAATGCTCATCATTGGTGAAGAAGAAAAACATGGTTCTACAGCTTACAAAATTAAAACCATTAGCACTTGATTTTAACATATGTTATAAATATGGCAAATCATCAAGCGTTTTTGGCCAGTTTTCTGGTGTAAAACTTCTTGAAATACCAAATATTTTTGCACAACTCATACACTTTTGGCGTTTTTTTTGCCAGTCCCGGACAGCTCCACAAACCTTTTGAAAAGTGAGTTAATCTTAGCTGGGAGGTGGGCAGGGCATTGCTGAGTGCACCTGTCAAAAGCAACATTCGGTTCAAAAAGCAAAAGCAGACCTTTAAGTAAAGCATATACCATGGCCCAAATTAATCAAGACTGGAGCTGTTTAGGCTTGAGGGACCCTAGTTAATGATAAACTTACCTGGAGTAGCCAGTGTCAGGCAGCGGCTGCCAAGGCAAACAGGATCATGGGTGCATTAAAAGAGGTCTGGATACACATGATGAGAGCATTATACTGCCTCTGTACAAATCCCTGGTTAGACCGCACATAGAGTACTGTGTACAGTTTTGGACACCGGTGCTCAGGAATGATATAATGGAACTGGAGCGAGTACAAAGGAGGGCAACAAAATTAATAAAGGGATGGGGAACTAGAATACCCAGAGAGATTAGCAAAATTAGGATTATTTAGTCTAGACAAAAGACGACTGAGGGGCGATCTAATAACCATGTATAAGTATATAAGGGGACAATACAAATATCTCTCCGAGGATCTGGTTATACCAAGGAAGGTGACGGTCACAAGGGGGCATTCTCTGTGTCTGGAGGAGAGAAGGTTTTTCCACCAGCATAGAAGAGGATTCTTTACTGTTAGGGCAGTGAGAATCTGGAATTCCTTGCCTGACGAGGTGACGATGGCGAACTCAGTCGAGGTGTTCAAAGAGAGGCCTGGATGTCTTCCTGGAGAGTAACAATATTGTATCTTACAGTTATTAGGTTCTTTAGAAGGACGTAAATCTGGGGATTTATTCTGACGGAATATAGGCTGAACTGGATGGACAAATGTCTTTTTTCGGCCTTGCTAACTTTGTTACTATATTACTATGTCTTCATGAAGTGTGCTCTGGAATAAGATGCACCAAACTCATAAGGAAAATGCACCTATCAATGAATTTGGCACATCTTTCACCTGCCATGTTCTACAGAAAGAAATATGTGCCAGTTTTGATGACTTTGGGCCATGGTATGCACTTTGTATAAAGCTCTCCTTACGCTTTATCAACCAAATGAAGGTTTTTCACCTATGTTGCTCTGGGCAAGCCTGCAACTTTTGTGACATTTTGATGCATGAGGCCCAATGTTACTCATTTGTCTTATGCAGTCTACGAGTCTGCTGCAGCACAAAAAAATCCCTCAAAACTAATAATATAGTTGTGACTGGTATTGTGGTCATCTCATAAAAATAGAGCACACTAAATGGCTGCTGTTGGTGTTACCTTTTCTCCTGAAGGTGTAGAGCACAATTGGTTTGTCACTAACTAGACTGTGGTGTAGTATTTCAGTTCTTCGCCCTTAAACCTTACAAAAACCACCAGAATAGTCACCGATTGGTGGCAGTGGCACTGTTAGAGCAGTAGCATAGTCAGGAAAGGTCATCAAGAGTAGACCTGTCAGGATAAGATAGGCCAAAGGATGAGATAGAGACAGGCCATGTGGAAAAACATGTACCAGGTAAACAATTACAAGTGCAAAACATGATTGGACCTTGATTTTGGACTTGGATAACAATCACAATTAGCATGCACAAGAACAAAAGCCAGGCAAAAGTTAATATCATTATTTGAAGGCAAGGCATAATGGGTTGTCTCATTGTATGTGTGGGTCCCACCAGTTATCTCAATAGCTGGGTCCCATCACTTTCAGCTGTCAGTGGAGAGGTAGTCATAATTCCCTTACACATGAATTCTCAGGACCCACAACTACTCCACGTGTGGCATTTGCTGTGGACAGAGGCATGGCTAGGGTTTTGGTTCAGGGAGGGCGAAACTTCTGAGTGGGCCCCTAACCAGGTAACCTTGATTACAACTGGGTGACGTACCCTAATAGTGGATGAGAACCTCAGCAGATGACTGCGCAGTTGACGAAAATAATGTCTATATAAAGACCAATATTGATATTACCGCCATATGGTCAGTGGTAAATAATACCAGTCCTACAGAACATACCGTATATACTCGTGTATAAGCCGACCCGTGTATAAGCCGACCCCCCTAATTTTGCTACAAAAAACTGGGAAAAATTATTGACTCATGTATAAGCCGGGTGTATAAACTGCCCTCCTGCTCTGTGCTGCCCCCGTCCTCCTCTATGCTTCCCCCGTCCACCGATCTCCCCCCCGTCCCGTCCCACGCTTCCCCCCGTCGTCCACCGATCTCCCCTCCTGCTCCACCTTCCCCCGTCCACCGACTCCCCCCGTCCTGCTCCCCGTCCATCGATCTCCCCCCGTCCTGCTCCACGCTTCCCCGTCCACCGATCTCCCCCCCGTCCTGCTCCACGCTTCCCCCGTCCACCGATCTCCCCCCGTCCTGCTCCACGCTTCCCCCGTCCACCGATCTCCCCCCCGTCCTGCTCCACGCTTCCCCCGTCCACCGATCTCCCCCCCGTCCTGCTCCCACCTTCCGCTCCCCGTCCACCGATCTCCCCCCCCGTCCTGCTCCACACGCTTCCCCCCCGTTCCATCGTATCGATCTCCCCCCGTCCTGCTCCACGCTTCCCCCGTCCACCGATCTCCCCCCGTCCTGCTCCACGCTTCCCCCATCCACCGATCTCCCCCCCGTTCTGCTCCACGCTTCCCCCGTCCACCGATCTCCCCCCTGTCCAGCTCCATGCTTCCCCCGTCCACCGTTCTCACCCCCCGTCCTGTTCCGTGCTCCTTGTCCTCTCCTCCATCATACTCACCCCTCCCCGTGCCATCGCTGAGCGTCCCTGCAATCCTGCGTTCTCCCCATCTTCCTGCAGCTCTTCATCACTGAGCGGTGATGTAATACCGCTCATTAAGGCCATGAATATGGAGGCGACGCCCATGGGAGTGGCGTCGCGTCCATATTACATGACCTTAATGAGCGGGTATTACGTCACCGCTCAGTGCAGAAGAGCTGCAGGAAGGGGAGAACGCAGGATTGCAGGGACCCTCAGCGATGGCACGGGGAGGGGTGAGTATGATCCCAGCCACCGGCTCCTGCCGCGGCATCCCCTCCCCCGCTGGTTTCTGCCCTATGACTCGTGTATAAGCCGAGGGGGCATTTTCAGCACGAAAAAAGGTGCTGAAAATCTCGGCTTATACACGAGTATATACGGTATAATAGATTACAGCAGAGGTACAGATAATGACTTACCTCTGACGTTCTTTCTGATGGAATCGTTCACTTTTCACGTCTTTTCCATCTGGCCCAGACCGACATGACAACTTCTTCCAGCCAGGACTCGGCTGCAGAGAATACAACAAAGACACATTTCACTTCTCATATTTTCAGCACTGTCCCCAATGGGACTATTCCCAACCTGCACAAACTCATCATCCTGCTTATACCCCAATACTGAGCCGCTGCTGCCTATGTGTCCCTATTACTGCACCCCATACCCCAATACTGAGCCACTGATGCCATATGTGTCTCTATTACTGCATCTGCTGTGTGGTTCTCTGTGCTCTCTAAATTCTAAAGCAACCCTCTAGAAAACAGTAATGCTGGGTGCAAATGCCCTAGAAAACAGTACCCACATTTTGTCCCCTAAAAAGTAATATTGCCCTGTGTGCCCCTTTGACAGTCACAGTAACCTGAGTTCCCATATAACAACAAATGCAATAAGGAATTTGTTCAAGTGGATTTACGAAAAATTTCTGTCTTAATTAATCCCTCATTTATATTAATTTTCACATCTAAAAAAACAAATCCCATACCCCCGAATGTGGAGGTGAAACTCATGTTCATAGAATTTGATGTGTTGAGGTAATCAATAAATTGATAAAAATTATCCTGTGATCCAGCCCATACCATAAATATGTCATCAACAAATCTTAACTATAGTTTGATGTGTTTGAGAAAAGGGTTATTTACATAGTTAACATACTTCTCCTCAAAAACGGCTAAATACAGATTTTCAAAAGTACATGCAACAGGGGTACCCGTCCATTCTGATTTCTTGGTATGATTTAACTCAATATAGTATAATGCACTCCCCATAGTCCTCAGTATAGTATAATGCACTCCCCATAGGCAGCCTCTATATTATAATGCACCCCCATAGGCAGCCTCTATATTATAATGCACTCCCCATAGGCAGCCTCTATATTATAATGCACCCCCATAGGCAGCCTCTATAATATAATGCACTCCCCATAGGCAGCCTCTATATTATAATGCACCCCCATAGGCAGCCTCTATATTATAATGCACCCCCATAGGCAGCCTCTATAATATAATGCACCCCCATAGGCAGTCTCTATATTATAATGCACCCCCACAGGCAGCCTCTATATTATAATGCACTCCCCATAGGCAGACTTTATATTATAATGCACCCCCATAGGCAGCCTCATTATCACCCTGATTATATATAATGCACCCCATAGGCAGCCTCTATAGTATAATGCAGCCCCCCTCTCATAGGCAGCCTCTATAGTATAATACAGCCCCCTCTCATAGGCAGCCTCTATAGTATAATGCAGCCCCCCCCTCATAAGCAGCCTCTGTATTATAATGCAGCCCCCTCTCATAAGCAGCCTCTGTATTATAATGCAGCCCCCTCTCATAAGCAGCCTCTGTATTATAATGCAGCCCCCCCTCATAAGCAGCCTCTGTAATATAATGCAGCCCCCCTCTCATATGCAGCCTCTGTATAATGAGGCTCTGTGCACACGTTGCGGAATCTGCTGCGGATCCGCAGCGGATTTGCAGCTGCAGATCTGCAGCAGAACGGCAAGTGATGTACAGTAGCATTATATGCAATGGAAAGTAAAAAACACAGTGCACATGCTGCGGATTTTTCCGCGCGGATTTGGTGCGGATTTAAATCCGCAGCATGTCACTTCTTTTGTGCAGGTTATGAAACCTGCTCTAAATAGAAATCCGCAGGTCTCAAAACGCAGGGGAAATCTGCACAAAAAATGCAGAAAATCCGCATCAAATCCGCACTAAATCCGCAGGTAACAAGCAGGTCTTTTTACCTGCGGATTTAGCAAAATCTGCGCGGAAAATTCCTCAGCAGATTCTGCAACGTCTGAACATACCCTAATGCAGACCCCTCTTATAGGCAGCCTCTTTATTATAATGCAGCCCCCCTCTCATAGGAAGCCTCTGTATTATAATGCAGCCCCCCTCTCATAGGCACCCTCTGTATTATAATGCATCCCCCCTCTCATAGGCAGCCTCTGTATTATAATGCAGCCCCCCTCCCATAGGCAGCCTCTATTATAATGCAGTCCCCCTCTCATAGGCAGCCTATATATTATAATGCAGCCCCCCTCTCATAGGCAACTTCTGTATTGTTGGTATATGCAACAGATTAGGACTTATTATAAGTAAAAGGAGGACTTTATGCTGACCTGACAATAGATGGCGATGTTGTGTAACGTTTCCTTCTGTTTAATGTATTGTATAAGAAATAGTCTCACTTGTAGTTTCACTTTCGTTTTGTTCCTGTTTCCTGATGCAATGCTGAAATGACTGTGCATTATTCTTTTACCTCATGTTGTAAGAAGTAAAAGCTTGTTATCCCATGAAGCCTGCTCTGTGAAGTTTTCTACTGCAAAGGTGTGGATTCAGAAGCTGTGCAACAGGTTATGGGCCCAGACACCCAGACACAGGCACCCAGACCCAGTCACCCCAGATACAGCGTGCCCAGATACAGAGAATCCAGACACCAGAGAATCCAAGCACCAAGAATACCAGATACCCAGGACACTGGAACTCTCAGCAAGACCCTGGTGAATGCAGAAGAATTCTTCAGTGCAAGTCTCTTCAAACAAGTAAGATAAGTTAAAAATGACAAGTAGCACAGAGCTAAAACTTGCAGTAGCTAAACTGAATGATGAGAACTATCAGCTATGGAAGTTCAAAGTAGAGATGTTATTGTCTAAGGATGATTTATGGGAAGAAATCACTACAGATAGACCTGATCAAGATAATCAGACATGGGATAAAAAGAATAGACAAGCGAGAGCCACCATTAGCTGTAACGCTGGTATTGTCTGTACTTTGTTTTCCAGCGTTACTCTGCATGTCTTTGCTTTAACCCTTTTGCTCCTTTCCCCCTAACCAGCTGGGATACTGTTGTCTGTTACCTGTATGGATGCTGCTCAGTTCCCAGCTCTGCTGCGTAGCCGTACTTGCGTGAGTGTCTCTTCTGCGTTGCATGACCACCCACATGTGCGGTCCCTGACCTGCTGTAGAAGCCATCCGTAGGTTGCAAAGTCCTCTGCAGTGGTGCATGACTTACTACGTGTGTGGTAGCAGTCACTGTCAGGTGTCCCTTGTGATGAGTTGTCTGGCTCTGCATAGGGGGCGCGGCCCACACCTGTCCTGCTTTTATGAGGAATGGGTGTGCACTAGAATTACTGCTCCAGCCTATCGCTGTGAAGCAGTTCATATATAAAGTTCCCCAGCCCTGTGGGGCGTTGCCAGAGCTTTGCATTGAGTCTGCATTGAGTTCCTGAACCTAGCCATGTGTGTTTGTGTGTTCAGCTCCTGCTCTGAGTGCGATCAGCTCTGGAGAGCTGATTCCCCTTGTCCTGTCTTGTGTTTCTGCCAATGCTGGGCCGGAGTACCCAGATCGCCCTTCCTGGAGGCTGTATATCCAGGCCTGTTCCTGTTGTATCTTATTACCCGAATCCCTGATCCTGGATCTGATTCTGTACCTGACTGTCTGAACTGTGTCCTCTGTGTTATGTTCCTGAAGTCCTTCTGTGTCCTGAACCCTGTACCAGTGACTGTGATTCCTTGCTATATAACCTGAGTTCATCGTGGAAGGAGGAGTCCGGTGTGTGTGCTGAGTTTCTGTTACTCTGTGCTCAGCTTCTGTGCAATCCCCGGCCAGCTCCCGTTGAGCCTGGCGGGGCTTGCACCAGACCGCTGGGGTTCCTTTTCAGATCGATACTAGATGTCCGGAGTCTGAGGACCTTGTCCTCTCTGATGACCACGGCCTGATATCCGATGTCCGATGACCACTTCCAGATGTCTGGATCCTATCCTTCCTGCCTGGTGTCCGGATCCTGCCGATCGTTGCCAGATGTCCGGAGCCTGCCGATCGTTGCCAGATGTCCGGAGTCCGATGCCAGTGTTCTGATTTCCTGAGATCCAATCCGTGTTCCTGATGTCCAGTCCGTGTTCCTGACTCCCTGAGATCCAATCCGTGCCCTGATGTCCTGCCGGTTCCTCCGTGGTCTACCCTGTGATGACGTCTGTCCTGGGTCAGTGTCTGATGTTCTCCTGCTGAGCCTGTGCTATGCCTGAGGCCTGAGATAGAGGCCGTCCTAGTATGCCCGTGGCAGATGACCCTGGACTGCATCAACCCGTGATGACCCCGCCATCGTCTGACATTCGTCCTGGGCCAGTGTCTGATGTTCTCCTGCTGAGCCTGTGCTGCGCCTGAGGCCTGAGAGTGAGGCCATACTAGTATGCCCGTGCCAGATAACCCTGGACTGCATCTACCCGTGATGTCCTCCTGCATTCGTCTGTGATCCTGTGACGTGTACCCTTCTCTGATGTGCGGAATCGGGAGCCCGGCATTATGTTCTGTTTATGTACTGTGTGTTTCTTTAAGTAAACTTTGTTTCTTCATACCTGAAGTTGTGCGGTGTTGTCTAGTCCTGCAGGTCGCCACCTTGCCCACATGCTCAGCTGCCACGGATCCCGGTCGCTTCCCTCCCCTAGTCCGGGCAGGCCTGGGTCTCCCTCTGTGGTCCAGTGGGTCCACATTCTCTTACCATCTGGGACGCATGCCTCACGCGTCGTGGACTGGCGGCGTGGGAGCATTGGCTAGTTAGGCAAGCTATTCCATGTCCCGACGCCCCGCAGCCGTGGGAAGCTAACATTAGCTTATTAGTGGATGATGCTCAATTAATACATATAAGAAATGAAGAAACAGCGAAAGGAATGTGGGAAGAATTAAGAAAGCTATATGAGAGACCCAGCTTAAATCACAAGTTATTTTTATTAAGAAAGCTTTACAGTATGAGACCAAGTGCAGTGACATGCAGAAGCATATATTCTCAATGATGGAAGTGATATCACAGCTAAGATCTACTGGTGAAGATATTAAAGAAAGCCATATAGCAGCTATATTGTTGTGCAGTTTACCAGATTCGTATACAGCTTTAATAAATGCTCTAGAGAACAAGACCTGAAACTGACATTACATTAGAGTTTGTGAAAACAAGACTCATAGATGAATATCATAGACGAAAAGAACAAAGCAATGATTTTTCTACTGATAAGGACAGTGAAAACGCTCTTAAAGCTACAGAATTTAAAAAACCCTATAATAAGGAGACAAGAGAATGCTTCAGATGTAAGAAAAAAGGTCATTTAAAGAAAGACTGTACCATATGGAAAGCAGAACAACAAAAATTACAACATAAAAAGCATACACAGAAAGTAAAAAACACAATTTCCGATTCGTGTGAGAATAATTGGAATGGCACATTCAAAATAACAGACATGAAATCATCACTTGGTTGGTTTACTGATTCAGAAGCAACGAGTCATATGACAAGTGACAAGAATTTTTTACTGATCTTGATTTAGATAAGAAAGAAGCCATTTATCTTGCAGATGGAAGCAAAATAACCGCAGAAGGTATCGGACAAGGTATGCTAAATTGTTCAAACAAGTTCGGACAAGATTCAAAGATACTTGTACAGGATGTGTTGTATGTTCCAAAATTGGAAGGCGGATTATTATCTGTGAAACGTTTAACAGCAAAAGGGCTTACAGTAAAATTCAAAGATAATGAGTGTGCAATTATTGCAGGAAACAAGATGATAACCAAAGTCAAGGCAGATGAACAATTATATCATTTTGACAAACCAAAGGAACAGATGAAGGTATATACACATGATCACAAAAACTGTATTCACATGTGGCATAGACATCTAGGACATAGACACCCGGACAGTATAAGGGAACTACAGAGAAAAGAATTGACAAAAGATTTAAAGATATCAGATTGCTCAATTACCATAAGATGTGAATGTTGTATAAAATCCAAAGCCACAAGGATATCTATTCCAAAAGAAAGTGAGATGAAAAGCGACAAACCACTTGATTTGGTGCATACTGACGTATGAGGACCCATGAAAGTGACTACATGAGGAGGAAATAGATACATGTTGACTTTTATAGATGACTACTCAAGATACACAGTCACATACTTTTAATTAAGAACAAAAGTGAAGTTTTTGATAAACTTGTAGACTATGTAACAAGATCAAGTAACAAATTTCAAAGGAAGCCAATTGTCATCAGAAGTGATAATGGAGATGAATTTACAGGTCACAGAATAGAAGACTACTTAAGACAAAATGGAATAGAACATCAGAAAACTGTTCCATACACACTTGAACAAAATGGAGTAGCAGAAATGAAAAACAGAACTCTAACAGAAATGATGAGATATATGCTGACAGATTCTAAACTACCAGAGAAATATTGGGGTGAGGCAGTAATGACAGCTACATATCTACAGAACCGACTTTTTTTCCAGAAAACTGGAGAAAACTCCATATGAATTGTGGCAAGGTATGAAACCAAGTGTCAATCATTTAAAATTTTGGATGTAAAGTTTTTATATTCATTCCAACAGAAAAACGTTCAAAACTTCAAAACAGATCAATGGAAGGAATATTCGTTGGATATAGTGTAAACTGCAAAGGATATAGAATCTTAGATCCCAAAACAGACAGTTACAGTGAGTAACAGTGTGACATTCATTGAAGATTTAAATGAAGACATTATGTTTTCAGTTGAAACAAAAAATGAGAAAAACAATAGTGACATAACTGAAGAAATATCTGATGAGAAAGAAGTAGAAATTAATGAAGAACAAAATACTGAAAGTGAAGAATCACAACTACAAACACACAGAACCAAGACGTTCAATAAGAGAGAACAAAGGAAAACCACCAAAACATCTCTCATACAAGACAAGTATAAGAAAAATCCATGAGCCTACCTCTTGGGAAGACATATCTAAACTTCCTGAAGAAGTTTGGATAGAAGCAACAGAAACAGAAATTAAATCCATGCATGATTCAAATACATGGACACTAACAGATTTGCCAGAAGGAAGAAAAGCCATAGGATGTAAATGGATTTTTAAAGTAAAATACCAAACAGATGGCACACCTGAAAGATATCGAGCAAGACTCGTAGCTAAAGGGTATTCTCAAAAATATGGAGAAGACTATGATGAAACATTTGCTGCAGTTGTCAAACACACTACAATAAGAGCTTTACTTACAGTTGCAGCAGTGGAACAGATGGAACTAAGACATCTGGATGTAAAGACAGCTTTTTTGAATGGAGATTTAACAGAAGACATTTACATGGAACAACCTCCAGGATTCAAAGATGAAAGAAATCCAAACAAAGTTTGTAAACTACAGAAAATCATATATGGTTTAAAACAAGCAGCTAAAGCGTGGAATGACAAAATCACGGAGGTACTAACAAATGAAAAATTTCAAAGAAGCAAAGCTGATCATGCTTGTACACAAAAAGACTGAGTAATAGATGGATTTATGTACTCATATATGTAGACGACATTTTGATTTGTTTTAAACAAGAAAGGGATAAAGAAAACATTCTAAAAATCCTGAAACAACATTTTGAAATCAAAGACTTGGGAAATGTAAAACAGTACCTAGGAATACAGATAGAAAGACAAGAAGTACTGTGGTTAAGACAATTGTTGACAGAATTAGGACAATCACACTTGGAACCAACAAAACAAAAAGAGGACCAAGGAGTCTTGAAGTTGGAGTATTGCCCTACTGAAGAAATGACAGCCGACATTTTCACGAAGGTGTTGAATGGTGATAAACATGAGAGACTAATAAAAAAGTTGGGTTTGATTGAATAAGTCCTTATTGTTGAGAAAGGGTGTTGGCATATGCAAAAGATTAGGACTTATTATAAGTAAAAGGAGGACTTTATGCTGACCTGACAATAGATGGTGATGTTGTGTAATGTTTCCTTCTGTTTAACCCCTTAATGACCAAGCCATTTTGTAGGTTAAAGACCAGGCCAATTTTTACAATTCTGACCACTGTCTCTTTATGAGGTTATAACTCTGGAACGCTTCTACGGATCTTGGCGATTCTGAGATTGTTTTCTCGTGACATATTGTACTTCATGATAGTGGTAAAATTTCTTCAATATAACTGCGTTTTTTTATGAAAAAATGGAAATATGGCAAAAATTTTGAAAATTTTGCAATTTTCAAACTTTTAATTTTTATGCCATTAAATCAGAGAGATATGTCACAAAAATTAGTTAATAAATAACATTTCCCACATGTCTACTTTACATCAGCACAATTTTGGAACCAAAATTTTTTTTTGTTACGAAGTTATAAGTGTTAAAAGTTGACCAGCAATTTCTCATTTTTCCAACAAAATTTACAAAACCATTTTTTTAGGGACCACCTCACATTTGAAGTGAATTTGAGGGGTCAATATGACAGAAAATACCCAAAAGTGACACCATTCTAAAAACTGCACCCCTCAACGTGTTTAAAGCCACATTCAAGAAGTTTATTAACCCTTTAGGTACTTCACAAGAATTGAAGCAATGTGGAAGGAAAAAATGAACATTTAACTTTTTTCCCAAAATTTTTCTTTCGACACAATTTTTTAAAATTTTGTCAAGGGTATCAGGAGAAAATGAACCACAATATTTGTTGTACAATTTCTCCAGAGTACACCGATATACCATGTGTGGGGGTAAACCACTATTTGGGCGCATGGCAGAGCTCGGAATGGAAGCAGCGCCATTTGACTTTTTTGGCTGGAATTGAGATTGGACGCCATGTCGCATTTGGAGAGTCCCTGTGTGCCTAAACAGTGGAAACCCCCCACAAGTGACCCCATTTTGGAAACTGGACCCCTCAAGGAACTCATCTAAATGTGTTGTGAGAGCTTTTAACCCCCAAGGGCTTCACAGAAGGTTATAACGTAGAGCCGTAAAATTAAAAAATCATATTTTTTCCACAAAAATGATCTTTTCATCCCAATTATTATTTTCCAAAGGATAAAATGACCCCAAAAGTTATTGGGCAATTAGTCCTGAGTACGCTGATACTCCATATGTGGGGGTAAACCACTATTTGGGCGCATGGCAGAGCTCGGAAGGGAAGCAGCGCCATTTGACTTTTTTGGCTGGAATTGAGATTGGACGCCATGTCGCATTTGGAGAGTCCCTGTGTGCCTAAACAGTGGAAACCCCCACAAGTGACCCCATCTGGAAACTAGACACCCCAAGGAACTTATCTAAATGTGTTGTGAGAGCTTTTAACCCCCAAGCGCTTCACAGAAGGTTATAACGTAGAGCCGTAAATTAAAAAATCATATTTTTTCCACAAAAATTATCTTTTCATCCAATTTTTATTTTCCAAAGGATAAAAGGACCCCAAAATTTATTGTGCAATTAGTCCTGAGTACGCTGATACCCCATAGGTGGGGGTAAACCACTATTTGGGCGCATGGCAGAGCTCGGAAGGGAAGCCGCCATTTGACTTTTTTGGCTGGGAAATTTAGATTGGATGCCCCTGGGCCCTATTTGGAGAGTCCCTGTGTGCCTAAACAGTGGAAACCCCCACAAGTGACCCCATTTTGGAAACTAGACCCCCCCGGAACTTATCTAGATGTGTGGGGAAGCTTTGAACCCCCAAGGGGTTCACGAAGGTTATAACGTAGAGCAGTAAAATTAAAAAATCATATCTTTTCCACAAAAATGATCTTTTCCCCCCCCAAATTTTGGGTTTTTTTCCAAAGGGTAACAGGGCCCCAAAAGTTATTGTCAATTTGTCCTGATACGCTGATACCCCATATGTGGGGGAAACCAACTATTTTGACGCATGGCAAGCTCGAAAGGGAAGTAGCGCCTTTTTCAAATGCAGACTTGATGGAATGGTCTGTGGGTGTCATGTCACTTTGGATAGCCCCTGATGTGCCTAAACAGTAGAAACCCCCCACAAGTGACTCCATTTTGGAAACTAGACCCCCCAAGGAACTTTCTAGTGTGTGGTGAGCACTTTGAACCCCAAGTGCTTCACAGAAGTTTTTTAACGTAGAGCCGTGAAAATAAAAAAAAACATATTTTTTTCCACAAAAATTTAATCTTTTTGCCCCAAAATTTTTATTTTTATAATGGTAACAGGAGAAATAGGACCCAAAAGCTATTGTGCAATTTGTCCTGAGTACGCTGATATCCCATATGTGGGGGGAACCACTATTTGACGCATGGCAAGAGCTCGAAAGGGAAGTAGCGCCTTTTTCAAATGCAGACTTTGATGGAATGGTCTGTGGGTGTCTGTCACGTTTGGATAGCCCTGATGTGCCTAAACAGTAGAAACCCCCCCACAAGTTACTCCATTTTGGAAACTAGACCCCCCAAGGAACTTTTCTAGATGTTGGTGAGCACTTTGAACCCCCAAGTGCTTCACAGAAGTTTATAACGTAGAGCCGTGAAATAAAAAAACATATTTTTTCCACAAAAATAATCTTTTGCCCCCAAAATTTTATTTTTTTTTAATGGTAACAGGAGAAATAGGACCCCAAAAGCTATTGTGCAATTTGTCCTGAGTACGCTGATATCCCCTATGTGGGGGGAACCACTATTTTGACGCATGGCAGAGATCGGAAGGGAAGGAGCCCGTTTTTTAAATCAGACTTTTTTGAATTTGGGGTTTAGCG